>OX104039.1:5803177-6307714 GCA_944470415.2 Schistosoma rodhaini
GTTAAGATCATTGAGTCAATTAAAGCTAGACCATCATGGAAAACCTGGAAGCACTGGACGGTCAACTCGTACTATTGTGGGACTCCTAAACATTGCGCATCCACGATCCCACCTCGTAAGATTCGAACCCAGAACTTATCGGTCTCTCGTACGAGCGCCTACGCTCTAGATTTTTGAGTCAGCCGGCAACCAACGGTGTTAATGTTTAACTTCAACCAATCCACGAAATTAAGCAACCATTCACCAATTGTCTTCAGTGAGGTGATATCTCACAATAGACTTGGTTGAAGTCCACTGGTTACTGCTTCTCACAAGAACTCTAAGAAATACATCATGGAGCCAGTAACTAATGAGCATATGGTCATTGTCAGAAGTGGGTTTTGTAGAGATTTTAGTAATTTTATATAATTGAGATCATTAATCAATTGAAGCTAGACCACCATGAAAAACCTGGAAGCACTTGACGTCCGTTTCATATTTATTGTGTGATTCTTAAGTAGTGCGCATACACGATCCCGTCCAATGCCTTCAGATTTCTATGGTGATCTAGCTATAATTGACTCCTGATCTCTACTATATAAAATTACTTAAATCTCCACAAAACCCCCCTTTGACAAAGTATCATTTATCTGTAGAAATAAATGTATTACATATATTTTAAATTAAATTTTATGGTTATTCGTTATAGTCTGCAAATATATAAAAATTAATCCAATATAAAGTTCTGATATGATTGATTAAGTAACAAAATTATATGTACATAGATACATATTTTGTAAATAGTAACCATGTATCATAAATAGAAATCATCAATAGAATAATATAAATTTACTACTATTCACGTCCTTTAACTATTGAACAATCCTACTATTGAATTAATCGCCCCCTTCCCCCCCCCAAAAAAAAGTGAATTTATAAAAAAAAGAAAAAAAAGTTATTTATGGAGTTAATCAGTGTAACAATTGAAAAGAAAAAAGAGATTGTTTCCCCCTTAGTGATAATTACTCATAAACTAGATAATGAATGATTGAATTTTTAAAAAAATAATAACCCAGTAAAAAGAATAATTTGTCTATATTCAATTGAGTTAGTGACTTCATGAATTGTCTTTGTTTGGAACCTTCTATTTCTTTTTTTTTTGTATTTTTTTATTCAATCCTTCTCTTCAAATTCAATTCCTTATTAGGACATGTAATAATCAAGTTGGTAGATAATATAATTCATTCTATCTTACAATGTGATTTGATTTTGATACATAAAAATGCTTTTTTTTGGTTCTTAAACTAGACGATAATATTGTATTGTATTATATAATAATGGTAATAAACTTCAACCAAATTAAACAAATTAAACCATTTAAACTCTGTCCTACAAGTTGGAGAAATAATCATGACGTCTCAGGATAAAACAGAGATTCCTCGGAAGTCAAGTCGAGGCTGATACCCCTTATAACAAACAAAGCAACAATTTTTATAGGTACATGAAACGTTCGAACAATGTGGGAGACTGGAAAAACTAGTCAAATAGCAATGGAAATGAGGAGATACAAATTGGCAGTACTCGGAATTAGTGAAACGCATTGGACATAAGCTGGACAACAAAGGCTAGGTACAGGAGAGATACTGCTGTACCTCGGTCACGAAGAGGAAAATGTTCCATATACTCATGGAGTTTATCTGATGCTGTCCAGTGAGGCATGAAATGCACTTCTAAGATGGGAATCTCATGGATCCAGGATAATCAAAGCATCATTCTAAACAAAGAAGGAGACAATCACAATGAATGTTATCCAATATTATTCACCCACCAATAAAAATGGGGAGAGATTTGCAAATCTATGTGCATCCAACAAATTGGTTATGGACGGCACAATATTCCCACTCGAACGCATACATAAAGCTACATGGATTTCACCGGACCACATCAGATATATATTTATAATATGCATCCAAATTGTAATTATTCAAAGAGTATTTTACAAATGTTTCTTAACAGCCAGTATCTGCTACCTATATTCAATTAATCATGTTTCCTATCAGTTCAGTTGTTGAAACCTTTTGATGTAAACAGAGAAATGAAGAATACATGACATAAAAGGGAAAGCTACTTTTTTGGGGATGTTACTTAGCCAATTTCCTTTCCCTATTTACTCAGATAAATTGCAGTAAATCATACATCAAAAGAAATGATACGGTTTTTAAAATAAAACTGAGGGATAAAATTAAATGGTATTATTTTATAAGCTTCAAAATAAATGGACTAACATCCTTGAAAATAGTTTCCGTTGCTTGTCATGGCTTCTTTGTCACTCTGTTCACAACACTTTTTTTTCTATCTTTCATATAAATAAGGTACTTGGGTTTTAGTATATCTATCGATTTGTTAAAGGATAGATTAAAACGTTAATATACCGAGAACTATAGTGTTTCTATTTGAGTTTTATAGTAATTGATACCGCAATAACTTGTTACCTTTATCATAATAGAGCATAATAACCTAACATTCACATTCACAGTTATTCCATTCAAAACAAATATAAAACATGTAATTTAATCACAATATTTACACAGTTGGTAAACAGGCGACAAAAACATTTGAGCTGATCACCACCTAACTTATGGCGGTTACTAAATAATGGGTAATGGTCAAAAAGTTGATCTAAATGGTACATTTGTAGGTCATTTTGAGGTCATACAGATTAATATTTAATTGTGAGGCCCCTCAGCAGTGCGCCTCGCCTCACGAGATTCGAACCCAGGACCTACCAGTCTCGAGCCAGAGAGGTAATTCCAGGAGTTCTAGTGAGAAGTAGTGACCAGTGGAGTTCAAACTAGGTCTGTTGTGAGATAGGAACTCACTGCAGACAATTGATGGACGGTTGCTCAACTTCAAGGATTGGTTGGAGTTAGACATAAACACCATCGGATGCCTGCTCAGTGCTCTATCTGTTAATATGTAATTAATTTCCAAAGAGGTGACTATAATGTATATAAGTAAAATTTACTTTACTCATTGTTTACCCCTCTGGAATGTTCAGCACTTCTTACATATTATAAAAGTCTATTTGATTTACATTGAACAAATTTCACAATCGATTCGGTACAATAGGTAGAAAATTCAGATAAATTCTGTATGGTTTAGGGTTCATCAAAGTGAATTGATTTTGATACTGATATCTATGAGAAAAATGTCCATCCCTCGAGACATTCGAACTCAGAACCTATCAGTCTAGGACGAAACGGCCGTCCAGTGCTTCCAGGTTTTCCATGGTAGTCTAGCTTCGATTGACTCAGAATTTCAACTATATAATAATAATAATAAGCTTATATTACCAGGGTAGGTTTAAGGTGAGAACAACATGGTTTTGAATAGCCTTAGCCATACGAAAATTCAAATCCCCTTTGTGTAATGAAAAAAAATTTGTTCTCACCTTAAACCTACCCTGGTAATATAAGCTTATTATCCAGAGTGCTTAGGTCTCAAAATGTTTCCATATTATTTATTATTATTATTATCCTTGTCTCTTCTTACCCCCCCCCCTATTTCCAGTCTAGTTGCTGAGTTAATTAATTGAATTTAAATTTCATAGACAGAACTACATGAACTCATTTAGAATGTTATCAGTTTGTAACTTAAATATATGCTGTTGTATTTATGAAGCGTAATTCAATGAGATTATGATACTTTAGTAAATGTAACTAAATAGGGTCAATGTAATGTAAATTTTCTTTTTGATTGACAATCTATACTGAATATAATGTATTGATATAGAATTATTTGTTCTTTATAAAGGTAAATCATAAATTAGTAATATTATATATAGTTCAAATAATGAGTCAGTTGAAGCTAGACCACCATGAAAAACCTGGAAGCATTGGACCGCCAACTCGTCCTAGTATGGGACTCCTCAACTGTGCGCATCCACGATCCTGCCTCACGAGATTCGAGCCCAGAACCTATCAGTCTCGCGCGCGAGCACTTAACTGATAGACCACTGAGCCGGTATTCAACGGCGTTAATGTCTAACTTGTAGTATCGGTGTATATGTTAAGCCCATATACTTTATTCTAGTTGCTGGCCAAGCCAATTCGCCTATCCATTATGAGTCATATTTTGATCTTTTTAATTATTCGCTTACTAACCTTGAATACCTTGTTATATGAGCGCATGTGTATGCACCCTTCTTATCCTACCTATCACATGTCTGTCATTCATTTTAGTCTGGCTATAAATGTTGATTAATGCTTGCTTATAACGAGTTGGCTTCCCAGCCAATCTCCATTGCGCATGATCTTTCGCTTCGTTCGCTTTTATTCGCTTCATCACTCTGATTCTCTGGCCAGATCAATGATTGTAGAAAATATATGTATTCTAAATCTATTCTCGTATTTGACGTATTTAACTCCGTTGTTCACCAACGCGGATAAAGTCATTTATTACATACGAATATAGACAGAATCAGATTTACGCCGACAACAAACTTTAAGTAATCCAAGAAATTGAGCAACCGTCAATTAATTGTCTTCAGTGAGTTGATATCTCCCAAGAGACCTGGTTGAATTCCACTGGTCATTGCTTCTCACTAGAACTCCAGGAAATACCTCATGAAGCCAGTCACCAGTGGGCATATAATCATTATCGGAAGGGGGTTTTGTGGACATTTTAGTAATTTTATACAGTTGAGATCATGAGTCAATTGAAACTAGACCATCATGGAAAGCCTGGAAGTACTGGACGGCCGTCTCGTTCTATTGTGTGACTCCTCAACAGTGCGCATCTACGACCCCGCCTTATGAGATTCGAACCGAGGACCTATCAGTCTCACGCGTGAGCACGTAACCGATAGATCACTGAGCCGGCATCCAGGTTTTCTATGGTGGTCTAGCTTTAATTGACTCATGTTCTCAACTATATAAAATTACTAAAATCTCCAAAAAATCCCCTTCTGAATTCATTCAGTATTGTTTGTTTGAATCTTCTAATCGATTTGTTTGGACTGCAACTGGTCAGTCTCTAATTGGCTGAATATTATATATTATTTACTGTTGTGTCCCACTGATTTACGTATGCTTTTATCTATGAATACTGTTAGGAAGATCTAGATTATTTCTCGAAAAAAGGCTAAAGGGGCCTTGAAAAAGCTGGAAAACATTTTATCCAATCAACCTTGAATATAAGTTTTCCAGAAACATCTAGAAAGGAAAAAGTCACGTGTTATATTTCTAATTGAATGATTAACTGTCGTGGTATTATGCTTAGTAAAGTCTCAAGATTTTCCAGAAGCCCAAGACCATCTGAAATGCTATAAATAACCTGAATTTTCTGTACATGAATGAACCTCGGAGTAAAGAGTTCTTCCCATGTTTCACGCCTTTTCTCTCGTGTTGAAGTTGTCGTATAGAGTTAACTTGGGGTTATTGGAAGAGCTTAAGAAACTGATTTAAACATTCATTCAGAAGATTTATTAAATACAATATTGCTTGTTGCCCTGTGAATAAATTGAAGAAGCATGTTTCCTTAAAAAATGAAACCGTATATGCATATTGAGAAGTGAGATTCAACATACAGCTTTTTAGATTTTACGAAATTCCTTTACGAAGTCCCATTTATGATCATGAAGAGAGTAAAATCAAAGAATTAAGCAGAATAACAAGGATTCGTTTCATTTCATCAGCTACTTACAACCAATAATATATACAAATCTGAATTATATATATAACGAAATTGATGATATGTGGATATGAACCATCCTGCTGGAGTGACGGTTCAGATAAACGTAATGAGACTAAAGAAATGAAAAAAATTGCTGCTAATAAATATAATGTACAAGAGAACAGTCTGGATCACAGGTCATAATTCATGTATATTAGTTGTTGTCATCCTCCCATTGATGTTTAGGACCGGAATCGTTCGGTCTATCTTGGTATGTGTGCATCCTGTGAGGATTTTTTCGACATATCCATTGGACCACGAGCATTTTAAGGGGCGATGCGCATCCTGGCTTTCACTACTATTTATGATATATCACTCCTTAAGGTCGTAGATCATATTTAAAAAAATACAAATCAGTAATAAAATCTATACATTCAATATTATGAAGGACAAAAGACACAACAGCAAACTGAAATCAACCAAGCATTATTGATGTGAAGCACTTAATAGGATAAAGCATCCACCTACTTCATCTGTCTTTGTGAACATCAGGTATCTGATAAACGCCATGAGACCATTTTACTAATGTCAATTAGTGTTCACAACTATTGAAAAGAGTCTAATTTGAAAAAACATTCAGCTTTTAAACAAAAGAAGTACAAAGAAATCCAGAGAACATTTAGGGGCCTCCGACTCTCGTCACATATCATTCAACATACTTATCGTCTAGTGCACATAGCTTCGTTGAACGTTCACCCTGATAACCGTCACTATGGTGACACCACGGGATTGAATCCAGACGGCGATAAAAGCAGCGACTACAATTTATTGGCTGATCACGCGGACCATAGCATTACAAACACATCAAGCGGATTTAAAGTGAAAAGGCTAAAGAATCATTGCAAACGAATATAGAGATAAATTTATAGTCACATCAAATAAAGGCACGACGAATCAAAGTACAGTTTGTTTTTATAATGTAAACAAATATATATAAAGGAAAGAGAATAGTACATTGAACTATACTAAAACGATCAAATTTTGAGTCAGACAGAAATATAGGCTGTAATAGACGTACAAATATACACGTTTACGTAGGTATGATAGTGATTCTACTAATATAAAGAAATAAACAAATTGCTACTATGACGATAACATTGCCTATCAGATGAAAAGTCTTGACGAGGCTTGCCCATTATCAAAATTAATCCTTAGAGCGCTACTGCAATCTAATTTACTCAGAATATCAGTGAATGAGTGAAAGAACAAACGACTCTAAACTCAAAGATGGAAATGATCAAAACTAATATGAAAACTGTGAGGACAGTTCACAGGTGAATTTAAGGAAGCTCTAAGAAACTCAGAAGAAGCCAAACATATTCCATACAATCAGCTTTCGGAAGAATATATTCCGGAATCACTATGTGTAGCTTTCCTATTGAACAATTCTAATAACTCTGTGTTTGCGGACTGATAACTATAATGATGACTTCGTTTCTACTAAAAACTATAAATACCTGACAGTTTTGTACCATAATTGACACTGTTTGGAATAACATTCCTTCTACTTGTCTTCTATCTTCTGATTTTGCGACTTGGGGAGGTTCTAGCGTTCGAGCGCTCAAGTTATACGCGGCATACTAGGAATCTAAGTTCGATATATAACAAAAATATTGTCTGCACATCTGTGAACAAGCACAAAAAGTCAATATAATAAGCTGCTAATCAGAAATGAAAAACTTTCAATAATTCCGTTCTTATTAAAGTGTCCCGACGATGGTGTCAAGAAAGTGCCACGATTAAGCAATCGGGTTAAAACCTAAAAAACCCTTATACTTAACTATAAATATTTGCCCATCAATTCAAATCTAATACTACAGGTGATATCATCAATATATTCCTGCCTTCACCCCGTATACTTAGAACTGTTGATTTAATCTAATGACAATAAACATAATTCTAAGCTATAAACATAATTATCATTTCATCTCGATATCTATTTGTTCCTTAGTATAACCATATCGAGCGTGAGACAGTTATCAACCGCAGACTATAAGAGAGTGTAGCCCATTATCACCGAATGATTAAAGTTAAGCACGTACGTCCTCAGGTGACGGCTAAGTAGTCTACTGTTTAAACATTTGACGAGAGATCGGAGGTCGTGAGTCGGATCTCGAATGGAGTCGTAAGTGCTTACCATTGAATCCTATGCTAAGATGATCAGTCTGTGACAAAATACATAAAACACTGAACCTTTGAATCAATCTGCCTATGACGTCAAGTTTACTTTCTCATCTTTACTATTTCATTTTCTATTAACATGATTATAGATTGAAATAGCTTTTTTGTGTTGTAAAAAACATACGTTTTAATGTTACGTTGATAAAGCTCATTTCCTTCAATGTGTATGATACAATACAAAGTATCGTTCTGCCCCTACGGAAATGAATATTTAAAAATATGAAACATTGTTTCTATTTTCATCAGAAAACAATGTCAGAAGTTTAGTTTTTCAACTACCTTAAGTATAAATACAAAGATATATGGTTATTAAAGAAAGTTTGAAAGAAAGCAGTCAATTGAAGCTAGACCACCATGGAAGACCTGGAGGAACTGCACGGCCATTTCGTCCTATTGTGAGACTCATCAACAGTGCGCATCCAAGATATCGCCTAGCGACATTTGAACCCAAGACCTATAAATCTCACACGCGAGCGCTTAACCACTAGACCACCGAGTCAGCCAGCATCCAGTAGTGTTAATGTCTTACTTCAACCGATCCACGATATTGCATGACCGTCCACCATTGTTTTCAATGAGTTACAACAGACGTGGTTGAACTCCACTGGTCACTGAATCTCCCTAGAACTCCAGGAAATACCTCATGGAACAAGTCACTAGTGAGCATATGATTATTTTTAGAAGGGGTCCTGTGGAGATTTTAGTACATTTGTAGTTGAATTCATCAGTCGATTGAAGCTAGACAGCATTCAAAAACCTGGAATCCCGGAAAGCCATTTCGTTATTTTATGGGACTCCTTAGAAGAAAAAAACCCGTTAAAGTTTATTCATTAGTTTAGAATTATGAATTCTTTAAGCTAACAGATTCAGATATTACTTCCTCTTTACAATAAACTCAACGAAATCGCTGGGCAATTAGTTCTGAAAAGTTTGAAACTAAAGTTTCTAACAGTAAAAACCAAGATCCATATTATATTCCACTATAGATTTTTCTCCTCATTTTATGCGCGCACTAGAGTTGATGATCACAGTGATGTATTGAACTTTTTATTAATCATATCAGACTCAAAAGTCTTATCCACTAAGCTACTTTTTTCATGTACTAACTTACTTGTAATTAAAAGGCAATATGAAGGTATTCTCTCAGAGATTGAATAATTACAGTCTTAAACAATAACAATGTAAAAATAATAATCTTGACTATTGTTATATCCTGTGGAGATTTTTGAATAGTAACTTTGAGGACTATTTATGGACTAATGTGATATGTATATTTCCTATTATAAAATTAAGTAGCTAAAGTATCCATATTCGTGCCCCTCTTATTTCAAGCTTTATTTTGACCTATGAACTATTATTATACAATTTACCATTCTTGAATTATCCCTAGTCTATTGATTACTGTTCCCCCTATTCACAGCCACATTTAGCTAAATATTGTAGAAATGTTATTTTATATTTTTTTTGGTAAGATGTGGTCTGTTTGTTTGGTATATAAACCCAATATGTTTGAGAATAATGATTCATATTGCAGAGGCTATTATTGGTGTTCTTGACTTAACTGGCTGGGCTTGGCGGGAAACAGGACCGATAAATACTCTAGACTGCTCGTACAGGTATCGTGTGTTATTGTTCCGATCGATAATTCACTAATGTCCAATTGGCGGTATTATCATGTTATGTATTAACAGGGCATCCAGGCCACAAGACATAACAGTAAACGTTAATGAACAATATACTTTTATGACAATTAATTCAACTATTCATTAGTTATTACTTTTAAATTATGAATAGAATGATTCCCAAAAACAATGAAATGAGCAGTGGTTAGTATATGATGACTGTCATAATACAACTATTATTATTATTATTATCCACTTTTGAGCTTACTGATACTTTTGTTACATACATTTTATGTCATAATGTCTGTTGAATTTATGTAAGTAACTTTATGTCAAAGTTACAGTGAATTTTGTATGATTACATAACTTTTACAGGCAACACAATGATATATATTACAATCTACTTAATGTATCCCAAAATATCGTGAATATTATGGAGGAACAACTGATTGTTTTTTATTAGAATGGGGACTTGTGGATTTCAGTAGTTAAATTCATTAGTCAATGTAAGTTAAATCATCATTGAAAACCAAAAATCAATGAGCGTCCTTTTTGTCCTATTATGGGACTCCACAGTAGTGATCATCCAGGACCTTTGTATATGGGACCCGAACGTAGGACCTTCGGTCTCTCGTGAGAACGCTTAACCTCTAGATCACTGAGCCGAGGTTAATGTCTAACTTCAACCAATCTACAATATTGCGCGACCGTTCACCGTTGGATGCCGGTCCAGGGGTCTATAGGTCAGACGTTTGCGTGAGAGGCCGACAGTCCTTGGTTAGAGTCTCGCGTTTGGGATCGTGGATGAGCACTACTGAGGAGTCCCACACTAGGACGAAACGATCATTCAGTGCTTGCAGGTTTTCAAAGATTTTTTTAAAATGTTTGATTACTGATTTATCAATGAAACGAACACTAACAGTTTCTAACATATCATTAAACTATTAAGAACTTACATTCTATGATATTTTTGTAAGTAATGAGAGGTAATGATCTATAAAATAAAAGCTAATGATATGTCTATAAAGTAGGAGAAGAAGAATAAGAAGTTAATCATTATTAGGAGTGCTCAGATCATTGGGAAAATAATAAATTGAACATGACCCTTTTTTACGAAGATGTTGGGTTTGAAATGGTAGATTACTATAAACTCAGCTGTGTAGTTCATGTCCAGTACTAGTGAAGATACATTTGAAAGAAATTTTCATCAGTTAATAACATTGTGGAATATCCAGAATAATAATTAAATAACGTTATTAATGTATAACAAACTAAGAAGTGGTATTTCTCGGAGTTTTAGTGAGAAGCAGTAATTAGTGGAGTTCAACCAGGTCTATTGTCAGATGGTAACTCACTGAAGACATTGATGGATGTGTCGCTCAATTTCGTGGATTAGTTGAAGTTAGACATTAACATTATTGGATGTCGGCTGACTCATTGGTCTAGAGGTTAAGCGATCACGCGCGAGACTGACAGGTCCTGGATTCGAATCTTGTCAGACGGGATCATGGATGCGCATTGCCGAAGAGTCCCACAATAAGTCAAGTTTTCCGTCCAGTGCTTCCAGGTTTTCCATGATGGTCTAGCTTCAATTGAATCAGGATCATATCTACGGAAAACTAAGAAACCGTTAATAATTCAATATTTTTTAATAGCTGTTGATGAAAGTATATATCTTTTCCATTTATAACTTTCTAGACTTAAAATGTCTCTTTTAACTGTATATGTATTTGCTATCTAGTTAAGATAGGCTGACTAGATCTATAAGTTCTATCAACTATACTTCAAACAATATAACGATAGATCATTGCACACAATTCAAACTTAGTTTTATACTAGACTCACTTAGTATTATTAACCAGATGGTAGATTATTAACTAAATAGAATAGAAAATGTATACTATCGGTAGATAAGATTCATTTGATCTTCGCCATAGACATATATATCAAAAGATATCAAGAGGAATATTTATATAGATTTTGTCAGTTAAAGAAAAACGGTTGACTATTATTGATTTTACTACAATAATACAAACATTCAGTGTAAACATTATTGTGTAAATTGACAAAGTAACTCCACCTATAGCTCTTGTAGAGTTACTGCCCGTCCCATGCTCGGCTAAAGGAGAAGGAGGGTTGGGGATGAGATGATCGATCCCATCCCGTAGAAAACTAACTCATTAAAAAACGCTAATCAGAAAAATAATTCAAATTAACAGATGTAATTTATTAAAAAAGAATTTGCTTTAAAATGATATGGAAGACTAGTAGTCTCAGTCAATTCATTTTGATAGTATTGTGTTCTATGAGCTGGATAATTTAATTGTAAGCTTTATATTTTAGACCGACATACGATTGAAAAATGGAATATTCTTGTTATATCCAAGTTAAGACATAAGTACGGGTAACTATCAGGACCCATTAATGGATGATTATTCTATATATATTCTTATTGTATAACTATTCACTAATTAGATTGTGTATATCTATATTTATCTTATTATAAGCTTCATTTTGACCTATGGATTATTATTATACGATTTACTGTTCCTAAATTATACTCAGTTTATTGATTATTGTACCCCACGTTCACAGCCACATTTGACTTGATCTTGTACAAATATTATTTTCTCTTTTATGGTATGACGCAGTCTGTCTGTGTGGTATATAAACCAAGTGCGCTTGAAATAAATGATTCGCATAGGTTTGCATAACAAAAGCTGCAATTGGTGTTCTTGTTCCGATTGGAAGGGCTAGGTGGATAAGGGACCAACAAGGACGCTAGACTGCTCATACTATTTGAACGTCATTGATTTAGCACAGTATTTCGATTATTGGATAGTTCACGTGATAAAGTCAGACATAAAATCATAACGAATTGTCAACGGCCTTCTTTTATAAAGACATAGCAATTTTCATCTAAATAAATAAGCTAACTTTACTTTTATTACATAAGACTTGATTGAGTGCCAATCTTGTTTCCTGAGCCTATGTGTATGCTGAACATTTTTCTCCGCATTACATACATTACTATATTTCTAGGAGTTAATATTGTTTTGAATACATTTTAGGTACTATCTGGAGGCATACAAATAAATAATATTATTCAGCTAGATATCAAATGTTATTAATTTAATTTCAAGTTTAATGTTTAGGGAGACGGAACTGAAAGCTATGGTTGACTTGTTAGTGCCCAGTCATAAATAAGGTGCATCTGAAATCTGTCTCGAAACATTTTTCCAGGATATTTAACCTGAGTTATCCAATGTCCTAAATAATAATTAACTATCGATTTTCATTCAGCTCCGCTCATCTAATAAATCGAAATGATTACGTGAGGTAATCATTAATAATTAATATCAAGTTCTGTATTGTTTACTATTGATTAGGTACCAAGGTGACCCTCACGTTAGTAACCTGATCACGTTTGAGCCACGTTATAATGTTAGATGATTAGATACAATATCCTAGTATTGATGCTCCCACTGAGATTTGAGCTGAGTAGCTTTCGCTTAAATTCATCTGCCCATTATCCGCTGAAATATCAAATCAAGATAGCAACTCACTTGTGCAATGGGCATAACTTTTATGTCATGAATAAAACGGATTCGAAATATCTTGCTCTTGATAATCTTGATTGAACTTTGAGCCGAAAAGAAACACAGCGTCCTGCTCTCCACTAAAAGCCACAATTTGTTTATTCCAATAATATATGCAAAAAGTGGCCATATCGAGGTAAACTTCACAAGCTGCACATATACCAACAAAACCTGATCCAAATTAAGGTGAGATTTTCAATAGAGATAGTTCATATCCTTGCTGGTTATGATATAAGTATTTGAAAGATATTTTTACTATTTCAAGTATAACAGAAATATTTAATGACGGAAAGACATAATTCTGAATAAGTAGCTAGCAGTGGAATCCAGTTTGCTGCGCGTTTCGTCCTCTTTCGAACTTGTCAGCTGGATGTACCTACATTTCCAAGTTGATGTTCACCGTGGGACTCAAAATCAGCACCGTTCATTTTGAATTCCATCGTGTTATCGTGTTATCAATTGAAGTCCTGAACATCAATGAGACGATTCAAGTAAGCAATACCAAATGAGTTTATAATTCTGAATAGTTTTGTACATTTTATGATCAATAACAAGTTATTTACTAAGAAAATAGAAAATCATAATTCGTTTATTATAGAAAAAAGACCTCGAAAAAAAAAAATTATTACTTCTTGGTCGATTCTGATGATACATATTGAGTGCCTGCCAGTTAGATGTTAGCAGTCCAGTAAATCAACTTCTCAATAATGTGTATTCTTTTCGATTAATATTGTCAGTAATCACGAAATCTCTGATCAAGCATTTTGTAACTTAGAACGACACATGTAAGCGAACAATTGTTCTCAGTTAGATCGTTATCAGGCTTCACTCTAATATACATGAATATTTATACAAAAATGTTTTGTAATATAGTGATTGGAGATAGTCGACAGGAAACCCTGGACCCCAGTTTCGTGCTACTTGGCACTCGTCAGCAAAGTGTACCTGTAATCTTGAGGTAACTGGTACTCCCTGACGGATTCAATTCCGTGTCACTCAGCTTCTTATTCAGAGACGTCACCACTAAGCTATTCGGGCCGTGCGCACTTTCTAGCCACTTAGACTAGTGGCCGCATTATAACTTGATCGATGGTATTCGATCAGCACTAAGAAAGACTTGACACGCATGACATTGATCACCACCCAGTGATCAATCAATTGTGAAAGAACTGATCTACATAAAATATTAACAATCAAACTATAGTCACATATATGAATAGATCTTCATTTACATATTATGTAATTATATATTCGACTTTTAATAATATACGATACTTCTTTTATATTTATGCCAGTTGATTAATTCATACTACTAATGATTAATTATTCTTTAGAATATAAGTAGTCACTCTGTAGAATCTTTTATTCTTTTAGAAGTGGAATAGTAGACAATGAAGTGAAATATTCAACTAATTATCTAGAAGAAAAAGTATGCGTAAATAAACATACTTTTTTCTCTCCAGGTAGGAAAATAATCTTCAATGAAATTCAAGAATATATACTTGTATATCTACTACATGAAATTGTCTAATCTTGTATTTATATTTAATGAAAAGATGTGAATACTGGCTAGCAATGGAATCTAAGACAAGCGTTTCGTCCGATTTGGGACTCGTCAATTGGATGCACCTACATCTCAAACTGTTTTTCACTTTGGGGTTTCGTGCACAGTACCGTTCACTTCAAATCCCATCGTGTTTTCTGTTGTATCCCCTGGCGAATTATGAATCATAAATCTGATGTCCATTTATGGACAAATGTAATACGCCTATTCCTATTGGATAGTTGTTAAATGAGTAACCTAAATCTGATGTCTATTTATGGACAAATATAATATGCCCATTCCCTATTGGATAGTTGTTAAATAAGTGACCTAGTCGTTTCCGTGTTCCTCTTATCACAACCTTTGTTTTGACCTTGGAACTATTATTATTGATTACTTTCCCCCTAGCTACAGCCACATTGGCCAATTACTGTACAAATGTTATTTTTCTATTTTTTGGTATAATTGGGTCTGTTTGGTTAGTATATATAACCCAGTGTGCTTGTGAATAATGATTCATATTTCCGAGGCTGTTATTTGTGTTCTGGACTCAACTGGCTGGGCTAGGCAGTTAGGAAGGACCGAATAGCAATCAAGACTGCTCGTACGTATTTTCTGTATCATTGCACGTTTCATATACAATAACGAATTGTTATACGAGTCATAACAATTGGCGACGGGGATTCTGGAAAAAAAATACAGGAGCCGCTGACGTCATTTCGGAATTAAATAATCCATAATAATTGCCGGTGTTTTTTTGGATTTATTATTATTATTTACATTTTAAAAAATGGCCTTAACTTCCGACCAATTTCAGTTGCTAATCCAGCGACAAGAGCAGCGCTTCAGAAAGAGTCAATTGGATTTCATTGACAAATTACACGCGAAGCTGCTGAATCACCCATGCTTTGGGAGTGAAACGGAAGTTGACGCAATAATTTCAAAATTGCGTACAGAGCTGGAAAACGATTACAGAACTAATGAATATGCCGGCGAAAGCCTCAATGAATCCATACAAAGCAATATTTTAAGCGCAGCAGTTATACATGATCAGCCCAGTAACCCAGTACTACCTGTTTCAGATACATGCCCTGTACACGGTCCAAGTCTTATTAATCCCGAAAACGGACGTGCAAACAGTGAATTATCCTATTCACAGAAAGTAAATGTCTTGCAAAATGCTCATGAAATTGCTGCAGTACCCGCCCACGAAGAAACGGGAAACAAATCGAGCAGTATATGTAATACAGTGGCACCAAATGAAATTAATCATGATACGGAAAATGTTTCTAATGAATCTAATGATCAAAATTCTGTAATTGTTCTACCAGATTTAGATTATTTTGATGATTCATATGTTTCTGTTGAATTCTCTTATAAAAATGAGAGAAAAATGTCAGATGTATTTAATGATAATCAAGAATCCAATACAGCTCTCATAGATACTGATTATCCTAATGATTCATTATCTACTAATGAGGTTCCGAGGAAATTCAAGAAAACTATTTCAGAAGAATCAAATGTTGGTGACCTCGAATCAAATGTCGTCGATCCTCATGATCTCTTCAGTTCTAATGCATTCCCTGTTAAAGGTGACAAACATATCGCATTAATAGTAACTTGGCTATATGAGGATCCAACAGTCTTTCGTGGGGGAGGGTGAATTCGAGGAAATTAAAAATCCGGATATGAACTCCGGATTTCTCAAAAAGGGGAGGTGTTGTATCCCCTGGCGAATTATGAATCATAAATCTGATGTCCATTTATGGACAAATGTAATACGCCTATTCCTATTGGATAGTTGTTAAATGAGTAACCTAAATCTGATGTCTATTTATGGACAAATATAATATGCCCATTCCCTATTGGATAGTTGTTAAATAAGTGACCTAGTCGTTTCCGTGTTCCTCTTATCACAACCTTTGTTTTGACCTTGGAACTATTATTATTGATTACTTTCCCCCTAGCTACAGCCACATTGGCCAATTACTGTACAAATGTTATTTTTCTATTTTTTGGTATAATTGGGTCTGTTTGGTTAGTATATATAACCCAGTGTGCTTGTGAATAATGATTCATATTTCCGAGGCTGTTATTTGTGTTCTGGACTCAACTGGCTGGGCTAGGCAGTTAGGAAGGACCGAATAGCAATCAAGACTGCTCGTACGTATTTTCTGTATCATTGCACGTTTCATATACAATAACGAATTGTTATACGAGTCATAACATTTTCCAATTACGACGAGATGTGCGTCGTGGATCCCATTTCTAGACACTGTCTATCTTTGCTTATATTGCTTGTGAATTAAGTGTATATCAAGGCAATACGCACAGCATGTCCATATGCCAGTAAGAGAATGATCAATTACAGTCTTAAACATCAATCGGAAGAATCAAGTAAAACAATAACAGGTGGATTGAGTGGTTGTTTGTTGTCGTTTTTTTAACTATTCATCATTATTTTTCTCCTTCAATAGTACTTCTTAAACTTCCAACATTTAAAATAAAACAATCAACGAAATTGACAGCTTATTTACAAAATTTTAATCATGTGTATCTATGAATATATTTTGACCAAGTATACGTTAATTCAAATAATTCGTAACTGGTAGTTCCTGGGTGCGAATCTCGAGAGTGCGGGATCGTGGGTGTGCACTGCTGAGGAGTCCCATAATAGGACGAAACGGCCGTCCAGTGCTTCCAGGTTTTCGATGGTGGTCTAGCTTCAATTGACTCATGATTTCAACTTTGAAATATACTGAAATCTCCACAAATTCCCTTCTGATTTCAATTAATTCTGTCGTAATTATACAATTTTCTTACAATTGAAGAACATATAAAACTCAAAATAACTCTCAACTAATTTCAAAGTGAGAATCTTCAATACGAACGTAAAGACAATCACTGGAGCTGAAACGTGGAAGACTACTACATCCATCGTCAAGAAGGTTCAAGTATTCATTAACACTTGTTTACGCAAGATACTCAACATTCAGTGGTCGGATACCATCAACAACAGCTTTTTGTGAGAGAGGACAAACAAGCTTCCCGCTGAAGAGGAAATTAGGAAAAGACGTTGGAGGTGGATAGGACATAAATTGAGGAAATCACTAAACTGCATCACAAGGCAATCCCTAACTTGTAATGGTGAAGGGAAGCGGAAAATTGGAAGGCCAAAGAACACATTACTTTGGGAAATAGAAGCAGATATGAAAAGGATGGATGTAAAATGGAAAGTACTGGAAAGGATTGTTGAGGACAGAGTTGGATGGAGAATGCTGGTGGTTGGCCTATGCTCCTTTAGGAAGGGGTAAGAGGCGTGAGCAAGTAAGTAATTATACAAATGTATATTTGATAAACAGTATTCAATTGATCTATGCTATGATCACTAAATTTTAAGAACAGATTGTAAGAAAATATAATTATTCTAAATCACATTAGTTTTATGTAATTCATTTGAATTGAAACTTTAGATACCCGACATCTGACTCCGAGTAGGTCGTTTGCTGATTGTTATGGTATCATACATCTCGCCAATTGTAGTATACATTTATCGACTAACATCTTCTGCCATTCTTAAAACTTCTTCAATCTAGAATTTCAACGCTCTTCTAGTCGAATTCATATCAATGGTTATGCATGTGAGTATTGATTCACTGCTATTCTGTATTATATATGTTTAAGTGGTTGAGATATTCAATGTAGTTCTACGGACAGTTGGCACTAGTTTTTATCATTGGAACCATTATACGAAAAAACATTATCATTTGATCAGAAGGGGTTTTTTGTGGAGATTTCAGTATTTTCAAAGTTGAAATCATGAGTCAATTGAAGCTAGACATCCATGGAAAACCTGGAAGCACTGGACGGCCGTTTCGTCCTATTATGGGACTCCTCAGCAGTGCGCATCCACGATCCCGCACTCGCGAGATTCGCACCCAGGACCTACCAGTCACGAACCAGAGCCCTTAACCGATAGACCACTGAGCCGGCATCCAAGTTGAAGTTAGACATTAACACCGTTGAATATCATTTAATCATTAGACAGATGGATTACTATATTCTTATTCTCTATTATTTACTTATCTCGTCGTTTAACTAGATACTGCGTTGTAAGTAACGGGATAACTAACAAGCATAAAGGTCTCAGTTATTATTAATTGGTAACTGGATTATTGATATTTTAGATCATCAGTCTTACAAGCATCAAGAGGGCCCAAATATAATTCAAAAAATTGCTCCTTTTTCTATATATCGAAAAATCGTTACCTTAAGAACACTTTTATGAAGTTGTTAAGTTGTAGTGTCGGTTGATATGTTAAGTTGATATACCTTATTCTAGTTTATGGACAAACCAATTTACCTATCCATCTTGAGTCAGATTTTTACCTTGTTAATTAATCACTTAATAACTATGACTATTTTTTATATGAGCGTATGTTTGTATACACTTCTTATCCTATTCATCACATGTCTGTTATTTACTTTTATCTGACTATAAATATTGATTAATGCTTGATTAAAGCGAGTTGGCTTATCCGCCATCTCTAATGCATGTCATTTATGCTTCACTCGCTGATATTCACTCAGGTGTTGATAGCTTTCTGGCCTGAGATATTTAACAATCAACTGTAGTTGCTGCTTCTCTTTTCCTTCTGATTTTATGCACCGTTAAGATTTGTATTATAACGGTTATCGAGGTGAAAGGTTAGCGAAGCAGGGCACTACAAAGTGAGTTATTTTTACTGAAGACAGACAGAAATAGAATTACTTCAGTTTCTTTTTTTCCCACTTAAAAAGAGTATTGCAGTGTGTTTTGATTCTCATTTAACTCTTCTTGTATGCTGTTGAGTTGATGCTCTGCTAATGTAGTATTCAATGCACTAAACATAGCTACTTGTACATTTGTGTTTCCAATGCTTCTGTGTTTATTCTTTTTAGAAAAGTACTAAAGAATGCTTGCTTCATATCTGTCTTCCTTCCTATACCCTTATATACAACTTTTCCCTTTTAAATTACTTACTTACTTACTTACACCTGTTACTCATAAGCCGCCGATCAGCATTCTTCAACCCACTCTGTCCTCAGCTTTCCTTTATAGTTCTATTCAGTTTTTCTTGATTCTTCTCATCTCTGTCTCCATTTCTCGTCATATTGTGTTTTTTGGTCTTCATCTTCTCCTTTGGCATTCGGGATTCCATGTGAGGGCTTGTCTTGTAACACAATTGGGTGATTTCCTCAAAGTGTGCCCAATCCACATTCAACGCATTTTCCTGATTTCGTCCTACACTGGATGGAATCTGGTTTGTTCTCTCCCACAGTGGGTTGTTGTTGATAGTGTCTAGCCAACGGATCCGAAGTATTTTGCCTAGACAACTGTTAATAAACACCTGTATCTTCTGGATGATGGCTTTCGTAGTTTTCCATGTCTCCGCTCCATACAGTAGAACTGTCTTGACATTTGTATTGAAAATTCTGATTTTGGTGTTGGTTGACAATTGTTTTGTCTTCCAGATGGTCTTCAGTTGTAAATGTGCTGCTCTTGCTATGCCGATCCTCACCCTCATATCTGCATCGGATCCACCGTGTTCGTCAATGATGCTGCCCAGATATGTAAAGGTTTTTACATCCTCCGAAGCTTCTTTGTCAAGTGTTATTCGATTGTTTCATACTGTATTGTATCGGAGAATCTTGATTTTCCCTTTGTTTATATTGAGACCTACTGCTGCTGAGGCTGCTGGTACACTGGTCGTTTTCTCCTGCATTTGTCGTTGCGTTTGTGATAGAAGAGCCAGATCATCTGTAAAGTCTAACTCGTCCAGCTGCATCTTACCTGTCCACTGTATCCCGTGCTTTCCTCCAGATGTTGACTTCTTCATGATCCAGTCGATCACTAGGAGAAAGAGAATGGATGATAGTAGGAAACCTTACTTAACAACGGTCTTTACATCGAATGAGTTAGTGAGTTGTCCTCCATGGACGATTTGGCAGTTATATCCACTATTCAATTAACTACTTCTATGCATTCGGTTTTTATCTTGTTGTACTAACGAGGTATAGCAACTTGAACCGATGCACATGTGTGCCTGGTCCTACGTTGTAATTGACTGACTGACTGACTAAAGAATACCATTTTCTGATTGTTCTTCACTCGTAAATTCAATATCTTTCTTGATGTTTTTTCATTATATTATAGATTGTTTTCAAGTTGTTCTCCCTTTAAGATAACAAATTTATTATCTTTTGTAGGATAGACATTACTTAAGCTAATAAAACAAGACAATGTTATTAGTATGATGTTTAAATAACAAGTAACAGCTATGTAATTATCTTCCTTTTGTAATTTATCCAAAAAACTACAATTAAAACATGAAATCTGAAGAAAAAAAGCAAACAAGCAAACTAGAAATCACAAAACAGATCGTATTTTATCCCATAAGGATTGGGTATTAAATTGAATACAACAAAACTATTCGCTTAATATGTTAGTTACATAATAAATGTATTTAGTAGTGAATAAATAAATCAATTTAAGTATCCATGATTATATTCATGAATGACTGTTGATGGAATTTTGGTCTCTGAGCTAGATTGTTTGGTCGTGGAGCTTTTATCATCCTTCGAAATGACATCATCAACAGAAATATTCGAACACTTCACTTTTGCTTGTAGTTTGTGCTGATGATATTGTTCAGAAGGACGATGAAATCTCTACGACCAAACAATCCATTTCAGAGAATAAAACTTTATCACAATCATCCACCTCAGCTACAAATCTTTTCCACCATCTTAATGAGTTCATGATCATTTAAAAGATATACAATAAGATTTTTTATTAAAAAGATCAAGAGCTAGAACCTTTGTTCTTAATCTTTTCAAAATGATGTGCATGAAGATTCCTTATGTTGTCAACATTTCGATTCTTAATTTTTACGCTTTTACTCTCTGGCACATTGCATGATACTTCTTCATAAAGTATTATTAGTACTATCATTACTACTATTATTAGTGGCTTTATTCAATATTATATTTTTGGTACAATATAGAATTTTGTAATAGTTGAGATCATGAGTCTGACTCTATGAGGTATTTCTTAGAGTTCCAGTGAGAAGCAGTGACCAGTGAAATTCAACCAGGTCTGTTGTGAGATATTAACTCACTGAAGACAATGGTGGATGTGTCATTCAATTTCGTGGATCGTTTGAAGTTAGACATTAACACTATTGGATACCGACTGGCTCAGTGGTCTAGAGGTTAAGAGCTCGCACGCAAGACTGACAGGTCCTGCGTTCGAATCTCGCTCGCTAGGCGTGGTCGTGGATGCACACTGCTGAGTTCCATAATAGAACGATTTGGCCATCCAGTGCTTCCAGGTTTTCCATGGTGTTCTAGCTTCAATTAATTCATGATCTCCACTATATAGAATTACTATAATCTCCACAAAATCCCCTTCTGACAATATAGAGTTGTTAGCACAAAATATTTCAACAAGTTTCCTTTTCTGATTTCTTGATCGATCCTCAAGATAAATAGTGAGTGGTTACCAGTTAGATATTACAAGTTCAGAAATCGACATCTAAATAATGTATATTCTTTTGGATGCATATCGCTAGCAACCACAAGATCTCTAATTGAACTCTTTTGTTATTTATACAACGAAATGCTGTAAAACGTTTCATAAACTCACCTGAGTAGGTTATTCGATGAACAGCTATAATGATGTGTTAAAATAAACAAGAAAACAGATAACTTATTGAAATACCTAGATGTGAAGAACAGGTAGCACTGATATTCAAGCAGACCGCTTTGTGATTAGGATTTTATCACTGAACTACTAGATCTTATTGTTTGATTAGTCAAACGTGATATTTTTATTATTTTAAATATGGATTAAATATTGCCCATTTAAATATTGGTTGTTGTTATCATAGTATAATTGTCACGTAAACTATTTCCTTTATCATTTAACGATTCAAGTTTATTTTGAATGTTATCGTTTAGATGTTTGAATATGATAAGAATAATAATGATTACAATTCCTAATAATAAAATAAATATAAACAAAACTTATAAAGACGGATAGTGGCTAGCGTTGGAATCTAGGACGCGCATTTCGTCCTATTTTGGACTCGTCAGCTGGATGTACCTCCAGCTCAGAGTCGATGTTCAATCTGGGACTCGAACTCAGTAAATTTCGCTTCAAACACCATCGCGTTATCCACTCAGCCACTGAATCCTGGTAGCCACTTACTTTGAAGCGAAAGATACTGGGTTTGAGTACCAGGGTGAACATCAATTCTGAGATGCAGGTACATCCAGCTAACGACTCTCGAATAGGACGAAACGCTCGTCAAACTGGATTCCACTGTTAGCCACTATCCATTTTTGCTTACCATGCTTGTGAATTAAGGCTATATCAAGGTAATACGCACAGTATGCACATATACCAATTAGAGACTGATCAGTTGCAGTCCTAACACATCGATAGGAAGATTCAAACAAACAATACTAAGTGAATTTAAATCTTATAAAATTGTAAGGACAGCCTCCGGTGAACTCAAGGAAGCTTTAAGAAGCTTTGAATGAGCCGAGGATATTCTATCTAATCATCATTTTGAAAGAACTTTCCCGAATCTTGACATGTAGCTTCTTGATTGGACAGATGATAAAAACGATTGCACACGTATTGGATGACTGTACTGATGTTTTTGTTTTTACTAAAAAAAACTATAAATACATGAGTGTTTTGTACCCTACTTGATACTGTTTGGAATAAAACTCCTTCCCACTAGTTTTCTGTCTTCTGACTAGCAACTCGGGAGGCTCAAGCGTTCGAGTGCGCAAGTGGTACACGGTATAAGAAAAGCATTTTAGTGCTTCTGAGTTCATTAGATTAGGTGGTTTGATTTCACAGCTCTCATTGTCATTCTTCACAGCATCAAACGTATATAAATAATGGGAAATGAACAAGAAAAATGGGTGATTTGTTCTCTATTGAATTCTGAATATCAATGTCAATGGTCGAAAAGTGATCACATTGGATACCACTTAGCTGTTTAAATACGAATAACAACTGCGACATATCCCGCAACATTATCTAAATGAACTAATTAATTGATTCACTAATAATGTATAATTTAAATTAATTAATCATTTTTATAGATAAACTGATGGAGTTTTAGTGGATTCACTACTGGGTCACCTTCTCACTGATTGCTTCATGGCCAATCTGAATATGTTATATACCGATAACAATAGTGAATAGCAACTTTGGAATCCATTTATGGACCAATATTATGCATATATTTTTTATCGTATAATCGTTAAATAACTAAACTATTCATATGCATGTTCCCCTTATTATAAGCTTTGTTTTGACCTATTGACTATTGTTATACGATTTACCATTTTCAAGTTATTCCTAGTCTATTAATTGCTGCCTCCCACATTCACAGCCATTTTTGGCTAAATCTTGTACGAATGTTGTTTTCCTGTTTTATGGTACGATGTGGTCAGTCTGTTTGGCATATAAACTCAATATGTTTGAAATATAATGATTCATACCTCAGAGACTATTCTGGACTTAACTGGCTAGGCTAGGCAGAAAGCAGGACCGACAAGTACTCTAGACTGCTCGTACGGTTTTCGTCTGTCATTATTCCAATCGATAATTCACTGCTCTCTGATTAGTGGTCTCATCATGTCATACGTTAACAAGGCATCCACTCGGCCACAAATTATAACAGAATAGTAATTTACTTTATTCAATAATTGCATTTATACAACCGATATATATGGATGATACATTCATTATTTGTGAAGAAAATATGATCATCATGGATCAAAACAATCCAATCCAATACAACACTGCTGGATGAAATGTTGGAATTATTTATGTTCCAATTACTAAGCTTATTTCAAATGTCTTCTTTGTACTAGGAGATAAACGTTTGTAAAATTATTCATTCATATATCGACGAATATTCTTTACTACTTATTATAATCTCACATTGTTTTGTAATTATTGTTCATATGTTATAATGACCTTTACGCTTGACATTTGTATAACTATCTCTTTCATTCCTGATCCAAACATTATTCACATCCCCCTTCATTTTTATTCTATAATCTGTCGATCGTTGCGTAACTTATTCCTGATATTTAAAGCTTTGGATTACCTTATGATATAATCTCTATGTATTCTCTTCAAGACTTCTATATTTTATAGTTGAAATCATGAATCAATTGAATCTAGACAACCATGGAAAACCTAGAAGCACTGGATGGCCGTTTCGTCCTATTATGGGACTTCTCAACAATGCGCATACATGATCCCATCTAGCAAGATTTGAACACAGCACCTATCAGTCTCACGTGCGATCGCTTAACCTCTGAACCACTGAGACTTCATCCATTTGTGTTACTGTAATCTTCACAAAAACCCTTTCTGATTTATATAATTATCAAATAACTATCAATATGAATGTATAACCTAAGAAGTTGCTTATATCACACCAAAAAAAGTTTCTTCACTAAATTCTTTTTTTATTTTTTATTCAATCAAAGACTTATTTTATGCATTAGGAAAAACAGTCCATATAAACATAAAAATCCCATGAGCATGGTAATTAAGTTCATAGAGTATGTTTCTCTTTTTTAATTAAGAATTTGATGTCGAATTTAAAAGTTATTTTTTATAAGTCATATATACATTTTCAATATATTTCTAAATGTAGAGTACAATGGTTGTCTAAATTTTTATCAGACTTATTGGTAAAATCAAACCATCTTCTTTCTATAAAAGCTAGAATTTTAATCCTTGGAATTGTAAATTCCTTCACTAGAACCAACCAGTCTAGCGCCAGAGCACTTAATCGATAAACCACTGAGCCTATATTCAATGGTATTAATGTCTAATCTCAACCAATTCATGAAATTGCACGCCCAACTTCCATTATACTGAGGTAGATATCTTTCTTTAACTGAAATAAATTAGCTCCACCAGTCATGACTTCTACAGTGCTTCAAGTTTTTCCATGGTTGTCTAGCTTCAATTGACTCATGATCTCAAGTAACCTCCTTCTGATGATTTATTATTGTTAGTTTCAACTAAATTCAAACCAGGAACTTTCTTTGAATGTTTTACGTAGTTAAAACATAGTTGACCTAAGAGTTTGAACAGATCTTGTCTTTATTGTTTAGTATGTATATTTTGTTTGATTTATTATTGTTCATGCATTTTCATACCAGTTGAGTTTCGTTCCTGTTCTTCCCTTATTTATCTTCTACTAAAAAAAATTTTATTGCTGCCTATCACCATATACTACTTATATGGATATAAGTAACCCACATCACACTACGACTAAATTTCAGTAATAAACCAATGTAAAGAAATTATGATTATTATATACAGTTAATAGTTAGAATTTTCATCATGAATTGATATCAACACATCATACCAAAAACTTTATTTAACCAAATGATTCAAAGAATTTCGCGCCAAAAAAAACTCAAAAAACAAACACAAACCCTATTATCATAAATCTGATTGGTTCATCAATATAAATATTATAGTCTCGCCGGGATAATCAATTATTTTTTCGATCATAATTGTCTTCTTTCTTTCCTCTTTTTTTTCCGCTTTCTCTCCTAAAGATTTTTTTGCTGTTGCAATTTTAATGATGATAAACCAAGTTGTTGTTTCGTTTGTTTGTTTTTGTTTTTCTTTCCTCTCTGTATCTACTCAGTTTTTTTTTTGTTTCCATTAGTTTTGAAAATCATTCACTCAATTCGTGATGATCTTTATTTTTATAGATATAAATTTAGCTTTCAGTAAATGTATTTTTTTAAAAAAAAAGTAAAAAAGAAAAAGAAAAAAAGAAAAAGGAAAAAAGAAAAAGGAAAAGAAAAAAAAGAAAAATTCGTTTTTTTTCTTCAACCAAAATCATTTGTCTTTAACTACACTGATGAATATTGATAATAGAAATGTATTTGATAAGATATAAATCAACTTCATTTCATATAATTTAAAGGAATATATAATCTTGATAGTTGAGATCATGAATCAATTGAAGCTAGACCATCATGGAAAACTTGGAAGCAATGGACGGCCAACTCGTCATATTCTCGGACTTGTAAGCAGTGCACATCCACGATCCTGTGTACGCCAGATTCGAACCCTGGACCAGTCGGTCTCGTGCACGAGCGTTTAACCATTAGACCACAGAATCAGCCGTCATCCAACGGTGTTAATTTTTAACTTCAACCAATCTACGAAATCGAGCGTTCATTCACGAATGTCTTCAGTGAGTTGATATTTCACAACAGATCTGGTTGATGGGGAAAATAGAGAAAAATATAATTCGTTTTTTTTTCTCCAACCAAAATCATTTGTCTTTAACTACACTGATGAATATTGATAATAGAAATGTATTTGATAAGATATAAATCAACTTCATTTCATATAATTTAAAGGAATATATAATCTTGATAGTTGAGATCATGAATCAATTGAAGCTAGACCATCATGGAAAACCTAGAAGCACTGGATGGCCAACTCGTCCTATTGTGAAACTCCTCAACAGTGCACATCCACGATCCTGTGTACGCCAGATTCGAACCCTGGATCAGTCGGTATCGCGCACGAGCGTTTAACCATTAGACCACAGAATCAGCCGTCATCCAATGGTATTATTGTCTAACTTCAATCAATTCACGAAATGGAGCAACCGTTTATCATTGTCTTCAGTGAGTTAGTATCTCACAATAGACCTGGTTGAACTCCACAGGTCACTGGTTCTCACTAGAACTCCAGGAAATACCTTATTGAGCTATTCATTAGTGAGCATATGTTGATTATTTATCAGAAGGGGGTTTTGTGGAGATTATAGTAATTTTGATAGTTGGTGGTCTACTTTCAATTGATTTATGATCTCAACTATTAAACTAACTATAATATCCATAAAACTCCTTCTGATTATATAATCACTTAACTAGGAAAATCTGTTATTTATCATTATTAATTAGTTTCATTTAGAGATCAGTTAACATTTCTTATTTTCAATATTAATAATGATTTATAGAGTGAATGAAGAAAAGAAAAAAATATACATTTTTCTAAATGATATTTAGCAACTATCTTACACCTTATTTCGATGATGGTTAATTTTGGTTAAGTCATTTTTATTAACTTACTTAACAGACCCTGTCATTTGGATAGTAACAATTTGCATATATCTTTGTACTGTTATGATCAGTAGAGCAATATGACAGACTCTAGTCAAGACATTGATTAGTTAAATATCATTCGATGATTCATCCTCCTCCTTCTCCTCATATATGTATGCACTCAAATCATATTATTAGCTTTTTCTTTGTCTTGCGGTACCCTTATACACTTTGACCATAAATTTGTCTATGTAATTGCTCGCTGATACTTTCTCATGTGCTTGTAGCTTTGTGGCCTGCATTATTTGATAATAAACTGTAGTTGCAGCTTCTCTTTGCTTTCTGATTTCATGCACCGTTGAGATTTGTATTTTTTGAATTTTTTATACTTTCACTAATGCCGTTTCTCTGGTACATCATGGTGTGGTGGTGTGGGTTATTTCTATCCACATAAGTAGTATTTGGTGATGGTCAAGCATAAAATGTATTTTTGCAGAAGACCGATAAGGAATGAATAGAACAAAGCGCAATCGGTATGAAAATGCATGAACAATGAGATCAGAGAAGATGAACGGATATTTGCAGAAGGAATAATCAAGATTAAGACAATTGATTGATAGTTTGTAAATTAACTGTTTACTGTATGGTTATCAGATTTTAGTGAGATAGTCTGTAATTTGTGCTGAAATACATTCGATTGCCCTAAAATGGGGAGAGTCCGCTCTCCCTCTCCAAATGCTCTCACATGGCCACGCGAATATATAGCCTGTGTCAGGGAATTCTTACTCATTGCCTTCTCGTGCCAAAGATGTTGTTTTCAAAATTGCGAGGACGAAAAGCGAATGTCCGACGCTGTAAACGGTTTGATGGACATGAAAAGTTCATCTAGGGGAGTTGGAAAACCCCGATTTCAAACCAATGGTGAACATGGGCTCCAGTATACTGAGGGAACAAATGTCATCTGAACCAATTGTTGGTCACCGGTTACCATAGGACTGCATCTCCTCACGATGTTTCACTGCCTTGTGGATCAGATCTGTAGGTCAAAGGCTCCGGATGTGGCCCCCTAAGAAAACCACCTGCTTCAGTCTGGGCACCTGGACAGTATCACAGTACCCACACAAATCTCAATCGATTTGTGTAGTGCATATGTATCTGGTTAGAACATATATTAAGGAAATCATTAAACTGCATTACGTGACATACACTAACTCGGAATCCTGAAGAAAAAAAAAGAAAAGAGGAGGACTAATCGACATGCTGAGAGGAGAATCGAAAACAGACATGAAAAGGATGATTAGAAACTGCAAAGAAGTAGAAAGGATAGTTAACGACAGATTTAGATGAAGAATGCTAGTAGTCGATCTATGCTCCTCCATGAAGGGTAACAAGTGTAATTAAGTAAGTAATTGTTAAAATGATATAAAATTGTACCATTATGTATTAATTTTTATATAAAATTTTGACGAACTTGATTTTGGGATTGATTCAGTTTGATTTCCAACCACTTGAATTTGAATTAAGTAAAAATTGAGTCGTTATATTGATCTTTATATTTACTGTGTAAACATGGAAGCAAATTTATAATTCTGCAATCTTCATCTGGTTGGCGTTTTTTAGCGAGTTGATTTTCTACGGGATGGGGTCGCTAACTCCATGCCCAACCCTCCTCCTTTACCCGGGCTTGGGATAGGCAGTAACCCCCAGAGGAGCTACAGGCGGATCCGATGGCCAGACACTACCAGCAATAAGTTACTGTGGGAGAGAACAAACCGGATTCCAGCAGAGGAAGAAATCAGGAAGAAGCGTTGGAAGTGGACTGGGCACACCTTAAGGAAACCACCCGATTGCGTCACAAGACAAGCCCTCACATGGAATCCTGAAGGTCAACGGAGAAGAGGAAGACCAAAGAACACATTACGCCGAGAAATAAAGACAGACATGAGAAGAATGAACAAGAACTGGATAGAACTAGAAAAGGAAGCCCAGGACAGAGTGGATTGGAGAAAGCTGGTCGGCGGCCTATGCTCCATTGGGAGTAACAGGCGTAAGTAAGTAAGTAAGCAATCTTCATCTAATCAATCTTTCATGCAGAATTTTTTTTTAAAATTCAAGGCATAAAAGGAAGTAAACTCTTGTATCCTGATTGAAATAGTGGTATTGTATCACAATTTATATAATCAGAAAGAACCGCTGTAAGTGGATAGGACAAACATTGAGGAAATCACCCAACTGCGTCACAAGGCAAGCACTTACATGAAATCTTGAAGGTCAAAAGAGAAGAGGAGGATCAAAGAACATATTACTCTGAGAAATGGAGACAGAGATGAGAAGAATGAACAAAGGTTGGATAGAAACTAGAAAAGAATACCGAGGATAGATTGGGTTGGAGAATGCTGGTCATTGGCCTATGCTCCATTGGGAGTAACAGGCGTAAGTAAGTAAGTGAGTAATCACAATTCATATAAGATTTATTTAAACAGTTAATGACGTCTGTTTTATTTCTGAAATGCATTCTCATTTGACATTAGGCACTATTTGCACATCACTTCTTTCTTGATGATTCACAAGTGCTAGCTGATCAATAAAAACTGTGATATATTGGATATTTGTTTTATTCTAGTTTAAGATTCCTTGTAAATGAGCATCGAAGAGCCTATGCAGTAGCGAATACATGATATTCAGAGCTTATTTATTTGTGAATGGGAACTGAAGTAGAATTATAGCAGCTAACATACCAAAGAGTTTGTTCATATATAATTTGGTTAAGCCTTTTTGTTAACATATTTGATGGACAGTCATCCTATATATACTATTATACCTTTATTATATACGCTTGAACATTGCTTACTGCCTACGCATATATTTATTCTTCTAGCCTTGCTATTAATCGCCTAATTGATTTCATGATTCATTCATTTTATCATGCGTATACATGTACATCTCAATCTTGTTCGCCAGCTCGCTGGCTCGTTAACTCGTTTACTTGTTGACTCTCTGACTCGATCTTTCGCTCGCTTATGCGACTCGCACGCTCACTCTCTTGCTTTACGAAACTACTCTTACATGCTTGCTTAACGTGCCTGTAATTTTAGATATCTGTGTGTGGTTCAATAATAAACGCAATCAATACTCCGTATTCACATTTTGATTTATACACCGTTGTGGGGCATTATCGAATGACGTTTATCAGAACGAAGAAATTACGAATTTTAAGAATAATATCGAATATCGACCATCACAGATTGAACTTTTGTAACACAACGATAATTTCATAATTATTACCCACCCGCTAATTTAAGATACATCAAAGAAAACTTTCAGGATATCCTTTAATTCTGAAAAGTAATCAGGAAATTGAAATGGAACAACTATTTATCGTTATATCCAATGACCTCGGTAAATTAACAAGATAAAAATGATAACAGATAAAAGTGGATGTCATTGGTGGGAACGAACAAGAATTAAGAAAATGTTATTGTGGTTATCTTTTAAATGAAGGACTAGCATTTAGTAACAAAAGCTCGACAATCTGAGTTTATCTTAGTGATACTGTAGGACATAGAATAAGCTTGAAGATCTATTAAAGGAATTGCCATAAACAAGTTTCAACAGGATTGTTTCACTAAAAGCAGCTACACTATATGATCACTATATGATATATACGTTTGTTAAAGTACCATGATAACAAATATCAAAACATAGTTTATTCATATGCTTAAATGACCCAATACTTCATTCATCTTTCAACTCAATGGTCTAAAGACATAGCACTCACTGAAGGGATTAAGAAAGTCGGGTTCGATCAGTGATTGACATCATAAGTGCAAATTTGTGGAACAAAGCAACTAATCAATGCAATCAATAAACTACTAGGAGTTTCAAGTCTCTATCATTTCAAGACATCACAATGGAATATAATGTTCAAACAATTAATTCTACATCCGAAATCAATGATTTATAGACGTGAAACATCTCACTGATTATCACTTTTGAGCCAATAAATAATTCCCGTGTTGTTCTTATTATATAATCAGTATCTACATAATTAAATAGTCTACTATTTTCAGTATGAGAGCTATACAAGCCTTTTCTACCTTCTATAAACATTTTTCTATAGAATACTATATAAATAGACAGAAACACCTAGTTATTGAATCTTTAATATCATTGAAACCGTTTCATTGTAGATCTTCTCCCTTTATGAATTACTTTACTAATAAATGTTCCAGACTCTGGAATAGCTAGCTGAAATCTTTCCGTAAAATAAAATCACTGACATCATTTGTTTGGTACATTGATATTTATTTCCCTTCTAAAAGTACCTTAACTATCCTTACGATTTTGACTATGTGAGATTCCACTAGTAAAATTATGGGGATATAAAATTGTTAACGATTGTTATTGACGTGAGTACCAACAAAACTTCCCTTCAGCTAATGCATACTCACACCATCCCTGGTAAACTTAACTAATTTCAATAATACCTATCCATATCAGCTTGTAAATCAAACTATCACTTGAATAACAGCAAACCTATTACAGTAATTGATCCAGAATAGATGGATTGTCGCTAGAGTCGGAATCCAGGACGCACGTTACGTCCTATGTGGGACTCATCAGTTCAATATACCTGTGAGAAAGATGTTGAAAGGAAGTTAATCGGCAAAAGTGACGTACAAACGTCTATATTGTTTGATCAACATATTAGGATTCTAGTCTATAGTTATGTTTAATTCATCACTTCTTTGAAGTGCAAATAACCTATTCAGCTGGTTTGATTGATATCTGTGAGGATCATTGAATCTAATCACTAGTTCCATTGATAAATTTGATGTTCAATAAATGATAACCATTTTTTCATATTCATAAACAATACAGTAACCAATTGATTTGTATACAAAACAAAAATGAATAGTCAAGATTTGTATAGTCTTATTTCTTCCTTTTTTTTATCAATTCAATTAACGCTTAAAGATTCATTATCATAATTCAGTAGTACTTAAATTGTCATATGTCATTCAATGTTTATTTATTGTAAGTAGTTTGACGAAATTAGTCAGACACAATCAGCAACAACCTACTGTGGGAGAGAACAAACCAAATTCAATCCAGTGGAGGAAGAAATCAGGAAGAAGGGATGGAAGTGGATAGTACACACATTAAGGAAATCATCCGACTGCGTCACAAGGCAACCATTCACATGAAATCCTGAAGGCCAAAAGAAAAGAGGAAAACCAATGAGCTCATTACATCGAGAAATGGAGATAGACATGAGAAGAATGAACAAAAGTTGGATAGAACTAGAAAGGAAGGCCGAATACGGAGTGGGTTGGAGGATGTTTGTCGGCGGCCTATGCTCCATTGGTGGTAGGTAAGTAAGTAAGTTTGACGAAAAACCGATATTTGTAATTTGAATTTGTTGGAAACCAAAAAAAAAAAATTAAAATCGCTTCACATCTATCCCGTAAGAAATTTCCGTCATGTTAAAATAAATATATGGATAAAGAAAATGTTTCTCAATGAATTCTAACCGTGTGTCATATCTAATAATCCAAATTATTGGGAGCCACCTTTAAGGCATGCATATTATGTGATATACGACTGATAATTACTGAAATGTTAGGTGGTTAAAGATAATTGATAAGATACCCTTTTTCACCTACGTTTCGTGCTGGTTAACTCTTTCGATTAAAACTAACCTGTTATGCTCGGGGAAATGATGCTCCCTAAAGGATAGCAACCCAAATAACAAAAAAATAAGTCAGCGCTTGGAAACCCTGCTATGGTTAATATGTTGTCAGTTTACTAAATTTATTAAATTAATCAGTATAAATGTAAGTAACATATGGTTAGAAAAAGGGTAACATGGTCGCTAACACAATCAAATCCTCAATTGATGATCACACAGTGTATCCAGTGTTATTAGTTATGATAAAGTAAAATAAAATGACTGTCTAATACATCATTCGAATGTGTAACAGGCGCTCTGACCTAGGTGGCTAAATAAAAGGCTAGTCCAATAAATTTCTCACTCTAATCTTTTGTGTTTATCCTAGCATAACTAACCAATAACTTTAATCAATGTGCGCCCTTCATTCACCACTGATTACCTATTTATGTCAGAAGGATCCTGGGTTCGAAACTCGCGAGTGCGGGATTGTGCATGCGCACAGATGAGGAGTGCCATAATAGGAAGAAACGACCATACAGTGCTTCCAGGTTTTCCATGGTGGTCTAGCTTCAACTGACTCACGCTTTCAACTATGAAAATACCTATTTATGTATCAGGATATCTATTGGTTGTACTACATGCATATAAATCTAGATATAAAATCGTTCAATAAGCGTTGCCCGGATTCTGGCTTGGCTTGTATTTACGGTCCTTGTATTTATTAATTGTCTATCATGAAATTACTATTTCATTATGATTACCTTGAATATATAATATTCCTTATAAAACTTCATATTCTACTATTGATACCACGTTGTATAAAAGTGACGATCTCAAGAACATATACAAAATTAATCCAGGATCTGGATGTTAAAATTCAAAAAACGTATAGTCACTAGGGCAACTAGAAATGCATAAGACAATATAATGATATTTAAATCAAATAAATTTCGGTAATGAAAAACATAATCGAGAAGGTTAGATCATCTCATTGTCCTTTGGAACGTTCAACATAAAAGAAGAAATCGAAATTGCTTCTGATAAACTTCATTTCTTGGTGATTGTTTCTTTCATTATTTAAAGGATTATGATTAGATATAAATCTCTATGAAGAGTGATTGATCAATTCTTGTTTGATCATTCGTTTAAACATACATTTACACTTAGTTAAGCTGAAGGGTATTCACGGGAGTAGAAATAGAAAGTTATACTACTTCCTTGTTTTACTAACCTTAAATTCTTGATCTCATTTGAAAAAATTTATCTTCTATAGAATGATCATCTAAGTTTAAACTGGTAGAAACTTCTTCAATGATAATGAACAATTAATGATAGAAGTAAAAATTGTTCAAGTTTTAACTTTTTCACTTCCTGTTAACCTAATTAATTTAATTAAAAATAATGCGTGTCTCAATTGATTGGATCTTTTTTTTTTCTTTTATTGTATCCTAATCAATGTAACAATGAACCTTTGATAGATTGAAATGGATCAAATGAAATCAAATATTATGTTCAATTAAATATGCGATATGCTGGAATTTTCAATGAATTATAGAACAATGAGAATGGATTTGAAAGGGTTCGAATTCTGTTAACGGGATCATGGATGCAAACTACTGAGGAGTTCCATACAAGGACGAAACGGTCGTTCAGTATTGCCAGGTTTTCTATAATGGTCTAGATTTAAATGACTCATGAATTCAACTAATAAATGAATTATATGAAATGATTTAAATAATATGTAGTAATTATGATAGTCAAATATGGTATGTTAGGTCCTGTGTTCGAATCTTACAAGTCGGGATGGTGGATGCGCACTGTTGAGGAGTCTCACAATATGATGAAACGGCCTTTCAGTGCTCCCAGGTTTTTCATGGAGGTTTAGCTTCAAGTAATTCATGATCTCAACTATTAAAATTACTATAATGTTCACAAAATCCCTTCTGATAATGAAAATGATTATGTAATTTTGATTTCCCATAATACATAATTCATATTAACTCTCAATGTATAGAAGTTTTATTTTATGCATATTTAAACATTTAATGTTACTTATGAAAATCTATCCCGATACTGTCAGCAACAGCGTTTTATGGGACAGGACAAACCAGGTTCCAGCTGAAGAGGAAATAATGAAAAGACGTTGGAAGTGGATCAGACGTACATTAAGGAAATCACCGAACTGTATCACGAGACAAGCCCTAACTTGGATTAGTGAAGGGAAGCGGAAAAGCGGAACGCCAAAAAAAACATTGGATGGAGAATGCTGGTGTGCAGCCTATACTCTTCCACGAGGGCTAACAGGCGTAAGTAAGTAAGTAAGTAAGTAACGAAAATCTATCATTTCGTTAGGCTTTATACTGATAATGGATTAATTTTCTTCTTCCATTCGATTTGTGTATTATTCTATTCAATAGTCATATGTCATTCACTATAGGTTTTGACTTTTGTACTGGTTCAACAGTGTGTCAGCAGTTCTTTGTATACAGATAAAACCATATATATATACATTAGCTGAAGTTAACACCGTACATTGTAAACGTAGATTTCTTTTTTCATGTCAACAAGCAGTTGACGTATTAAAAAATATCATTATATTATTCTGCTTATCATTGACAGCTCTTGTCTGTATATTATTATTTGTCCAGTTATCTGTATAATAGTAAGTTTCTATTCTGTTAATAATCAAAGAAGAGATTTCGCTTGATAGACATAATCAGGTTGATAGAAACAGAAGTTTTACATGTAATGGACAGATGTATGATTTGATATTGTTTAAAATGATTTAGTTCATAAATCATTTTGTAAGTTTATCTATCTTATACATTATAGCAATGTAAGACATTAGTTAGAAATGATTAATTCCTTGTAAGGAGATCAGAATCTCTCATTGATATATGAATATGAAATCGATCAACTTGGTCTTATGTACAGTTATGGGTATGAGGGGTATTTTACGTCTCGTCGATTGAACGCTATATTCGGATCCTAAGCTAGTTACATAACCCCCGAGCTAGAACTATATAACGGCTTGAAGACGAGAGAAAAGGCACAAAATGTGTGGGTAGCACTTTACTACAGGGTTCATTTATGTACAGAAAATATAGAGTTTTTATAGTATTTTAAGAGTCTTTGGGTTGTATTGAAAATTCCAGAATACTACTCAACATAGTCGCAGTGTAGTTATCAGCCAATCAGAATCTGTACATGTGACTTTTCATTTTCGCTATTTTAGTAACATAACTTCACATAGCTTCTTATCAATCGCTGATTGGTTGAAATGCTCCTTGATGTTTCATGAGCTGGTCATGTCGATTGCGAAAAAATTGCAGGGTCATCCCAACAGGGTAATATCCATTCCCGACTGCCCACACCGTGGAAGGGTATTTCTTAAAGGACCTGAAAAAGAAGTTGGATTATTGTTGGTCTGAACGACTTGTTATGCATGCCCAACCACCGACTGCCCCAACGTGCAAAGGTTCATGGCATAGAAATAGATTGGAAGAAAGCTAGGGGCGGTCAAAACAAAACGTGACACAAATCCACGAAGTCACTGACAATTGGACTCAGCCATGCTGGTAGGTGTAGACTACCTGGTTGGGATTAGTGAGACGATAGCAATCAATGGTTAGAGACCTTGAATGACATGGCTCAAAATCGTTTGAAATGGTGAAGGTTCATCCACTCTTTGTGCTCTACCAAATTCTAATTCTCTGAATTCTTCATATCTTTATCCTTTTTCTCTTTTCAAATTTATTTCACTGGATTATGCTCCTTCAATAACATCTTCAAACCCTAATTTTTCACATTAATGCTTATACTCTTACTACTTCTACCACTATGGAATTTGAAAGGACAACTTCATCTCTGTGTTAATGTGGTATGGCAACATGAACTGGTGTACGTAAGTACGAAGTTCTACGTTGTAACTGACTGATTGATGTATGAATAGTGTATTCAAGGTTAGTCCTAGTGTCATTACTAAGTAATTGTATCAATGTTCTACTAAAAAAAGAGACAAAACAAAGATCGGACAATATTACTGTAACGATGGCTAAATCGAGATAATCCACTTATGATGCTTATGTGCCAAACAAAAGTGATCGAATTTCTGTCAAAAATGTCAACAGCGGGATAATCCAAACCATTTCAAACTGAACACGGTTGATCAGATGTGGGGGCGCGGATCGGTATAGCAAGAGCAGCATATTCACAACTGAAGACCGTCTGGAACTCAAAACAATTGTCAACCAACACCAAAATCAGAATTTTCAATACAAATGTCAAGACAGTTTTACTGTATGGAGCGGAGACGTGGAGAACTACGAAAGCCATCATCCAAAAGATACAAGTGTTTATTAACAGTTGTCTAGGCAAAATACTTCGGATCCGATGGCCAGACACTTTTAGCAATAAGTTACTTTGGGAGACAACAAACCAGATTCCATCCAGTCGGGGAAGAAATCAGGAAGAAGCGTTGAAAGTGGATTGAGCAAACTTTGAGGAAATCACCCACTTGTGTCACAACACAAGCCCTCACATGGAATCCTGGAGGTCAAAGGAGAAGAGGAAGACCAAAGAACACATTACGCCTAGAAATAGAGACAGACATGAGAAGAATGAACAAGAACTGGATAGAACTAGAAAAGAAGGCCGAGGACAGAGTGGGTTGGAGAATGCTGGTCGGCGGCTTATGCTCCATTGGGAGTAACAGGCGAAAGTAAGTAAAGTAAGTATTCCAGAGTCTGGAACATTTATTAGTAAAGTAATTCATAAAGGGAGAAGATCTACAATGAAACGGTTTCAATGATATTAAAGATTCAATAACTAGGTGTTTCTGTCTATTTATATAGTATTCTATAGAAAAATGTTTATGGAAGGTAGAAAAAGCTTGTATAGCTCTTATACTGAAATTAGTAGACTATTTAAATATGTAGGTACTGATTATATAATAAGAACAACACGGGAATTATTTATTGGCTCAAAAGTGATAATCAGTGAGATGTTTCACGTCTATAAATCATTGATTTCGGATGTAGAATTAATTGTTTGAACATTATATTCCATTGTGATGTCTTGAAGTGATAGAGACTTGAAACTCCTAGTAGTTTATTGATTGCATTGATTAGTTGCTTTGTTCCACAAATTTGCACTTATGATGTCAATCACTGATCGAACCCGACTTTCTTAATCCCTTCAGTGAGTGCTATGTCTTTAGACCATTGAATTGAAATGCAGTAATTCACAATTTCAATTTCATCAATTCTACAATATTACTTAATTACGCCTTTTACTCACAATGGAGAATAGGCCAACGACCAGCATGCTCCAACCCATTCTGTCTTGGGCTTTCCTTTATAATTCTATACAACTTTTGTTCATTCTTCTCATGTCTGTTTCCATTTCTCGTCGCAATGTGTTCTTTGATCTTCCTCTTCTCCCTTGGCCTCCAGGATTCTATGTGAGAACTTGTCTTGTGGCGAAATTCGGTGATTTCCTCAAAGTGTGTCCTGTCCACTTCCAGTGCTTCTTCCTGATGATATCTTCTCAGGTACGCCGTACCGTCGAAGAAGCCTCCACAGTGTTTTTCTGTCCATACTATCAAATGCATTTTCATTGTCAATGAAGTTGATGTAGAGTGATGAAATCCTTTTAACTGATTGTTCCACGATTATCCGTAATGTTGCTATTTAGTCAGTACACAATGAATCTTTACGGAAAATAAATAAGTAAGTAAGTGGATTTTTATTAACACACATTTAACTGAATACATAAGAAGTAATATTGTTCTCATATCTAAACTAAATGTTACTATTGTAGTAAACAAAACTTGACTGGGGGACAATCGAATTTATTTAAGCACAAATTACAGACTATCTTATTTAATTCTGTTAACCATACAGCAAGACAGGTAATTTGTAAGATTTGTAAGATCAATTGTTTCAGTCTTCACTGTTCCTTCTGTAAATATCAGTCCATCTTCTCTGATTTCATTGTTTATGCATTTTCATACCGATTTACGTTTCATTTCTGTTCTTTCCTCATCGGTCTTCTGCCAAAATACATTCTATGTCTAATCATTACTATATACTACTTATATGGAAATAAGTAGACCACATTACACTATATGTAACCTATATACGGACAAATATTTTTAGATCTAAAATAATGGATCATTGTTTATTTTCAATTAAAATTCTGAGTTAAAATAAAATCATTTCTTTGTAATATTCTTTTTTCGGTTTTTTCAAGGGGGTTAGTTTTCGTTGATTAGGTGTTTGTTGTCGACTGAAGTTGCTATGTACTATTGTGTTATATAGTGTATGGGAAGAAGATTATTATTAATAATAATAATAGTAATAGTAATAATAATAATAGTAATAATAACGTTTACGTCAGACTAGAACATTCTGTTATTCTATTTTTAGTTACAAACTAGACAGAAAATTATAGCTCCTATGTACATGTTATATGTATATATCAACTTCATTCATTTCTGAAATGAAAAGTAGATCTATATGTTTAATTAGATTAGTTAAAAGGTTTGTCCAATCTTCGGTTAACATTACAGATTCTTAGTTTCTTAAAAACTTTTTAACAAATTAGTAACTCGATTTAAGTCTATTTTTCTAATTATCTGAAGTTAAATTATTATCCCACGAGCATACATTCACTGCCAAGGAAGTACTACTCACTGCCTTCTCACGGCGGAGCTGTTGTTTAACAAATTAACAGGACAAAAAGAGAATATCCGGTGCTTTAACAGGGTTGGTGGACACAGAGGATTCATCTAGGGGAGTTGCGAAACGCTAGTTTTAAACCAATGGTGCAATTGGGAACAAATGACGCATAAACCTACTGTTGATAACCGGCTACCATGGGACGCATCTTGTGACGTTTCTCTACTATCTTGTGTATTGGACCTTTAGGTTAAAAGCTCAGGGTGTGGCCTCCTAAGAAAATTCCATCGTTCGGTTTGGGCACCGGGCCCGTATCTCGGCTGTTTGAGTTTGATGTTTAATTACTTTAATTAATTAGAATGATGAGAATGGATTCGAAAGAGTTCGAATCCTGTTAACGGGATGATGGATGCACACTGCTGAGGAGTTCCATAATGGGACGAAACGGTAGTCCAGTGTTTCCAGGTTTTCCGTAGTGGTCTAGATTTGATTGACAAATTAATTCAACAAACAAATGAATAATATGAAATGATTTAAATAATATTCAGTAATTCTGATGGTCAAATATAGTATGTTAAAGAATGAGTAAATAGGTCCTGGGTTTGAATCTCGCGAGTGCGGGATTGTGGGTGTGCACTGTTGAGGAGTCCCACAATAAGATGTAAAGGCCGTCCATCGCTTCCAGGTTTTCCATGATGGTCTAGCTTCAATTAACTTATCATTTCTACTACATAAAAAAAAACATAATTATTAAAATCTCCACAAAACCCTCTTCTGATAAATCTAATAACTATTTAGTTCACATCTATTCATTGATTGATAAATTTTCAATATAAGTCCAATATGATTATTATCAAATAGATTTGATAATTACGTCATACATAGTTTCATTTGTCGCCTTAGCAACAACAAAAATAAAAAAAAATTTTTTAAGCAAAACAAAAAGAATCCTATTTTATTTTTGTTTTTGTTTTAGTCAGCTGATTATAATTTGTAATAAGAAAAATGCTAATTATAAAATGGATTGAAAAATATTTACATAAATACACTTAATAATTCCAAGTTATTATGAATATATACTTCAGTATAGGAGTAGTAAAGATGTAAATAAATTTGAGGAGACTGAGTGAAAATATTTAGAATCTATGGTTATATATACATATTCTACAATATTTATATCCAAAAAGAAGGCATGAACTAAAAGTCAACCAGTGGATTTTAGGTATTATGGTAGTAATTTTTTTTTGGAATGGATTAGAAATAAGCAGCGGCGTTGATTCACTCACCAGAACTTTAATTTTAACGATTGAACTTACTTACTTACTTACATACTTACTTACTAACTTACTTACTTACTTACATACTTACTTACTTACTTACTTACTTACTTACTTACTTACTTGCTTACTTACTTACTTACTTACACACTTACTTACTTACTTACATACTTACTTACTTACTTACTTTCTTACTTACTTACTTACCTACTTACTTACTTACTTACTTACTTACTTACTTACTTACTTACATACTTACTTAACTACTTACTTACTTACTTACTTACCTACTTACTTACTTACCTACTTACCTACTTACTTACTTACTTACTTACTTACGTACTTACTTAATTACAAACTTACTTACTTACTTGCTTACTTAACTACTTACTTACTTACTTACCTACTTACTTACTTACTTACCTACTTACTTACTTACTTACTTACTTACTTACTTACTTACTTACTTACTTACTTACTTACTTACTTACTTACTTACTTACTTACTTACTTACTTACTTACTTACTCACTAACGCCTTTCACCCCTCCTCCAGGAGCATAGGCCAGCCATCAGCATTCCCCATCCAACCCTATCCTGGACAATCCTTTCCAGTTTTTTTCCAGTTAACATTCATCCTTTTCTTTAATATCTGCTTCTATTTCCCAAAGTAATGTGTTCTTCGGCCCTCCAATTCCAAGTTTAGGGCTTGCCTCGGAATGCAGTTTGGTGATTTTCTCAATGTATGTCTAATCCACTTCCAACGTCTTTTCTTAATTTGCTCTTCAGCTGGAAGCTCTTTTGTCCTCTCCCATAAAATTTTGTTGCTGATTGTATCCGGTCAGTGAATGTTCAGTATTTTGCATAGACAACTGTTTATAAAAACTTGTACCTTCTTGACGATGGATGTAGTAGTTCTCCACGTTTCAGCTCTGTACAGTAAGGCTAACTGTCTTGATGTTCGTATTGAAGATTCTCACTTTCAAGTTAGTTGACAGTTGTTTTGAGTTTTATATGTTCTTCAAAAGTAGAAATGCTGCCCTTGCTTTGCCAATCCTCGCCTTTATATCTGCATCCGATCCTATTTGTTTATCAACGATCAGAACTCATGTTCAACCTGCTTGTACGAGTAATTACTGTGTAGAGACTGGTACTATGTCAAGCCGATATAGGTTATTCCAGCCTCCGGACAGAATAATCTTTTCATTCTTATCAAGCCACACTTTTACTCTGTCACTTATTCTCTTATCAACCTTGATGGTTTTTGATGGAGTTTTGTTCTCTGAGCTGAATGGTTTGGTCGTGGAGCTTTCAACGTCCTTCTGAACTACATTATCAGCATAGTCGTTCAGAAGGATGATGTAACCTTCACGAATAAACCATCCAGCTCAGAGAACAAAACTTCATCAAAATCATCCACCTGAGCTACAAATTTTCTTCACCAACCTTGATTGATTTTATGTAAACGTATCAGTGTATAATTCATAAACTATTCATCATATGTCTGTAACTTATTTTTATCTGGTCATAGATATCTATTCACGCTTGATTAAACCGCGTTGACTCACTCCAATGCGCGTCATTTTGTTTTGTTTCGATTTCCGATCAACAATGTTACAAAATATGCGTATTCAAAAATCTATGCTGTCATGGTGTTCATTTATAATTAATTTCAATTTAATAGATGAATTCATTATTCGATCAAAGCTAGACCACTGGTTAAAACAACGCCAGGAACTAATGGATAAAATGTAAGAATCGTTTTTAAATACATTTCAACAGATTATTTGATTAATTAATCATGGTTATTGCAATCTTTTATGCATAATAAGAGTCATTTCAATAGTTGAATGCATGAGTCAATGCAAGCTAGATCACCATTGAAAACCTGGAAGCATTGGTTGACTGGGTTGTTGGAAGTTAGACATTAACACTATTGCATGCCAGTTCAGTAGTCCAGAGGTAAAGCGATCGCTTGTGAGACCGAAGGTCCTAGGATTGAAGTTCGAGTACAGGATCGTGGACGCACATTACTGAGGAGTCTCACTCTAGGATGAAAAAGATATATTCAATGCTTCCAGGATTTCAATGATTGGTCTTGCTTCAAGTGAACCATGAATTCAACTATAGAAATTACAACAATCTCCTGATTCAAGACTTGTCATTAAATGATACTACAAAATTAAAAAACATAATGTACTTCAGTCTACTAAATCTCTGTTTAATTGTTTTTTTTAGTATTGTAAGGTGAAATAGAAACCATATGGAAAATATATACTAAATTAACATTACTCAAATATATACAAGAAATTGAATACAACGCATGTTGATTAGATACAGAAAATAAATGAACTATTTATTAAATAACAACTGTATACAATGTACTCAGGTGGAGATAACCAGCGTAGCAGTAGCCTCAGCATGCACCAATCGAATTACAATTGACGTAGAAGCTTTGGAGGATGTGAAAACGTTTACATATCTGGGGAGCATCATCAACGAACACAGTGGATCTGATGCAGATGTGAAGACGCGGATTGGAAAAGCAAGAGCATGTAGAACTCAAAATAATTGTCAACCAACACCAAAATCAGAATTTTCAATACAAATGTCAAGACAGTTTTACTGTATAGGGCGGAAACCTGGAGAACTACGAAAACAATCATCCTGAAGATACAAGTGTTTATTAACAGTTGTCTACGCACGATACTTCGGATCCGCTTGCCAGACACTATCAACAACAAGTTACTGTGAGAAAAAACAAACCAGATTCCATTCAGTGGACGAAAAAATCAGGAAGAATGGCTGGAATTGGATAGGGCACACATTGAGGAAATCACCTAATCGTGTCACAAGACATGTCCTCACATAGAATGCTAAATGCCAAGGTAGTAGGGGAACATATTACGACGAGAAATGGAGACAGGCATTAGAAGAATGAACAGAAATCGGAAAGAACTAGAAAGTAAGGCCCAGGACGGAAAGGGTTGAAGAACGCTGGTCATTTTCCTATGCTCCATTGGGTGTAACGGGCGTAAGTAAGAAAGTATACAATGTACGTCAATGTTTATTCATCACAAACTGTAAATCATTGTTTTAATAAAGTAATATTATTAGGATAATGGAGACATTACAAAGATGCACTGTGAATATATATGTGATTATTCTTAAAATAACAATTCAAATGTAATTGTATGAAAATAGAGCTTCAGATTATTTTCTTTTTTCTTTCAGTCAACCTAGTTACCAATCCAATATAGTGCCCCCAAATGCCCTGGTACGGCCGAGAGTGAGGAGAGTCCGCTCTCCCTCTCCAAATGCTCTCACATGGTCACGCGAATATATAACCTCTGATAGGGAAGTCCTACTCACTGCCTTCTCGTGGCACTACTGTTGTTTATGAAAGTGAGAGGACGAAAAGCGAATGTCCGGCGCTTTAACCGGGTTGGTGGACATGGAGGGTCCACCTAGGGGAGTTGGAAAACCCTGATTCCAAACCATTGGTGCACATGGTCTCCAGTTTCCTGAGGGAACATATGGCGTATGAACTTATTGTTGGTCACCGGCTACCATGAGACTGCATCTCCTCACGATGCTCCACTGCCTTGTGGATCAGACATTCAGGTCAAAGACTCGGGATGTGGTCCCCTATGAAAACCACCTGCTTCATTCTGGGCACCTGGGCAGTATCACAGCCCTCACACAAATCGAATGAGATTTGTGAGGCGCATATTTATCTGGTGCTTTTTGTACCAATATTTATGTGTTTAAATAAAATAAAATAAAATCCAATATAGTTGGCTCTATAATAACATTTGAACTAGTAAAAACCTATAGAGGTACCGTAACTTTATTTTGTCAAAGCACCATTGGTTCGGTAAAGAAAGAAGGATATCATCTAGCTATACTAAATATTCATTGGATAACATTTTTTTACGTCGATGTTTATACCACCTCTTGAAACTGTAACTTTGTGATGTCAGTGGATTTACGGTTTGACTGTTGTGTTCTTAGGTAGATTACCATTTTATTCTTAACTGTAATGCCTAATATATTAGTGTGAAGCCTTAATAATGAAATATTGGAAAGAAAATATTTCTTCGCTCAATGTGTGCTGTGTCTGTCTTGATAGGAATATTTCATAAATGTTTCAGATAGTGAAGAAAGTGTTTATAGTTTAAGTGGATGGTTTTATTGACGTTGCTTTTATGGAGCTTTCATAATTTTTCTGGATAATATTATCTGCATATACTTTGAAAGGTGGCTAGAATTTCATTGTTTAATGAATCAGTTATAGAAATGATGAACATATATGAGGCATGGAATCATATCAAAAGGATAGTTAAAATAATCGTATACAAAATGTTCCAGTAGGTATTAGCAACAATTAGTGATAGTGATCGTCAATTCAATAAAGTGTTAGTCACTTTGTAGTGAATTTCTAATCTTTATGACATGTTAACTGATGAATATTGAGTGATCGACAGTTAGATGTTAGCAGATCAGAAATCGACATCTGAATATTGGATATTCATTTTGACCTATATTGTCAGTAATCATTATATCTCTGATTAGGCTCTTTTGTAACTTGTTCAGTAAAAGATCGTAAACCTTTCGGAAAAGCATCTGAATAAGTTATGGAGTTAATAGACATAATGATGTATTAAAACAAACAAAGAAACATACAACTTGTTGAAATATCCAGATTGGAGGAACAGGTAAACCTGATATTCAAGCAGACTGCCTCATGCTGTGACGTTACAAATGATGCTTATCAACTTGTTGTTTCTTTTTGAGATTCCCTATACAAGATTCCTTTTGTTTACACTGCAGATAAAACTCATTTTTCTTTTTGGTTTGTTTTATTAAGCTAATTTTCTGTCGTACTATCAAGCTGATTGCATGTGTATTTATACACATGGGATGCATAATTGAAACGTTATTTCTTAATCTTTCTCAATAAATCTTCATGACAAGGATTTTTTTTGGTAAACCATTGGCTGTTAGTTTTAGTGGTTAAACGCTCGGGCGAGAGACTGATAGGTCCTGTGTTCGAATCTCATCAGGCGGAATCGTGGATGTACACTGATGAGAAGTCCCACAATATGACGAAACAGCTGTCTAGCACGTCCAGGTTTTCGATGGCGGTCTAGCTACTAAAATCTCCACAAAACCCCTTCTGATAATTATTTCTTTATTTCCAAGCGTATTTCGATTTAATAACATTTTATGAATGTTAACTATACTCTCTTTAAAATGTTCCTGTTTATAGAAATAAACTTGCCTCACTTTGGTATTCAGTGTTCAACAACCCCCGGATAATTTTCACACATAAAACTCATAGTTACATCACTCAATCCTCTCAATCTTGAATACTTTTCTAGAATCGAATTCCTCAACTTAAGGTCAACAAAAATCATTCGAATATTAAAAGCATATGAGTTATCACATGTAAAATATTTTCATGAGTATGATTGATCGAGGGCCTTACTTACTCTATCTGGAAACTTTGATTCAACTACTGAAAGCTCTATTCTATTTACAGACTCCAATATATCATGAATTTCGTGAGTTCTCGCAAATGTTATCGAATTCTATGTAGATGAGTACATGTATTCATAATCAAGCACTATTATGAAAGACTGTTGCACATAGAATATTTTTTGATTCAATGAATGGAAAAAAAATGATAATAATAATAACATATAGGATGAAAATTTGATGTATCAATATATGCAAAAGCTGGCCTAGTAATCTACAGACAAAGCGTCTATGGGCAAGATTGAAGGTCCCAGGTTTAATTTCTTTTGACGTGGTCGTAGATACGTAATGCTGAGAAGCTGCATACAAAGACGAAACAGACCCCAATTATTCTCTTGTTCTTAATAGTCGTCTAGCGAAAGTCAGTTCATGATTCACTCTATGAAAATTTTACAATCACCACAAGTACTCATGTACTGATAATTAGTTACTTTGATCATTGAACTTAATAATAATTTGGTGTGATTTCATTTAATAAACACCTATAATACTGAACATCAAAATATACGTGATAATTACACTTATTAGATGATAAGTGTCAACATTTCCCAAAACAAAAATAAGGATCTCTACAGTTGAAATCAATTCATGGTAAAACTTGAGTAAATCACTATTCGACAGATAAAATTTATCACAAATTACTTCATTTAAGTGATTTCTTTGACTTACTTACTTATTTACGCCTTTCACCCGTCCTCGAGGAGCATAGGCCAGCCATCAGCATTCTCCATACACCCTGTCCTCAACAATGCTTTCCAGTTTTTTTCCAGTTAACATTCATCCTTTTCTTTAATATTTGTTTCTATTTCCCAAAGTAATGTGTTCTTCGGCCCTCCAATTCCAAGTTTAGGGTTTGCCTCGGAATGCAGTTTGATGATTTTCTCAATGTATGTCCAATCCACTTACAACTCCTTTTCCTAATTTCCTCTTCAGCTTGAAGCTGGTTTGTGCTCTCCTATAAAACGCTGTTGTTGATAGTATCCGGTCAGTGAATGTTGAGTATTTTGCGTAAACAACTGTTTATAAAAACTTGTACCTTCTTGACGATGGATGTAGTAGTTCTCCACGTTTCAGCTCCGTACAGTAAGAATGACTGTGTTGACGATAAACTGAAGATTCTGACTTTGAAATTAGTTGACAGTTGTTTTGAGTTTTATATGTTCTTCAATTGTAGAAATGCTGCCCTTGCTTTATCTATCCTCGCCTCTACATCTGCATTATATCCCCCTTGTTTATCAACGATCAGAACTCATGTTCAACCTATTTGTACGAGTAATTACTGTGTAGAGACTGGTACTATGTCAAGCCGATATAGGTTATTCTAGCCTTTGGACAGATTAATCTATTCATTCTTATCAAGCCACACTTTTACTCTGTCACTTATTCGTTTATCAACCTTTAGCGCAATACATTTTGAACAATTTGATCACACATATACTCTGGTGTGGGTTACTGATATCCACATAAGTAGTATATTACAGGGTCAGGCATTGAATATATTTCAGTAGAAGATCGTTAAGGAGCGAACGGGAACGGTACGCATTTGGTACAAAAATACATGAACAATTATAATCGAAGACTATGGACTGATATTTTCCAAAGAAACAGTTAAATTCACACAAATTAACCGTTCATTATACGGTTCTCATATTTTAATGAGATATTCTATAATGTTGTACTAAGATACATTCGATTGTTCCTACCCATGTTCTTGTTCACTACAATACTAGTTAAAAAATGTATTGCGCTAATATCTCATCACATAATTCTGATAATCTTCCTCTTGTTATTACGCTATCAGCATGATAGATTAACAACTATTGATTTCATATATTTCAGTAGTAATATAATAACATTCTTTTGTAACCAACTGAGAGATAATCTGAAAGGGTTTGACATTTCCTATAATCAATGATGTAATCTAATCCTATTGAAAATCTTAATTCTTGCAAGTTAGATATACATTTCTTAATGTGAGTTGAAGTACATATATATATATATATATATATATATATATATATATATACATTGTCAATGGTTCCCTTTCAATGTATATACAAATGTCATACTATTACAAATGGTGGTATTACTTTTAATTATTACCTTTAGTAGTGTGTAATCATTCTGGAAGAAAAATGTTACATCTGTCAGTAATTAGTTAGTAAATAGAATTGTTTTGGCATTCACCAATAATAATAATAAGATCTTTCTTTATAGATATGATCAAATTCATTTAAAAATACATGTATCATCACAATTGATTGATCACGTGGTGGTGATCAATGTCATGCATGTCAAATCTTTCTTAGTGCTGATCGAATGCTATCGATCAAGTTGCCATGTGGCCACCAGTCTAGGTGGCTTAACACTGCTTGCACTATATATATTGAGGTAAGATGGTGGTTGGAAGTGGTTAACAGGAAACCCTGGACCCAGGTTTCGTGCTACTTGGTACTCGTCAGCAAACTGTACCTGTAATCTTGAGGTAACTGATGCTCCCTGATGGATTCGATCCCATGTCACTCAGCTTCACATTCAGAGACGTTACCACTGAGCTATTCCAGCCGCGACCAACCTCCTGTAGGACTGAGATGTAATCACAATTGATTAATCACTGGGTGGTGATCAATGTCATGCGTGTCAAGTCCTTCTTAGTGCTGATCGAATGCTATCGATGTATCATTTAAAAAAGAAATAAGTTTACATCTGTTATATTCTGGTGATAATGAAGTTACGGGTAACCACCGGAACCTTTTAATGGACTATTATTCTATAAATAGATTCTTATTGTTTAACTATTTAGTAATTAGATTGTGTATATTTATATTCATCTTATTATAAACTTCATTTTGACCTTTGGATTATTATTTTGCGATTTAATGTCCCTAGATTATACTCAGTTTATTGGATATTGTATCTCACGTTCACAATTACATTTGGCTTGATCTTGTACAAATATTATTTTCTATTTTTGATGTTATGTGGTCTGTCTGTCTGATATATAAACCGAGTATGCTTGAAATAAATGATTCGTATAGCAGAAGCTGTAATTGGTGTTCTGGAAGAGCTAGGCGGACAAGGGACTAATATGGACGAAAGATTACTTATACCAGTTGGTCGTCATTGATTGGCATGGTGTTAATATTAGAGAAGTCGTATTTCGATCGGTGGATAGATCACGTGATAAAAGCCGGACATAAAATCAATAACGAGATAGCAATACCTTCCTCATTTTTTAGTCATAACATCATAATTCTTAAAATTGTTTTGTTATAGAATTTCTTACAAAGATTTTGATAGTATGAATGATACGATATAGAAGGAAGTGAATATTCAAAGATTTTAATCTCTTTATCAAAGTATTCATTGATATGTCTTGATAATTGAACGTTATACTCGGTTCCTAAACTATTCTCGTAATCCTCCAAGGTAAATCTACACAGTGACTTGAACAGGAGAGAAGAGGCACAAAATATGTGAGAAAGCCCTGTTCTTCAAAGGATTATTCATGTACTTAAAAAATAGAGCGTTTTTATAGGATTTTAGAATACCTTGGGTTTTCCTGAAAATTCTGGAATACTACTAAACATAGTAGCAGTATAGTAATTAGTCAATTAGAAACCTCATATGTGACTTTTCACTTTCATGATGTTTCTGGCAAAAACTTCTCAGTCAGTCAGTCAGCTACAACGTAGGACCAGGCACATATATGCATCGGTCCAAGTTGCCATAACTCGTTAGCACAACAAGACGAACACCAGATTCATAGAAATAATTAATTTAGTGGTGGTAGTATATAAAGAAAGGTTGTATATAAGGATATAGTATAGGAAGGAAGAGAGATATGAAGCAATTTTAATCTCAAGGTTTAAGGGAAGATAAAGAGTGTATACACCTACGCCATTGTGATCGATTCTGAGCCATGTCACCCAGAGTCTCTAACCATTGGTTATGATAGTCACGCGGACCCCAACCAAGTAGTCTGCATCTGCCAACATGGCTCAGACTAGAAGTTAGTGACTTCAAACACTGATGCCATGTTTTGGTTTGGCCGCCCCTAACTCTCTTCCAATCATCTCCAACACTAGTCATCATAGCGCGTCGTGGTAAACGGTGTTCAGGCATACGTAACACATGGCCGAACCATCTCAGTCGATGAAGATTCATCACCTCACCAACTGATTAACCATCATTCCCTAATACCCTGCGTCTAACCTCACCATTACTTACCCGGTTATCCCAACAGATGCGAGCAATATTTCGAAGGCATCTGTGGTCAAATACTAGTAACCTACGAGTATCTTCTACTCTTAATGGCCATGTTTCACAGCCGTAAAGTAGAACAGAACGAACTGCTGCGCAGTATACTCGTCCCTTAATTGATAGACGGATATCTCGTCTTCGCCATAGGTGACGTAAGTTGGCAAAAGCCAAACGAGCTCTTTGAATCCGTGCTGAGATTTCGTCAGACACCAACCCATTAGGGCTGATGAGACTTCCAAGATAAGTGAAGTTGTCCACGCGTTCGACTACTTCACTCCCTATCCTTAGTTCAGGTGTTGATGCAGGCCAGTCCTGGAGTAACAATTTACATTTGGATGGGGAGAAACACATCCCAAACATCCTGGCATTATTACTGAGTTCCAACAGAAGACTGCATTTTGCCAGCGTCTTCACCAAACAGGACTATATCATCTGCGTATTCTAAGTCGCTTAGTGGTACCCCTGGTAGGAGATCAATTCCTGTAAATTCAGTCGACGAGAGTGTTATTTTCAGCAATAGGTCTATAATGAAGTTAAACAAAAATGGGGATAGTGGACAGCCTTGACGGACACCACTTGAGGTTGTAAATCATATGACAGTTCTCCATAAGCTCTCACTCGACTGGTAGTGTTCGAGTAAAGAGCCTTCACAAGGTTTATGTACTTCTCAGGTACACCTTTCAATGACAGACACTGCCACAGAACCTCTCGGTCTACAGAGTCAAATGCTGCTTTCAAGTCAAGAAAAACTATCATTGTCTGACGCCGATAAGCGTGTCTGTGCTCTATAACTTGACGAATGGTGAATATGTGGTCGATTCAGCCACGACCAGGTCTGAAGCCAGACTGATTTTCTCGTGTTTGCAGTTCACGAGTCTTAGTTAAGCGCCTGATAATTATTGAGGCTAGTATTTTAGATGCTATGTTAGTCAGACTAATCCCTCTATGGTTATCGCAGGATGATTTTGACCCCTTCTTATATATCGGGACAATCAGAGATTGTGACCAGTCGGATGGGATTACATCCGTCTCCCAGATTTTAGCCAGAATATCAGTCAACCTAATCGCTAAAATTGGACCACCAAATTTAAAGACCTCTGGAACCAATCCATCTGGACCAGCTGCTCTTCCTCGTTTCAGATTAGTTATAGCCTTTTGAACTTCAAGTAGGGTCAGGGGGCCTACTTCAATGTTCCATTCAGGTTTTCTGGGAATAGTGGGTAGTTGTGCAGTAGCTGAAGGCCAGCTAAACTGTTCCTTAAAGTGTTCCACCCATCGTTCTAAACGTTTGGGTTGAGAGCAGATAAGGGTTCCGTCTTTTTCCGAGATTGTCTCACTTACACTTGACTTCTTAATTCCGGTTTCTTTCGTTAGTCTGAATAGTTGTCTGGTGTTGCCTACAGCCGCTGTCTTTTCCATCTCTTTTGCTTTCGTTGCCCACCACTGCTCACGATCGTTCCTTAGACTTTTAGTTAACCTAGATCTAATTTCTTTACGCTCTTCGTCGTGTTCAGAGCCTGATGGGATGAGTTTACGCGAATCCATCAGTGAAATAGACTTGGAAGAAATCCATAGGTTTTTTGGAGCCCTATGGTTTAAATGATTAATAGATGTTACTGCTGTTTCCACAGCTGTTCGTGTGTCTGTCCAAGCAGCATCTGGGTCAGTCTCGTTTACAGAACTGCCTAGATGTGAACTCAGTTGTTTCTGGAATTCGAATTTGGCTTTCTCGTCCTCCAGTTCAATCCTAATGGGTCTTCTTAGTGTACTTTTCCTGCGTCCATTGAGGCGCAGACAAATGCGCGCTCGTATTAAAGCGTGATCAGAGTCTAAACAAGTATTCCAATACGAGCGACAATCTTCTATTGAGCCTCTCCAACGATAACTGATGACAATATGGTCTTTTTGAGTCCGTCGTTGGTTTGGTGAAGGTGGTCGCCATGTTAGACGATGTCTCTCCTTATGCTTAAAATTAGTGCTTGCTAAAAATAAACGATTGTCTGAGCATAGTTGCAACAGACGATCACCATTATCGGTTCGTTGAGCCGGAATACTAAAACACCCACCTAAATGTCTTTCTGTTTGATTTAAGTTGCCTAATTGGGCATTAAACTCACTCGCTACGACTACTATGTCTGAGTACTTAGCTTTCTGAAGAAGCTCAGAGAGTTTTCTGTAAAAGTCATCTTTTACTTCATCATGGCTGCAGTCAGTGGGAGCGTAGGCAGAAACGACGAAAAGGCAACGACGTATGTCCCAGTTCTTCCGAGTTCTTATGGAGCCATTTAGCCGGACAGCACACAGGCGACTGTTAACGGGGATCCATTCTAGTAGTGCCTGTTCTGCCCTTGTACTTAGTGCTATACCTACACCTGCAAGTCCACGAGAACTAGCCAACGGGTCGCCAGATACACGGAGGGTGTAATTCGTTGGCTGTCCATTTTGGCGAGGTGAGGTCAAGTGAATGACCACACTGGGATCCTGTATGCGTGTTTCGGAGACACAGCATACATCAATGGTACGAGATTCTAGGGTTTTAGCTAAGGAGTACTGTTGACCGATTTGGCATAGGGTACGTACGTTGAAGGCTCCAATGTGTAGTTTGGAGCGAGGTTTTAGTAGACCTGGGACAGCGTTTCGCGCACTAGAATCGTTGGCCATGGTGACACTTGAGGAGGAAACCGAGAGAGGAAGTTTAGTGTTGAAAGTCAAGGTAGAAGGAATAGTAGGAATTGAAGAACGAGATTGATTATGAATACAGTGGTCTTGAGTGCAAACCTTGAGTGGCAAAACTTCTAGTCAATGCTGATTGAATAAAATACTTCTTAATGTTTCCAAGGCTTTTTTTGTCGTTTAGGAGAAGTTTTTCTGGATCACTCCAATATTCATCATGATAGTTATCAATCTAATAAGCACAAAATTTTCACAAACAATCAATATGACAACATAGAAACTAATAAGAAAATAGCTCAACTACAATGTCATAAAACATTTTAGAATGATAGATATAATACAAGATGTACCATTCAAGAATCAGAATTGTTTTAATAAAAGGAATGAAACATCATATTTACGAATGGATACTAAAAAGAGAGAGAAGAACGATTCCAGTCCCATGATAGAGTATCAAAAAGAATGGAATCAATAAACAGAGGAAAATAACAAAAAAATGTAAAAATACAAAACATGGTAGTCATTTCTTTAGGTACAATTTAATAATACGTTATAAATTAGAAAACAATAGTGGATTAATTATGATGTAAAAGATAACATGTTATTAACAAAAAATGTAAACTAATTATATTACTTACTTACTTACTTTCGCCTGTTACTCCCAATGGAGCATAGGCCGCCGACCAGCTTTCTCCAACCCACTCTGTCCTCGGCCTTCTTTTCTAGTTCTTTCCAGTTCTTGTTCATTCTTCTCATGTCTGTCTCTATTTCTCGGCGTAATGTGTTCTTTGGTCTTCCTCTTCTCCTTCGACCTTCAGGATTCCATGTGAGGGCTTGTCTTGTGACACAATTGGGTGATTTCCTCAAAGTGTGCCCAATCCACTTCCAACGCTTCTTCCTGATTTCTTCCTCCGCTGGAATCTGGTTTGTTGTCTCCCACAGTAACTTATTGCTAATAGTGTCTGGCCATCGGATCCGAAGTATCTTGCGTAGACAGCTGTTAATAAACACTTGTATCTTCTGGATAATGGCTTCCGTAGTTCTCCACGTCTCTGCCCCATACAGAAGAACTGTCTTGACATTTGTATTGAAAATTCTAACCTTGGTGTTGGTTGACAATTGTTTTGAGCTCCAGATGTTTTTCAGCTGTAGGTATGCTGCTCTTGCTTTGCCGATCCTCGCCCTCACATCTGCATCTGATCCAGCGTGTTCATCAATGATGCTGCCCAGATATGTAAAGATTTCTACATCCTCCAAAGCTTCTCCGTCAAGTGTAATTGGATTGGTGCATATTGTGTTGTATCGGAGAGTCTTGCTTTTCCCTTTGTTTATATTGAGACCTACTGCTGCTACACTGGTCGTTTTCTCCTGCATTTGTTGTTGCGTTTGTGATAGAAGAGCCAGATCATCCGCGAAGTCTAAATCGTCAAGCTGCATCCTGCCTGTCCACTGTATCCCGTGCATTCCTCCAGATGTTGACGTCTTCATAATCCAGTCGATCACCAGGAGAAAGAGAAAGGGTGAGAGTAGGCAACCTTGCCTAACACCGGTCTTTACCTCGAACGAGTCGGTGAGTTGTCCTCCGTGGACGATTTGGCAGTTTAGTCCATCATAGGAGTTCCGTATGATATTTACTATCTTCTCAGGCACACCGTAGTGTCGAAGAAGCTTCCACAGTGTCGTCCTGTCCACGCTATCAAATGCCTTCTCGTAGTCGATGAAGTTGATGTAGAGTGATGAATTCCATTCGATTGATTGTTCCACAATGATACGTAGAGTTGCGATTTGATCTGTGCACGATCTATCCTTACGAAATCCAGCTTGTTGATCTCGAAGTTGAGCGTCCACGGAATCCTTCATCCTGTTTAACAATACTCTGTTGAAGACTTTTCCTGGTATTGAGAGGAGAGTGATGCCTCTGTAGTTGTCGCACTTGCTCAGATCGCCTTTCTTTGGTATCTTGATGAGAAGTCCTTCTTTCCAGTCTGTTGGTACATGTTCTAATTATATTAGTGAAACAAAATTGTTACCCTTACTTACTTACTTACTTAATTTGTAGTATTGGTGTATATGTTAAGCCCATATACTTTATTCTAATTGCTGGCCAAGCCAATTCGCCTATCGATTATGAGTCATATTTTGATCTTGTTAATCATTTGCTTATTAACCTTGAGCATATATGTGTACACTTCGTATCTTATTCATCATATGTCAGTCACTCATTTTTGTCCGACTATAAATGTTGATTAACGCTGGCTTAAATCGAGTTGGCTTCCCAGCCATCTCCAATATGCATTACTTTTGCTTCACTCTCGAGTTGGATTCCCCGCCAATCTCCACTGCATGTTATTTTCGCTTCGTTCGCTTGTATTTGCTTCATCACCCTGATCAGATCATTGAGTGTATATGTATTCTAATTTCATTCTCGTATTTGACTTATTTATCTCTGTTATTAACCAACGCGGATCAAGTCATTTATTATATACGAGTATAGACAGAATCAGATTTACGCAGCAACAAATTACTTACGCCTGTTACCCCTAATGAAGAATAGGCTGCCAACCATCATTCTCCAATCCACTCTGTCCTGGGCATTATTTTCTAGTTCTATCCAACTTTTGTTCATTCTCCTGACGTCTGTCTCCATTTCTCGGCGTAATGTGTTCTTTGATCTTCCTCTTCTCCTTCAGGATTCTATGTGAGGGCTTGTCTTATGACACAGTTGAGTGATTTTCTGAAAATGTGTCCTATCCACTTCCAACGCTTTTTCTTCCTTATTTTTCCGTCAATTGAAATCTGATTTGTTCTCTCCCACAGTAGAATGCTGCTGACAGTGTCTGGTTAACTGTTGATGAACACTTTTATCTTCTTGATGATAACTTTCGTGGTTCTCTAAGTTTCCGCCCCACACAGTTGAACTATCTTGACATTTGTATTGAAAATTCTGATCTTGGTGTTGGTTAACAAAATGTTCTACGGGATGAGGTCACTAACCTCATGCCCAATCCTCCTCCTTTATCCGGGTTTGAGACCGGCAGTAGCCCTTGGAGGGGCTACAGACAGAGTTCATATTGATTAAACTAACTGAGTAAACTTAAATCATCTGTAGAAATATGTCAAAACTGATAATGATTATGTAACTTTGTAAAGCTATAAATAGTATCCATCGATAGTTAACAGAATTTATTATCTTTAACATGTAAGTAACTAATAACAACAACAGCATTTTAATTAATCAAATATGTTAATTTTTGACTAGAATGATGTTATATCTTGTAAGTTGAACGCCTTATTCGGATCCTAGCTATTCGAATAACCCCAGGCTAGCACTACTCAGCGACTTGAAAGACCAGAGAGAAGACACGAGTATCAGAGAAACACTTTACTACAAGGTTCATTTATGTACAGAAAAACAGGGGTTTTATAGTAATTAAAAAGACCTTGAGATTCCATAGTAGCAGTATGTTTCACAACCAATCAGGACCTCATTATTTTAGTAGCATAGCTTCTAACTAATCGCTGATTGGTTGGGCTCTTTATGAGCCTCTCTGGAGGCTGTAACTTTAGGAACAGTACCTTCTTCGGAACAGTAGGTACCCTGGTCATTCTTTTCGTCTCCGTTCTGTGTTTGTCGATGAATTTCATTGGGTACCCATTCCTACTAAGCAAGTTTCGAATATTAACCAATTCATCTAAAATATTGTCATCAGTGCAAATCATTCTAGCACGATGAGTTAGTATCATTATTAGCTTTCTTTTGTATTTCATTGGTACTGCGCTATAGAAATGAGTGTACTGTCCAACTGTAGATTTTCTATGTAATCCTCTTTTTAATGTTCCATCTACTCTTCTGGTTAGTTGGACATCTAAAAACGATATACTACAATTCTGTTCTTCTTCTAATGTAAACGTAATTGATGGGTGGATATTATTAAATATATTAAGGATATTCTCCTTTTCATGTTCTTTTTCTAATACTATGAAGGTATCATCAATATGGCGACAAATATGATGTTAGATGGCTAATTGTGTCATTGAGTGGACCATTTTCTAGTTTTGCCAGAAAAATGTCTACCAGTATAGGGCCCAATGGTGACCCCATGGATACCCCATCCAATTGTCTATAATACTCATTGTCAAATCGGAATTGAACATTCATTGTGCATCTAAGAATCAGCTGTTTTATTGCGGATACGGGAATTACCGTTTCTAAGTTCCTCTCTGTTAATTCATTACAGATAAAATCTACCGTTTCAAGTAGAGGAATGTTGGTGAAAAGGGATGTTACATCTAATGATATTATAAATTTATTTTTGAGCGATAGATTTTTTATATTATTGACAAATTCAAAGGAATCCTTGACACTATGTTTAACAATTTCCTTGTGGAGTGGTTTGAGAATTTGCACCAACCATTTTGCTATAGTGTGGTAGGTTGAGTTATTTATATCTATTCTCGCTCACTTGGTGGACACAGGTCATCAGGTTGAACTGAATAAAGCTTTTAAGGTTATCTACCATTTTTCCATCAAATTTGCCACATGATTTACGAGCTCGTCTATTGCACATAGCTGAAGCCATCGCAATTCATATTCATAAACCGAACCTTTGTATCCAAAAGAAGTTTGTACAACCACTCTCGCTACCTTGGCCATCGGTATAGCGGAGTTTGTAGCATAATTTCGGTTAATAATTATCTTATTCCTTCCATTTTTTGTATTTTACTTATTCTCTTCATTCGTCTCTTGGTTCTTACATAACTACTATATTACTGACCATTCATCAAAATATTTTGTTAGTTCTTTCTTCTCCTTTTTTTTATATATTATGCAACGTAGCAACTGATTGACTTTCGAATAATAACTTTGATTAGTATCAATCCTTCTCTTTCAATTAATGTTAGTTTATAATCGATTATTATTATTATTAATTATTACGTAACGTATCTACTCCATGAGTATTATTTCATTATTGTAAATCATATATGAATATTAGTGTAGAGCCATGATGAAAAACTAATTGAAAAGAAATTTCTTCGCTCGATTCGTTTCTTTTTTAATTAACAAATGTCAAAATGGGAATTTTCACTTTAATAGATTATTGATGTGAATGAATTTATTCTTCATTGGTTCTATGGTTTACCTGCCAATGTTTTCGTTCATAAATTGGTTGTCAACTAGTCTCAGGCTGTCAACCTTTATTACAAGACAGTAACTTAAGGACTACAGATAACTGTAAGGCTGCCACTGATGGATATTATAAATAATCAACATGTTAATATGTCTAGAATACTATATCCAACGAATATCATGCCATCTTTCAATAGAATATTGAAGAACTCATTACTTTCTTCAGTGATGACAAAGTAAATCTAACAGGCATTCAAATAGTACAACTTATTTATGATTCTTCATATGAATATGTATTGAGATGTTCCAATCTATTTTCGCCTTCATGCTGTAGGTTAAGAAACGATCAAAGTTGATTAAAATTTAAATGGTCTTTCTTCTACAAATTATTATCTCTTCTGTTTAGGACTGACTGGCTGATAAAATAATTTGTCAAGTTGAATAATTCAAGATCAAACAGTTTACGTCTAACGTTTCCTTTCTATGTACTATGACCACAGTTATGTATGTCTTGTAAAGCTACCTACTATTCAGTAAACCTAATAAATGAATTTATCTATACCTAAAAAGTGTTGGCAAAAGTATTATAACAGGTGATGGAAGAATAATTTTGTAGCAACTTTTCGGATCATAACGTTTACACCACAGATTGAGTTTAATCAGACAACGATTGATACCACGAAGTATTCGACAGATTTTCTATTATATAATTGTACTCCTCAGTTGTACTCACGTCAGACATTACCAAGGATGGAAAAAAGTGACTTTTTAGGTCTAGATCACTGACTTGGCATCCAGTGGTTTAGGTTCTTAATTTTAATTCATCCACAAGATTTAGGATTACTTAAAGTTGACTAAACATAAGTAAACGCGAAATTGTTACTTGGGTTCATTAACTACTTGTCGTAGATTGAGTTGTTGAACAGTTTTACAAATTATAAGCAAAGATGGATAGTGGCTAGCAGTGGAATCCAGGACGCTAAGGCTATATCGAGGCTATGTGCACAGTATGCACATATGGCCAATAAGAGACGGACATCAATGGGAAGATACAAACAAACAATACTAAGTGAGTTTTACAAATTGTTTTAAAATTAATATGTTTACATGAAAGCATATTCTTTTTTAGAGTGCAACACAAAAACCTTAACTTCTTTTGAATTTTGAATTGATCATAACAATATGACATATATGAGAGGTTAGTAGCTCAATATCTGACTGCAGGTTGATCGGATGGTCGAAACTGAGTTGTATACCGATTGAAATGACTTCGTTGAGTTTGTTCGTCTAATGTATAGAGTGCAGAAGATTTGTAATCAACGTAGTTGGCTGCGTTGGGTTCGTCTTCGAAAGGTTCATCACTTTAGTGACCCGGATATCTTACTCTAGTTAGATCGGATGAATGAAATATACATAACACCAATCCTCACATATAATTATCCACTCAATTCACGCTAGTTAGTGACGGAATTAAACAATTCAAATACGAGAATGGATTTTTGAATATGTATAATTTGTATAATCGTCAATCGAAAATCGAAACGAAACAAAATCACGCGCATTGGAGAAGGCGAGTTAGCCAACTTCATTGCGTTTCATGAACTGAATTTTGTACTTTTATTTTTCTGCTAGAATATTTCAGTACCAAGGAAATAATCAACAGATCAGAGGAGTTTCAGATATAGGACACCCTTCACAATAGATAAGTTCTTTAGTCACTTTCACTGTGAGTTTTGATTTTTTCCAATAACTATGAATTATGCTGGACATTGAAATAATGAAGAAGATTTGTAGTTCACGTGAATAAATTTCATGGAATTTTGTTTTTTGAAATGGGCGATTTATTCTTGGAGGCTTACAGATTAAAGAAATTTCAACTGTTCTACAAACAGTATAATTCTGAAAATATGCTCATTAATGACTGGCTCCATGAGATATTTCCTGGAGTTCTAGCGAGAAGCAGTAACCAGTAAAGTTCAATCAGGTCTGTTGGGAGATATGAACTCAATGAAGACATTAGTGAATGGTTGTTGAATTTCGTGAATTGGTTGAAGTTAGACATTAAAACCGTTGGATGCGGTGTCAGTAGTCTAAAGGTTAGGCGCTCGCGCACTTGATCGATAAGTGTTGTCTTCGAGTGTGATGAGGCGAGATCGTGAATGCGCACTGTTCAGGAGTTCCACATTAGTACGAAACAGCCGTGCAGTGCTTCCAGGTTTTCCATGGTGGTCTAGCTTCAATTGACCCATAATTTGAACTATGTAAAAATACTAAAATCTCCACAAAACCTCTTTCTCAAAATGAAATTGTCTATACTTTCTGCTTAATTTACAAAGGTATTTAAAGCATGTAATTTATATACGCTTTCTGTATATTCGTCATAAAAGTTTGCTTGGAATCACTAGACTTAACAACGTCTATTATCATTATCACAACATGAAGACGAATTCAAGTTACGGTGATCCGGATTAACCGTTAATATCTGTAAATAAACTACGTTTTCTAAAGTATTCATTAACTCGATACAGGACATAATCAGCATTACAAAATCTTCGAAACTGTTTAGATTATATTACCAAGACTACTTGGTTGGGGTCCGCGCGACTATCATTACCGATGATTGGAGACTCTGGGTGACATGGCGCAGAATTGATCACAATAGCTTAGGTGTATACATTCTTTGTCTTCTATTAAACTTTGACATTAAAATTGCTTCAGATCTGTTTTTTCTTCCTATACTGTATCCTTATGTACAATGTTTCTTTTATATATTACCACCACTAAATTAACTACTTCTATGAATCCGGTATTCATCTTCTTGTTCTAATGAGTTATGGCAACTTGCGGCAACTTGCCTAGTCCTACATTGTAGCTGACTGACTGATTGACTAAGATTATATTACCTTTTATATATGTTAAACTTACAAAATACCAGTAAACACATTAAATGTTTAGTTGACCTATAATAAATTTCACTTATGAACAGTTAAGGATTCATCTAATATAACTCAACGAATTAACAATCAAATAGACTAGATATCTGTCACATAACAATACTTCAACAATAGTAATTTACCTACTAATAGAACTTTCAGGACAAATGTAAATCCATTACAAAAGTTAAAATTATTAAAAACAAAAAGAAAAGAAAAGTACACCTCTAAATTACAGTAATATGCAGTAGCTTTGAGGCATAAAAAATAAAGTCAAAGTACTAGAGGCCAAAACAATCAATGAGGTAACAACAAATATCACTGAATAAGAAAATGGTTATTGAGGTCATTTAAGATAAATACAAATAAAAAAAAACACTACCACATAGTGATAAAGAAATCAGATAACTTGACGTCATCATAGTAGCATGAACGTTGACAACAAAAGAGTTTTATTAAATTTTCAACATTTTCTAATAATAGAATAAGTTGTACACCTTTGTTGTAATACGTACATCATAGTGAATGAGAACACTGGTAGGGAAAATCGAATATATACAAGCACATAAATACAGACTGTCTTACTAAATTTTGATAATTGTACAGTTAGCAGTTAATTTACAAAATAACAATCAGTTATCTCAATCTTGACTGTTCCTTCTGCAAAATATCAGTCCATCTTCTCTGATTTCATTTCGCGCTTAATTCCTGGTCTTTCCTTATCGATCTTCTGCCAAAATACATTCTATGTTTCACCATCACCATATACTACTTATGTAGATATAAGTAGATCACACCACTATATATATATATATATATATATATATATATATATATATATATATATATATATATATACAATAAAATGTCAAAGAATAACTCATTTCAAAATTACATAACAGACAGATTTTTCATGGTCGTCCATACAGGAAGAAATGTGTAGATTTTCGCATTTATATTTTCATCCATTGATTATGTCATAAGTTTAACATGACAAATGAAATGTCTAACTACAAAAATGACACATATTTGGTGTTACAAGTATAAATGTATTAATATTCGGCTCGAATAGCTCACCGATAACGTTTCTGACTGTGAAGCTGAGTGACACAGGATCGAATCCATCAGGGAGCACCAGTACCCTCAAGATTACAGGTATACCTTGCTGACGAGTGCCAAGTAGCACGAAACCCGTGTCCAGAGTTTCCTGTTGACCACTTCCAACCACCATTTTACCTCAGTATATATAATGCAAGCAGTGTTGAGCCACCTAGACTGGTGGTCACATTGCAACTTGATCGATAGCATTCGATCAGCACTAAGAAGGACTTGACACACATGACATTGATCACCACCACGTGATCAATCAATTGTGATATGTTCGTTTGTTAAACTTCAGTAAGTTTATTGAATCAGTATATATGTTTAGAAGTTTTTTGATCAAAACAACCCGTTGAAACCAAGACACAGTAACGAAGTTTGTTAAAATAGTTATTTTCTTTTAACCGAGTAGTAATCTCCAGTAGAACTATGACCATGTTCAACAGACAAATATTCGACAGATTTTCAGTTTAACTAGAGTAGATAAAAGGGTTTAACACACAGTTTCTCTCTAATATAACGACTATTGATAAATAAAAAGAAAATTATATGAGAAGATCAGTAATCAAAATTAAGAAAAACCTTGAAACACAACGATAAATTTGTTGAGAGGCAGGATCGTGGATGCGCACTGTTGAGAAGTCCCACAATAGGACGAAATAGTCATCCAGTGCTTCCAGGTTTTCCATGGTTGTCTAGCTTCAATTGACTCATGATCTCAACTATTGAAAGTAAATATGTTGTTTAGAAATGATCGACTAAAATATATTGAAATCAAGAGAACTTCGTTTGAAATTTATATAATGTGTAAACCACTAACTCCGCCTGTAACTCTTCTATGTCTACTGCCGGTACCGAGCCCGGGTAAAGGAGGAGGGTTGGGCGTGTAGTCGGCAACTTTATCCCGTAGAAAACAACCTTGCTAAGAAAGCGCCAACTAGAATAAACAATTTAGACAAGTTGAAGGAAGAATTATGACACCTAAAGATGAAAGCCGAGGTTCTTCTGAAGTCACGAGGCTGATGCCCTTCCTAACAACCAGAACAACAATTAATGTAGGTACATGGAATCTTCTGACAATGTGGAAGACCAGGAGGACCGATCAAATGGCAAAGAAAATGAGGTGAGTTGGCGGTCCTCGGAATCAGTGAAATTATTGGACCTAAGCTGGACAGCAAAGTTTAAATACGGGAGATATGCTGCTGTACGCCGGTTGCGAAGAAGAAAATGTTCCACACACTTTGATGCTCTGATGCTGTCGTAAGAATTACGAAATGCACTTATAGGATGGGAATCTCATGGATCCAGAATTATCAAAGCATAATCGAAAACAAAGAAGAAGGGAGACATAGTGAATGTTATCAATGATAACACTGAAGATCAGTTCTATCCTAGGCTGCAATCAACCATAGCGAAGTGCTCGGGTAAGAGCCTGATCATCCTGATGGGAGACTTAAATGCCACAGTCTGAATGGACAACACTGGATGTGGAGATATCATAGGACGACATCGGCTGACTGAGAGAATGATGACAGATTTGCGAATCTATGTGCATTTAACAAACTGGTTATAGGCGGCACAATATTTTCACACAAACACACACATAAGGCTACATGGGTCTTATTGGATCACACTTCACAAAACCAAGTCGACCATATTTATATCACTAAAAGTTTCAGAAGATCAATAGGAGACGTGAGAACCATGAGAGAAACTGACATAGCTTTATTAGCTATTTGGATAACGCAATGGTGTTTGAAGCGAATGGTATTGGGTTCGAGTACCAAAGTGAACATTGACTCTGAGATGCATTAACATCCACCTGACAAGTACTAAATAGGACGAAATGCGCGTCCTAGATTCCACTGCTAGCTACTGTCCATCTTTGCTAACAAAAGGTTATTTCTAATTAACATTTGATTCTATTTCAACTTTCAATTTCTTCTATTAAATAACAAAATAAAATTCGGTTAGTTTTTTCTAACAATTCTAGATAGTGTTACTTTGATATTGAACTAAAGTACTTAAAAACAGCTTCTCATTAAAACAAAAATTTTGGCGTCAAGTTTGATTATTTATAAATTGTATATGATAATGAGCAGTGAAGGAGATAGAATGAACGAATTTATTAATCCATAGTAGATTCAATTATGATAAAGTCATCAGAAAAGCATGCCAAATTAAATGATTTTTACTACTGAAAATTAACATATTTTTTTCAAGTTAAAAAAAAAGTTTTGATGCTTGAGATCATGAATCAATTGAAGCAGGAACACCATAGAAAACCTGGAAGCACTTGACGGCCGTTTTATCCTATTGTGGGACTCCTCAACAGTGCACATCCACGACCCAGCCTAATGAGATTCGAACCGAAAACCTGTCGTTCTCGCGCGTCAGCGCTTAATTACTAGACCACTGAGCTGGATGACATCCAACAGTTTCAATGTGTAATTACAACCAATCCACGATATTGCGCGATCGTCCACCATTGTCTTCAGTGAGTTGATATTTCAGCCGTTCAGTGGTTTCACGTTCTCCATGGTGGTCTAGCTTCAATTGACTAGGGCGCAAGACTTGTAGGTCCTGGGTTTGAATCTCATGAGGCGGGGTCGCGGATGTGTACTGTTGATAAGTCCCACAATAGGATGAAACGGCCGTTCAGTGCTTCCAGGTTTTCCCTGGTGGTTTAGCTTCAACTGACTAATGATTTCAACTGTGAAAATACTGAAATCTTCACAAAACCCCTTCGTATTACTGTATATACACTTTTTACCAACTCACCAAAGGTGAAATACATTAGGCGGCATATGTTATAGATGGACAAAGCAAATAAGTGAATAGTTTCCTCTAGGATCTTTATATGGACTATTATTATATATATTCTTATTATATTATATGTATATTCATATCCCTTTTATTATAAGCTTATATTTGACTTATGGACTACTATTATACGATTGACTATTGTTGAATTATTCCTAATTTATTCATTACAGTCTTTCATAATCACAGCTGCTGTTGGCCTGATCTTGTATACTTGTTATTTTTTATTTTATGGTATGATAGGGTCTCGTTTGTTGGTATATAAACCATCTCTGAATTACATAAGACATATAGTGGAGGCTGATATTGGTGTTCTGGACTAAATCGGCTGGATTAAGCGAGAACCTACTATAAGAACTGAGAGCTGACTCTAGACCGCTCGTACTGATCTCTGCGTTATTCATCTGGTCATATAAGTCAGTTGGTTATCTTTATCATTTGATGATTACCAGGCCACGAGGACACAATAGTACATTTAAAAAAAAGTATGTCGAAGGAAAATATTCAGTCATGTGTGAGCTCAAAGGAATAATTAAATGAAAACTTTTACAACATAAGGATTTAGTAAAGCCTAATTACTTACTTAATAACATACTCATTTATACTCTACTCATAAATCACGTTCATGCTTTTGTAATAGGCTTTAAGTCACATTATTTAAGTGAGAGGTTATAATGAATTTATGATATTCAATTCAAATTAGATAGCATAGAATCCGATCAAATAATTGAGATAAATAAATGCTCATATCGTTTAATCATCTGAAGTTCATAACTTCACCTCTAACCTTACTAAACCTTACAGGTTAACATTTAGGAAATCATACTATGATACTTAAATTCATTTAGTATTACTTGTTTGAATCTTCTCATTGATGTTTAGGACGTCAATTGCTCAGTCTCTTATTAGCATATGTGCATTCTGTGCGTATTGCCTTGATATTGCCTGAAGTCACAAGCATTGTGAGCAATGCACATATGCCAATAAGAGACTGACCAGTTGCAGACCTAAACATCAATGAGAAGATTCAAATAAGTAATACTAAATGAATTTAAACTTCATCCCATTGCATAAGCAATTGGCTATCAGGACTTAGTAGCTGAATGTATAACGCGATGGCGTTTGAAGCGAAAGGTATTGGGTTCGAGTCCCAGAGTGAACATCAACTCTGATATGTAAGTACATCCAGCTGACGAGTCCTAAACGCGTATCCTGGATTCCAATGCTAACCACTATCCATCTTTGCTTACAATACTATGATACTGTTTGTTCAAAACATGTAATATTAACTTTTGATTGTTGAAATGTACAATAACATGATAAAACGTTTCAGTCATCACAATAGAAGTTTATCGACAACTACAAATAACGGAAATCATACGGGAATAATGAACAACCGTTAAAAAAGATGACATAACATTGAATAACCATTGGTCTATTTCTTCATTTACTTATGTTCTGTTATATTAGTCTAATCGTTCGTTAGTTAACGAGAACACAGGCGAGGAGAAACAAACGTAATTGAATATAGAATTACAGAATATCTTAGTAAAATCTGAGAATCATACAGTAAATATGTCATTAGCAAAATGTTAAACAATTGTCTTAGACTGGACTGTTCCATCGTTTCTCTGTTCCTATTCCCTTGTCTTCAATCTTTTTAAACTTTTGCCGCCAGATATTTCATTTTCATTTGATGATACATACTACTTATATCTGTTGACATGAATAGCATACACCACAGTTCCTTCTTGTGTTTTTTTTAAATTGGAGCATGTTGTTGTTTTTTTTGAAAACATAATTTCATTTTGAAGTCACTTGGTATTGTACGTTTGAATCTTCACACTGATTTTTGGGAATGCAATTGATCAGTCTCTCTCTTATTAGCATATGTGTATACTGTGCGGATTTCTTCGATATATCCTTAATTCACAAGCATTATAAGCAAAGATGGATAGTGTCTAGCAGTGGAATCCAGTTTCATGCGACTTTCGTCCTATTTGGGACTCTTCAGCCGGATATGCTTGCATCTCAGAGTTGTTCACTCTGGGACTCGAACCCAATACCGTTCGCTTCAAACGTCATTGCATTCTCCACTCAGTTACTGAGTGCACCTTCGCTATATGCATACTTACCGAATCAACTAATTATTATTATGTGATTCCTAGTGAATAGGCATTTTCTCATAGAATTTTTTAGTTGTTATGAGATGAAGTTGGTTGTTGTTGTTGTTGTTGTTGAGTGATCAATACAATCGATTAGTTCACATACATATTTATATACTGTAGTTACTCTCACTTTCGAACAGTTATATTATCAGAAGCATAAAATCTAAATAAAAGGTCCAGATCAGAAATAAAGGAAATAGATATTATAAACATATACATTACCTGTTATATACATTATGATGATTCTATTTTGGGATAATGAAGATCATATTCTTTGTATTCAGTTAATATCATCTAGTTGGATCAGATAATTGTGTGTATTGTTGTTTCTTATATACATATATATCACTAACAGGAACTTCGTAATGGAATGTTAGTATAGTTTTGTACTGTTAATCATTTTCCTAAATATTATAATATAGATTGTCATAGATATGAAGTTAATGAATGTGGATCCTAGTTAAAAGAACTCTTTACAGTAATCTTAGAATCGGTTAATGATTTTATTGGTATATGATATTTTTTTTTATGAAAAGTTGAAATAATGAGTCAATTGAAGCTAGACCACCATGGAAAACCTGGAAGCCCTGGACGTCCAACACGTCCCATTGTGGGACTCCCGGGTAATGTGCATCCACGATCCCGCCCAGTGAGATTCGAGCCCAGGACCTATCAGTCCGGCTCGCGAGCAATTAGCCGCTAGATCACTCAGCCGGCAGGCATCCAACTATGTTAATGTCTAACTTCAACCAATTCACGAAGTTGAACAACCATATGCTAAGGAATTCCACAATAGGACGAAACGGCCGTTCAATGCTTCTAGGTTTTCCATGATTGTCTATCTTTAATCGACTCATGATTTCAACTACATATGAAAAGTTGCTAAAAATCTCAACAAACAACCCTCGTATGTTACAAGCTTTCTAAGTAAAGATAGATAGTAACTATCAGTGCTTTGTGTATGGGAAACTTACTGAAAAAATGCAATTAGTGGATATCATCACAAAATATGTCAACATAGTCAATGTTTTGAACAATTTTTCTATTTCGTCCTTATTTGACCTTATAATTAACTAAATCAGGTCAATATATATTTATATTGTTCTTCTTAATTTGAAGAAATTTATCATTGATGAAATAGATACCGAATAATTTTGGAATTGAGTTAGAGGATTGGAAAACATTGGGTAAGTTTCAATGTGTCTATCAATACATATATATATATATATGCTTATAAGTAGTATATCTGTGCTCATTGTAAGGTTATCATTATATATATATATATATGAACTCATGGGTATATAGTATATAGGAACAACAAACTTAATCAAATTAATGATTCGATTCGATATTCTGTATTGTATTCACATTTATATTCATTGTAATTCGATATATGTATATATTTTTATTAGTACATTATGAAAGTTGAATCTTCACAATCTCCACAATATAGTTCAATGATGTTTGATATTTCTAGAAAATCAGAAGGGGGTTTTGTGTTTGAGATCATGAGTCAATTGAAGCTAGACAACCATGGAAAACCTGGAAGCACTGGACGGCCAACTCGTCCTATTGTGAGACTCCTCAGCAGTGCATATACACGATCCCGTCTAGCGAGATTCGAACCCAGGACCTACGAGTCTTGAGCCAGAGCCCTTTACTTTCTTTACCAAACCTTGGTTTAGCCAGGCTGAGAGAAATATACGATATTTATGCTTAACAGTGTATTCAGTAAACTTTTTAAAATCATTTCTAAAAGCATTTAGAAAATAAATATACCTTGTGAAAAGTAGTCACATTTCATTAGATTCTACTGCATTGGCAGAACTAAACGAATGTTCTTTATTTTTAACATTGTTTCGATTATCGTAGACATATGAAATGCAACTAAATTGCTAAGATATAGGAAGATCAAGCGCCTTACTGGCAATTGATCACCTAATGTCAAAAAATATTACTTTTGCCTAGTTGTAAAATAACATTAGTATAGCACTAACCTATAAAACGTCCAATGTCAATGTATATGTATGTGAATAATATTTCATTGAAGGAGTAGATCTGTTAGATGTTTTGCATTGTCATTCTGCGGTTCTAACAGAAGTTCTCAAATGTGACAAAAGCTAGAATGTCGATTAACCAATATTTTACTCAACTTAGAATACAGCGAAGATTAAATATATCTCACTGATATAAGTACCACGATGACTTATGAGATGGACAGGAAACTCGAGTAGTTGCATCTTTAAGCTTATCCGTACTGAAATCGTTTTTATTATTAAAATGAAGTGGTTTATGGTCGTGTTTTTTTATTCTAAAGATTCGAATCACAGACTGATCATAATTAGACAAAAGTCGAAAACCTTGAGGCACTGAATGTCCATTCAGTTCAATTCCTGAAGTTCTAGAACGTGAGACAGACAATGTATTAGGGTTACATGAAATCGTGAACTGATTGAGCCAAGACATGTACATCATTGGATGGCAGCTAGGGGATCTAGACGTTATGTTTTCGAACGGGAGTTCAAGGGTCCTGGGTTCGATTCGCTATAGTGAGTTTGCGGATGTGTATTGCTGAGAAAATCCATACCAAAACGAAACGGTAGTTCAGTTTTATTAAGATCAGTTGGTGATATAAAGTATAAAAACTCCACAATCTCCATTGAGAGTAACAAGCATAAGTAAGTAAGTAAGTTTGACGCATATATATAGCCTTTCGTACATTTTTTTATAGGCTACTGGTAATTACTAAATATATAATTTTCAAAACAGTTTACTAATCATAGATCATTTTATCTGTCTCCTTTCTTTCTTGGAAATGCAATCTGAAATATGTAATAGTGTCTTTATTGGATTAAAATATAGTCGAATTTTTGAATTCACCAGTAGAGAATATAAATTATTGCTTATAACAATGTGGTGTGGGTTACTTATATCCACATAAGTAGTATATGGTGATGGTGAAACATAGAATGTATTTTGGCAGAAGACCAATCAGGAAAGACAGGAAAGAAGAGCAGTTGGCATGAAAATGCATAACCAATAATTGGAGAATATGAACTGATATTTCCAAGTGGAACTGTCAAGATTAAGACAATTGATTGATAGTTTGTAAATTAACTTTTTACTGTATGTATGCAAAGATGGATATTGGCTAACAGTGGAATGCAGGATGCGCGTTTCGTCTAATGTGGGACTCGTCAGTTAAATATACCTACACCTCAGAGTTGATGTTCACTCTGAGACTTAAACACAATACCTTTCGCTTCAAACGCCATCGCGTTATCCACTCAGCTATTGAGTCCAGATACTTACTTACTTACTTACGCCTGTTACCCCTCGTCGAGGAGCATAGGCCGCTCACCAGCATTCTCCATCCAACTCTGTCCTGAGCCTTCCTTTCCAGTTCTTTCCAGTTGCTATTCATACTTTTCATATCGGCTTCTATTTCCCGGCGTAGTGTGTTCTTTGGCCTTCCTCTTTTCCGCTTCCCTTCCGGATTCCAAGTTAGGGATTGAGTCGTGATGCACATTGGTGATTTCCTTAATGTATGTCCGATCCACTTCCAACGTCTTTTCCTTATTTCCTCTTCAGCTGGAAGCTGGTTTGTCCTCTCCCATAAAACGCTGTTGCTGATAGTATCCGGCCAATGGATGTTGAGTATTTTGCGTAAACAACTGTTTATGAATACTTGAACCTTCCTGACGATAGATGTAGTAGTTCTCCACATTTCATCTCCTGCTTCTGATACATAATGATTTTAAAACCTCAGGAATGATACTTCTAAAATAAAACTTTATCTGGTGTTTGGATTTCACAAAATTATTGAGTTTTTGTTGTGCATTCTAAATGTCGTAATTCTCAAGACTGATGTGTCTGAGGAGTCCCATACTAGAACGAAAGGGCCGTTCAGTGCTTTGAGTATTTTGCGTAGACAACTGTTTATAAATACTTGTACCTTCCTGATGATGGCCGTAGTAGTTCTCCACGTTTCAGCTCCATACAGTAGGACTGTCTTGACGTTCGTATTAAAGATTCTGACCTTGAAATTGGTTGAGAGTTGTTTTGAGTTCCATATGTTCTGCAATTGTAGAAATGCTGCCCTTGCTTTGCCAATCCTTGCCTTTACATCTGCATCCGATCCTCCTTGTTTATCAACGATGCTCCCCAGGTACTTGAATGTTTCCACCTCTTCCAGAGTTTCGCCATCAAGTGTGATTGGGTCGGTGTTCTCCGTGTTGCATTTGAGAATCTTGCTTTTTCCTTTGTGAATGTGGAAGCCTATCGATGCGGAGGCTGCTGCTACATTTGCTGTCTTCATCTGCATTTGGTCGTGTGCATGAGAGAGGAGGGCTAGGTCATCTGCGAAGTCCAAATCATCTAATTGATTCTGAGAAGTCCATTGTATTCCGTATTTCCCTTCGGATGTCGAATTCTTCATAATCCAGTCAATCACTAGAAGGAAGAGAAATAGGGAGAGTAGACAGCCTTGTCTGACTCCGGTCCTTACTGGAAATGCATCTGTCAGCTGTCCTCCATGCACCACTTTGCACTGTAATCCGTCGTATGAGTTTTGGATAATGTTGACGATCTTCTGAGGAACTCCATAGTGTCGAAGAAGTTAGCCATGTGATAGCCATGTGATTTTTTAACGGGGAGACTTATCAATTACAATCCTAATACATCGATGAGAAGATTCAAACAAACAATACTAAATGAATTTATTTACTGTATGGTTATCAGGTTTTTGTGAGACAGTCTGTAATTGTGCGCTTAGGTACATTCGATTGTCCCCACCCTTACACTTATTGACTACAATAACAATGAAATCACTCACATTAAATAGATATATATGCATACTTCTTTATCTTTCATGTAATCTAAGAGATCACATATAATATCATAACGTTTGACGTCATCTATTACACTTTTACAAAACTGACTATTATAACCCTTTGATGCCTAATTGATGGGGAAAAGTGGATTTTTTTTTTGAAGGAAAAAAAAAGTAGATCAAAGTTTGTTATCGGCCTAACAATAAGAGATTATCCAACTATTATTCTTTCATAAATACTTTTTTCGATTATATTTTTCTGACTGACGTTTTTATTTTTCTTTACTCTTTACCCTTTACTTCATTACTACTTCAATAAAGAAAAAAAAACGTTGGTATTCAAAAGTTTAGTATTGAAATGAAAAGTAAACGTTGAATATTATGATCTGAATATGTAACTGTATGAATATGAGATAACCTGAAATGGATTACTATTTATAAGTCAGTTTGTTTAATGACGTATTAACATTTTTGTTTCTGTTCAATAATCAAATTCTCGAATTTTATTGAAATATCAGGACTCAATAGTTGAGTAGAAAATGTGATAGCGTTTAAAGAGAAAGGGATTGCGTTGGAGTCCATTAGTGAACATCAACTCTAAGATGAAGCTACATTCAGTTGACGAGTACCAAAATAGAATGAAACACACGCCAAACTGGATTCTACAACTAGTCACTATCCATCTTTTCTTATAATACTTGTGACTTCAGGTCATTGCGAGGCAATACGCACAGTTTACACATATACCAATAAGAGACTGATCAATTGCAGTCTTAAACATCAATTGGAGGATTCAAACAACCAATACCAGGTGAATTCGAATATCAGCATAGTTGGTAATAGTAAGTTATGACTATTTGTGAATAATAATAGTAAAATGAATTGAATTCATTATATTAAAAAATATGAATATTAAACGATTGACATAATGAAAATAAGTAGGTTACGTAATACTGTTTTAAAAAGAATTCATAGGAAATTATTAGTGTCAAATGTTCTTCTACATAAATGTCCGAAAAATATTTTTAAGAATGGTAATATTTATTTATGGTTTTGATGGAGTTTTGTTCTCTGAGCTGAATGGTTTGGTCGTCGAGCTTTCATTGTCCTTCTGAACGACATCATCAGCACAAAATTCAGGTAGAAGTGAAGCTGATCAAATTTCTCCATATGTAGTTCACAATTTGTCGAGTAAACCTCTATGTTGATTAGTTCTTGTTGATCTTAAACCTGATGTCATACAGAAGAACGATGAAAGCTCCACAATCAAACCATCTAGCTCAGAGAACAAAACTCTATGAAAATAATCCACCTGAGCTACAAATCTCCATCTATCAAAAAAAAATGCTAATACCAATACTAATATTGTAAACAAAACAATAGTTGAGGACATTCAAACGTATATAGACACAAATTACATACTATCTCACTAAATTCTGATAACGATACAGCACATAGTTAATTTGCAAAATAACAACCAATTGTCTTGATCTTCACAGCTCATATTATCTAATTCCATTGTTCATGCATTTTCTTACAAATTTCGCTTCATTTCTGTTCTTTCCTTATCGATCTTCTGACAAAATACATTCTACGACTGACCATTATCATATACTACTTATATGGATATAAGTAGACTACACTACACTAATAATAATAAATAAGGATAAGAATATAATGAAAACGATTTTCTCACTTTTAATCTTTAGTTATTTTTGAGGTCAAATAATGAACTAACTTGTAATTTGATTAACACAATTATTCGTTAGAATATAATAATTTAACCGTTAAAATTAACACCATAATAATTAAGCTTATATGGAAGTATAATGAAGTGATAAGGTTTTCATACATTTACACATAATTACTAGGAAAAGAAAACAACAATTAGTAAAAAAGGGATTTTGGAAAACCTGAAAGTATTGGACGGCCTTTTCTTCCTAGTATGGGATTCCTCAGCAGTGCAGAATTTCGCGGATTGGTTAAAGTTAGACAGTAAAACCGTTGAATGGCTGTTCAGTGGTCTGGAGGTTAAGTGTTCGCGCATTAGACCGAATGTCATGGCTTCGAATTCCACATGAGGGATCGTGGATGTGCCCTGTTGAGAAGTCCCATACTAGGATGAAACAACCGTCCAGTACTTTCAGATTTTCAATAGTGGTAAAGCTTTAATTGAATCATGAATTCAACTATTAAAACAATCATTAATTTTAAGGTTAAAATGTCATTTTCCATATTATGGTTTTAAATAAACTGATAATAATTAATCTAGAGGATATATGGAGACTTTGAGTTTTTCATAGCTTACAGTGTGGAGTTAAGAATGCAAATCATTGAATGTCGATTCAGTGATCTAACAGTTAAACACCTATCATAAGATCTCATAGATCCTAGGTTCAATTCCTGTTGGAGTAGTGGTTGGGCACTACAGAAATGTTCCAGACTGAAATAAAACAGCAGTTCAATGCTATTTGGTTTTCAGTGGTTGTCTAACTAAAAATGACAACTGTGTAAGTCTTCATTTAAAACTGGATAAAAAATAACTATTTCCAGTTTCTTAATAGTTAACCTATATTATACTTAAGTGTTGCTATAAGACTGTTTTTATGTAAAACTATTGTAAAATAACAGTTGCTTATTTATTTACGCCTGTTACCCATCGGTAGAGTATAGTCTACCGACCAGGTTAAAAAATAACAGTAGTTGATTAATATATATCTATTATTGAAACATAAACTTCCCACACATAAACCAATATCTAACTAAAATAGAAAATACAAAAGACTATGCATAACATATATGTATAAGGATTCAGTCAGAAGCATTGATTGAAAGTGATTTCCATCACTGATCGACATTAGTTAAGGAACCTTCGCCATTATGTGTTAGCTTTATCGGATTGTGTATGATTATTGTTAAAAAGTTCAAAGCTTTGAAGATACAACTGTTTAGTTCCAAAGTATGAGGCTTCTAAGAGTTGTGAATTTATGATTTAACTTAGAATAGACAATATAACCATCTAGTTTCTTGACATTGATGATAAAAGATTAAGAGTAGATTGAAATTTGAATTTAGTTTTATTGAATTTCAACTTAATGGTTTAAAAGTAACATTCTATAGTGGAGTCTATAGAGTTTGTTACTTGAATAAAAAGCCACTAGGTATATTCATGTTTTCATTTGTTGCTCAGTTGATATCTGGTTAAATGTCAATTGTTTACATACTACATACTTTTCACAGACTTCTTATATCATTAACATGTAGCAACTTTGAGACATTATTTCAGTGGTGACGTTGATTCAAATACTTAATTAAGAGTAGGTCTCATCAAATTAATCTTTCTTATCACAAGGGGGGTTTTTGTGGAGATTTAGTAATTTTATAGTTAAGATCATGAGTCAATTGAGGCTAGACCACCATCGAAAACCTGGAAGCACTGGACGGCTGTTTCGTCCTATTATGGGACTCCTCAGCAGTGCGCATCCACTAACCCGCTCTCGCGAGATTCGAACCCAGGAACTACCAGTCTCGAGCCGGAGCCCTTAACAGATAGACCACTGAGCTGGCATCCAACGGTGTTTATGTCTAACCTCAACCAATCCACGAAATTGCGCAACCAACTTCCAATGTACTGAGGTAGATACCTGTCTCTACCTGACATGGATTAGCTCCACTGGCCACGACTTCTCACTAGAACTCCAGGAATTACCTCAAGGAGCCAGTCCCTAGTGAGCATATGATCATTATCACAAGGGGGGTTTTTGTGGAGATTTAGTAATTTTATAGTTAAGATCATGAGTCAATTGAGGCTAGACCACCATCGAAAACCTGGAAGCACTGGATGGCCGTTTCGTCCTATTATGGGACTCCTCAGCAGTGCGCATCCACTAACCCGCTCTCGCGAGATTCGAACCCAGGAACTACCAGTCTCGAGCCGGAGCCCTTAACCGATAGACCACTGAGCTAAGATGAAGTAATGAATACTGCATGCCTAGAAGATGAGCTTTTTGATAAATATATTAGGATTTTGATCAATAATGTAGTTTTTTTTTTTTTAATAGGAAATTGTATGTTCCCATTGAATATATTGTAACAAGGTGACTTATTACAGTTATATATTCAAATCTGATTAATTCTATGCAGTTAGAGATCACCATAAAATGATGACACTTAGAAGGATATACATCTCCTTTGATAATGAAAAACTAAATCACTATTTTTCTGATAGATTTAGTTCTAGCATAAACTTTAGTTGAACATAGACAATTTTTACATTGATCAAGATCAATTGAATCTTAGTATTTAATATTGACCCTTTTAATACAATACTGAAAAGCACTGTTCTACATTAACATTGTGAAAAACATTAAATATACTCTTGGTTATAGAGAAAGAAGAATTTTTATCAGTCAGTCTTATAGTGATATTGAAATTTACATCCTTCTATGAATAATTAAGAGATCCATACAACCAAGTTTAATTACGTAACTAAATTGTTACTTCCTATGTATATTTGCTCATACATATATGTGAATTAATGAACATTGGCATATGACTCGATAATTCTCATGTTTTTTAAGTCTGTGGTAGATCTCTTTATATTATTGCTAAAATTAGCAACATAAAAAGATTATAAACCCAGGCTATTTGATTTACTTTAAAATAGTAGAATGATGACATTGAATGAGAAACATGGAAATACCATATTTCAGTTTACTCAACTCTGGTGCTCAGTATGGCTCCTGGTGATGGTTCTGTTAACACTGCACCTAAAAACGTTTGTATATATGCATCACACAAATCTCATTCGATTAATGTGGGGGTTGTGATACTGCTCAGGTGCCTAAACTGAAGCAGGTGGTTTTCTTAGGGGACCACACCCGGAGCCTTTGACCTAAAGGTCTGATCCATAAGGCAGTGGAGCATCGTGAGGAGATGCAGTCCCATGATAGCCAGTGATCAACGATTGATTCATATGCCATTTGTTCCTTCAGGATACTGTAGCCCATGTGCACCATTGGTTTGGAATCAGGGTTTGACAACTCCTCCAGGTGGACGCGCCGTGTCCACCAACCCGGTTAAAGAATCGGACATTCGCTTTTCGTCCTCTCAATTTCGTAAACAACAGTAATGCCACGAGAAGGCAGTGAGTAGGACTTCCCTGGTAGAGACTATATACGCGTCGTCATGTGAAAGCATTTCGAGAGGGAGGGCGTCCCCTTCCCATTCTCGGCGTTACCAGGGCATTTGGGGGAATACTATTCCTTGGTACAAATTTTATCCTCTAGTAATGAATAACATTTCAACATGAACAAATACATTCAGAGTATGGTCGGTATGTTGTGTTATATCGACCGCTGACATTCTTACAATTAAATACTTCTCGTACATTTAATATTATTTTTTATTTAGATGGCTTATATATTACATCAGAATGAATGTGTTATAACTTGTGGCCTTGTGTCTTATCTACGGGACCAATCATGCATAAACACGTACGAGTTGTCCAGAATCCTTATCAGTCCTATCTTCTTTCCTAGCCCTGCCTGTTAAGTCCAGAACATTAATCTCAGCCTCAACAATATGAATCATATATTTCAAACATACTGAGTTTATATACCAAACCAATCAGACTACATCACACTATAAAAATAGAAAATAACATTTGTACAAGATCTAGCCAAATGTTGTTGTGAGTGTTGGGGACTGTAATTAATAGACTAAGCATAACTCAAGAACGGTAAGTCGTATAATAATAGTCTATAGGTCAAAATAAAGCTTAGAATAGGAGGAACATGAATATGAATTGCTTAGTTATTTAACAATGACATAGTAAAAGTATATGTATAGTATTAATCCATAAATAGATCTCAACAGTTACCATTCATTATTATCGTCGGGATATACATCAGAATGTTATATACTTATTTTATTCAATGGAAAACAATTTAGCCTTCTACATAGCAGTCTAATATTTTACAAATTAAGTAGAATAATTCGTAGTAATATGTACTACAGTTACACTATAACAAAAAAAAGAAGGTACATCACTTACATTAAAACCTGTAGCATTTTCAATGTTCCATTATACTGTAAATTACTGTTAAATTAATAGTTTAATTGAAAATCAATAAAATAATTCAAGTAAAACAATATTGATTAGATAATTCGGAAAACTTTCCCCTCCTTCTCACAAAATTAAAAAAAAATTTTTTAGTTTGATTTATGATCATCTTTAGTTTTTTTTGAAATTATTTATGAGTAATTAGAAAAAAAAAATTTTTTTTATGATTTAATTTTTTATTGTAGTTGAGTGAATCGGAATCAATAGTCTTGACCTTTAATCTTTTATATGAAATACTTAAATATCATGTATAATTAGTGGAAAAGATACCCCTTTTTTATGTTACCCATGTTTTATTATTGTTTAGTAGTAATAATAATCTTAAGAGTTTATGTAAGTTCACAATTCTATTTTTGTAGATCAAAATTTTCAATACAAATGTCAAGATAGTTCTATTGTATGGGGCGGAAACTTGGAGGACTATGAAAGCCATCATCGAAAAGATGCAGGGGTTTATTAACAGTTGTCTATGCGAAATACTTCAGATCCGTTGACCAGACACTATCAGAAACAAGTTACTGTGTGAGTGAACAAACCAGATTCCATTCAGTTGAGGAAGAAATCATGAATAAGCGCTGGAAGTGGATTAGGCACACTTTGAGGAAATCACCTAATTGCGTCACAAGACAAGCCCTCACATGGAATCCTGAAGGTCAAAGGAGAAGAGGAAGACTAAAGAACACATTACGCCGAGAAATAGAGACAAACATGAGAAGAATAAACAAGAACTGGATAGAATAAGAAAGGAAGGCCTTGGATGGGGTGGGGTGGAGAATGCTGGTTGTTGGCCTATTCTCCATTGGGAGTAACAAGCGTAAGTAAGTAAGTAAGTAAGTAAGTAAGATCATATGTAGCAGTAAATTTATAATCTAGAAACAAACCTTAACCTGATGACATTATATTTCAGATATTGCTTCTTTGGTTTTTATATTAAATTCATCCAAATATTTAGGTTACCAGAATTTTTGGTATTATAATCGATGTAAGTTTTTGTCAAAAATCTTAACTCTAAACTCGTAATCCTCATTCGTAATACCTAAACTTAACCATGAACAATAGAAAAACTGGTAAAAATTTACATACGTTTTTTATGGTGATCCATTGAATCAGGCAATCTATATCCACATAAAGAAATTTATATGTCAGTGGGTTTTTTCGATTTCATACAGAGTTACTTGTAGAAAGCTTTAATAAATTCATCAAGTACTTAAAATCTGTCAGTGCTTAGTAATGTCATGTATTTATTTCACTGATACAACTCATTTACAAAGGTTTTATCAAGTCTACTGAAATCTCGATTTAAACTACTCATTGGAGCCTTCAACGTACATACCCTATATCAAATCTGCTAGTAAGTCTTCTTGGATAAAACCCTAGAATCTCGTACCATTGATGTATGCTGTGTCTTTGAAACATGCATACAGTATCATAGTGTGGCCATTCACTTGACCTCACCTCGCCAAAACAGCGAGCCGATGAGATACACCCTCCCTTTATCTGACGACCCGATGGCTAGTTCTCTTAGACTTGCGGGTGTAGGCATAGCACTAAATACGAGGTCAGAACAAAGCTTTTAGAATGGATTCCTGTTAACAGTCGCTTATTTGCTGTTCGGCTGAACGGTTACGTAAGAACTCGGAAGGATAGGGACACATGTCTTCGCCTTTTCGTCGTTTCTGCCTACGCTCCCACTGACTGCAGCCCGGATGAAGTGAAAGATGACTTACAGAAGGCCTTCTGAACTGATTCAGAAAGCTAAACGCTCAGACATAGTACTAGTAGCAGGTGATTTTAATGCCCAGGTAGGTAGCTTAAACCAAACAGAAAGACATGTTGATGGGTATTTTAGTATTCCGACTCAGCAATTAGGTAACGGTGAACGTCTGCTTCAACTGTGCTCAGACAATCGTTTACTTTTAGCGAACACAAATTTCAAGCATAAGGAGAGACATTGTCTAACCAAACCAACAATGGACTCAAATAGACCATATTACCACCAGTCATAGTTGGAGAAGCTCGATAGAAGACTACCGCTCGTTCGAGAGTACTTATTTAGACTCTGATCATGCTCTAATACGAGAACGCATCTGGTTGCGCCTAATTAGACGTGGAAAATCCACAGTAAGAAGACCCATTATAGTCGACCTCAGAGACAAGAAAGCCAAAAGTAGTTTACAGGAACAATTGAGATCACACTTAGATAGTACACTTTTTGCCTTCCTTTGAACCGTGAAATTAAAATTGCTTTTGTATCTTTCTTTCTACCAATTAATTCTTTCTCCTTGTACTATATCCTTATACACATTCTTCATTTTATATATTTTCTACCATTGAAGTAATTACTTCTATGAATTTGGTTTTCATTTTGTTGTGCTAATGAGATGTGGTAACCTGCTGCGATCCATATATGTTCCTAGTCCTCCGTTATAGATGAATGACTGAATACATGAATAGATATATTAAAATTGATGTACAACAAAAACAGTTCCTAAATAATATCTTCCACTTCTAAGCAAGGGTTTGTTAAACAGGAAGGTTTTAACATAATACACTTAATTATTTTATCTTTAAAATCATGTTCATTGTTTGAAAAAAGAAGCAAAAATGGACCTTTTCCATTCCTTTTAAAATTTATAGAAGAAATGAATATGAAACATGCTAAACTGTAGTTTCAACCATTAAATATAGTTACTAATTAACAATATAGTTACAATATAGTTAATTACCCATTACGTAATACACATCAATAATCGATAGATTTCAGAACAGGAAACATGGAACTGCATAGAGATAAGCTAATTAAGTTAATCAAGTAACCATTTTATGATGAGAGAGATACATAATGATGAAGATAACATACTATAAGTTATTTTATGATAAGGAATAAATTGGTATGTAGTTATGAAATAATCACATTTTAGGAATGTAACTATCAGCAAACAACAAAAAATAGATTTTTGTTTATAGTTGAAAGTGTAAGTCAATTGAAACTAGATCACCATGGAAAACTTGAAATAGCCGTTTCGTTCTATTGTAGGACTCCTCAGCAGTACGCATTCGCGATCCCGCCTCACGAGACTCAAACTCAGGAGCTTTCATCGTTCTTCTGAACAACATCATCAGCACAAACTTTAAGTAGAAGTGAAGTGATCGAATTTCTCCTCATCTGGTTCACCATTTGTCCTGTAAACCTTGATATTGATTGGTTCTTGTTGGTCTTAAACCTGATGTCGTACAGAAGAACGATGAAAGCTCCACGACCAAACCATCCAGCTCAGAGAATAAAACTCCATCAAAATCTTCCACCTGTGCTACAAATATTTTCCACCATCTCGAAATTGAACATTTATAATTAATCTGAACATTAGACTATTGTTTTATATGTGATATCTAATATCAGTTTCATGCACTTTACTTTTAATAGCTAAATAGTTTGAAATAGCTGATTTTGTTTCAAAATTTATAATGAGATTAATTGTTTCAATTAGGTTACTATTATAATCAGAAGGGGATTTGTGGAGATTTTAGCAATTTTATAATTGAATTCATTAGTCAATTGAATCTAGACCGTCATGGAAAATCTGCAAACACTGGAGAGCCGTTTCGTCCTATTATAGGACCCCTCAGCATTGCGCATCCACGATCCCACCTCGTGAGATTCGAACCCAGGACCTATCAGGCTTGCACACGAGCGCTTAACCACTAGACCACTTAGCCGGCATCCAAATGATATGTCCTTGGTTTGAATATCGTGAGGTGGGATCGTGGATACGTACTGCTGAGGACTATACATGCTGAGGAGTCCTACAATAGGACGTAACGGCTGTCCAGTGCTTGCAGGTTTCCCATGGTGGTCTAGCTTCAATTGACTAATGATTTCAACTATACTATTATAATTATAAAATTAGATCAGTAATTCAAACTATCCAATTTCAAATTAACAATTTGATATTTTAGGTAGATAGTATTTTACAATCGGCTATTCAATATATTTTATTTCTGACATAATCAGCAAACAGATTGCATACTACTCTTTAACGATGTCCTTTCTTAATTGTGACCTGGTTTATATATAACGATTAAATATCAGATATTTGTATAGTCTATTGCATTATGTTCGATGTAGTAGTACCAGGTAGTACCTGGCCAATTTATTCAATTATGAATTTTTAATAATATAAAACCAAGTTATCTGAGTAAACTAGTCTTGAAATGTAATTATTTAAAGCTCTATAATAAGAAGTTAAATTTCGCTTTCGTCAGTGTATATATTCAAATAAATGTATATGTACTTATCAATATACAATCGAAGGAAATTAGGAAAGGACGATGGAATTGAATATTATCAAATTACATCACTGGATAACCCCTAATTAAGAATCCTGAAGGGAAACGGAAAACAGAAAGACCAAGACTTTCACTAAATCAAGAATTACAAGCACACATGAAAAGGATGAATATCAACTGAAAAGAACAGGAAAGTATTGTCTAGGACAGTGATAGATGGAGAATGCTGATGTGCGGCCTATGCACCTTCACGAGGTGTAACAGGCGTATGTAATTATATAGGTAATTAGTTAATGAAGAATCTGAGTAAATTAGTCTTGAAATGTAATTAATGAAAGCTCCATGATAACAAGTTAAATTTCGCTTTCACCAGTGTATATATTTAAATGAATATGTATATTAATTCTTCAGTTACTTGATATCTCCCAACAGATCTAGTTGAACTCCATTGGTTACTGCTTAATTCGTTTTATGAGCATATCAAGTTGAAAGTTCGTTAACCTATTCTGTCACTTAGAATGGACTAATATTTTAGTAACCTATAAACTTTAAGAATTCAACCACTGTTGTTAAGTAAGTATAGATGGTTAGTGTCTATCAGTGGAATCCAGAAAACGCGTTTCGTCCTATTTGAGACTCGTCAGCAGGATGTTCCTGCATCTCAGAGTTGATGTTCACTGTGGGACTAGAACTCAGTAACTTTCGCTTCAAACGCCATCACGTTATCCATTCAACTACTGAGTCCTCATAATCACTGGCTTGTGCAATGGGGTGAAGTTTAAATTCATTTGGTATGGTTTGTTTGAATCTTCCCACTGATGTTTAGGACTGCAACTGGTCAGTCTCTAATTGGCATATGTGCATACTGTGCGTATTACCTCGATATAGCCTAAATTCACGAGCATGGTAAGCAAAGATTAGAGACTGACCAGTTGCAGTCCTAAAGCATCAATGGGAAGTTTCAAACAAACAATACATTGTTGCTAAAGCCTAAATTCTAATCAGCATAAGTTAATTATTCAGTTATAATAAATCAATAAACATTTCAATGTGTTTTTTATGTATAGTTGAAATCATGAGTCTATTGAAGCTAGACCATTATAGAAAACCTGGAAGCACTGGACGGCTGTTTCGTCCCATTGTTGGATTCCTCAGCATGTATAGTAAACTTTCATTCTCATTCCGAGGTGATAACTTGGATCAATCAATACATTGAACAAACCACACGTTTCCAAAATCGTTTTTTTTCTTTTCAATCAGAAATACATAAATTCATTTGACAGTTGTAGGCGGCTTCAATTTGTGTAACTGAATTAGACCATCATTTCATTATACATAATTCCTATTTTATAGTTAATAAGAAGAATAACGTAGAACATAGAGGGAATGACTAAATCAAAATGTTACAAATGTAACAAGTAACAACCTACTTACATATTTGCGATACTTTAGAAAGTAGAATAGTTATGAGGTAAATCAATAACCATGTTTAAATGTTAATTATATAAAGAAATATCACATAGTTCTAATAGGTAAAAAATGATGGGCATATTCAAATCTTGAAAATATGATATACGCGAAAAGCGTGGATAAACGAAATAACTACTATCTATGAGTGTTAAACTGGTTAGCCTTTCTTCAGCAATTTAGTTTTCTACGGGATGGACTCGCTAACTCCATATCCGACACTCCTCCTTTATCCGGACCTAGGATCAGCAGTAACCACAGAACGGCTCCAGGCGGAAAACATCAAACTACGTCTCAAGGCAAGCCTTCACTTGGAGTCCTCCAGGCCAAAGGAAAAGAATAATACCAAAGAACATAATACGACGAGAAATGGAAAGAGACATAAGAAGAATGAACAACAATTGGATGGAACAAGAAAAGAAGGCCCAGGACAGAGTGGGTTGGAGAATGCTTCTCATTAGCCTATGCTCTATTGGGAGTAACACGCATAAGTAAGTAAGTATGAGTGTTAGTCGTGTACTGATAAAGACTAAAGCTTGTTATATTTATAAATCAGATTAAAGATTTTTTGTGGAGATTGTAATAATTTCAATAGTTGAATTCATGAGTCGATTGGAGCTAGACCACTGCTGAAAAGTCCCATACTAAGATGCAACGACCATCGAGTGCTTCCAGGATCTTGGTGGTGTCCTAGATTAGATAGACTCATTAATTTAACTAATGAATATTTATAAATTCCTATTCACTACTCTATAGTTCAACCAGATACTAATGTACATAAATAATAATATAATCGTTATAAACACTAAATAGATACTTCGTCAATTAGTAATCTATTAAAATGGGCACAAAATACTGCTAAGCAATATCTAATATATAGATACTTTTCAAAGTCAAATTCATATAAATTAACATTTTGTTCATGAAATTTCACTTTTAATATGAACAAATCTATTCACTAGGCATCTATTAGTTTTAAATTCACTTAGTATTATTGGTTTGAATCTTCTCATTGATGTTTAGGACTGCAATTGGTCAGTCTCCACATTACACAATCAAGTGGCTATCAGGACTCAGTAGCTAAGTGGATAACATGATGACGTTTGAAGCGAACAATACTGAGTTCGAGTCCCACAGTGAGCATCAACATCCAGGTGACGAGTACCAAATAGAACGGAACGTGCTTCCACGTGCTAGCCATTATCAATATTTATAAAGCTTGTGGCTTCAGGCAATATTGAGGCAATCCGCACAGAATGCACATATGCGAATAAGTGACTGATCAATTGCAGTCCGAAAAATCAATCGGAATAATCAAATAAACAATACGAAATAATTTAAACTTGACTACATTGCACTAGCTAGTGGTTATGAGAACTCAATAGCTGAGTGGATAACGTAGTGGCGTTTGAAGCGAATAATATTAGATTGAAGTACTGGATTGGGATGCAGGCACATCCAGCTGATGAGTCCCAAATAGGACGAAACGCACGCAAAACTGGATACCACTTTTAGCCACTATTCATCTTTGCTTATAACTATTAGTTTCGTTTTCTATAAAAATTCTGATTGAATTTATTTTTTTTTTAGCATTCTCAATGAATATATAATGACGAAAAAAGAATATTATCTGGTTACCAAGAGAACACAAACTAATTTTTCATTGTGGTTGCCATTGCTGTTCTTTAGTTTTCAAATGGTAAACAATCTCTATTTATTGACTAATATCAAAAGTATTAATTATTAGATTCATTTAAACAATATCACCTTAATATAGGTTTCTCTCACAATTGTTAAAGTATAATGAAAACTATACTGTTCTATTATTTATTAGATAATTATACATATATTATCTTCTTTTTTTTTAAAGAAGATTTTCAACAATATTCAATATGTAATAATGAAGAGTTACATTTAAATTTTTTGTTGCTATGGTAACATTCCAAAAAAGTGAATACTTCCATACATATATATATATACTTTTTAGTTTCTATGTGATTTTATCATTTATTTATATGAAAGTTTTTTCTAGTTTACTGAACAATAACAACAACAATAAACATTCACTTAATATTGGAATCATCAGTACCCATTTGTTGATGACGTTCATCAAGATCTTCTTCTTCAGGAATTAATGTATGCTGTCTACCTTTATTATTATCATTATTCTTCGATGGTAATAAATGATGTTGACGATATTGTATAATAGTATGTTGATCATTTAATAAATTTGTTTTATTTATTAAATATGGACAAAATATATTACAAAATGTTTGACGAAATTGATTAGACATAGTTGTATATATAATAAAACTAATAGATTCATTTAATAATGTAAGAAAATCTAATAAATCACCTAAATGTTGATAAACTTTCTCTTCAAATTGATCAATTAAATGAATACATGTTACTAAGATACCTTGAGGTAATTCAATCACAAGAAAACATAATACAATAGTTAGTAACAAAGCGGTAGTACGATTCTCTCGGCTTAATTTTTTACTTTCATCATTATTATATAATGGTAATGTAGATGATGGTAATGAAGTTGATTGTCTTATTGATAAAGATGATTGTTTTTTATTATATTTAATAATACTTAATGATTTATCACGATGAATAAATAAAGCTTTACGACGTTTTATAGCTTTTTGTAATTCACTTATTAATAAAATAGTTAATATAGTTAATAAAAATGATGGTGCAATTTTAGTAATAACAGCTTGTAACCATACATTAAAATTATGTAATTGTTTTGTTCTCCACTTAAATGATGATGTTGATGATGATGATGATGATGTAACATTGAAATGATGTAATGTATTGATTTCTATTAAATCTGGTTCCGATGTTATATAATAATAAATTTGTACATTTTTCATATTCCATATACTTCCATTTATTGATTTATAATTTAATGTAGGTCCTAAACATGATTCAGAATGATTAACTAAAATATTTGGTATAGCAACAAATATACAAAATATAGTTATTAATAATGCTGAATAAAATGCTCTTTTACGTGTTGTATATATAGAACCAGATATTGGAAAACCTACATGTATATAACGAAATAATGCTAATAATACAGCTAACCATAAGGCTAATGAATGTAACATTAATGCACAACTAACAACTATTTCTTGATAGATAATCCATAATTTACTTGGTGTATAAATTGGATTTTTCATAGGATGTGGATGTATAATATAAAAATGATATAAACATGGTGCATATAATATCATTAATAATAAATCAGCAACAGCTAACCATAATAATAAATGATTAGTTGCATTCTGTGATAATTCACGTCGTGTTAATACAATAATATTTACAAAATTAGCTGGTATACCAAATAAACATACAGCTAAACTTAATGGACCATGTATTTTACTAAATTCTGTACCAAATTTAATAAGACTATAATTGATAATCAGTTCAGTATTATTTGATGATGAAGAAGAAGAAGAAGAGGATGATGATGATGATGAGGAGGAGGAGGAGGTATTCAACGGATTCGTTTGATTGATTAATTCCAATAATGATGGAATACACTCATTCATTTGTAAAATTTATTTTTATATTTTTTTAATTTATATTAAAATTCATGATTATTTTTATAATTTTAATTTGGATGGGATTGTAATTTTTTTTTGAAAAATAAAACTTGATAATAATAATAATATTAATAATAATATGGATAATTATATTCCGTTGCCACCCCTCCCCTACCCCCCTCTCTGTACAAAAAAAGTACACTTTATTTAAAATTTATGTTGTAATGTATTATCGTATAGAATTAAAATATCTAAAAAAATTTTAACCAATCAAATTGAGGAGTTTTTTTTGAAAAATCTTTGAATTGTCCAATCAAATTGAAGTAAATCAAGGAATATTCTAATGTTTGAAAATATGGGGATATTATAGAATATTTTACATTGTTTCTGTTTTTCATTGAGCTAAATACTGTTTATGTTGAAAATCATTATATATTTGTTTATTAATAAGACAATAGTGGATGGTGGTTCAATTTCGTGGATTGGTTGAAGTTAGACAATTAACACCATTGGTCTAGAGATTAAGTGTTCGCTTGAGAGATCGATAAGTCCTGTATTGTAAGTTTATGAGACGAGATCGTGAATGAGCACTGCATAGTCGTCTCATGCTAGGATGAAACAACTTTCTAATGCTTCCTAGTTTTCCATGATGGTTTAGCTTCAATTGACTCATGAATTCATTTATAAAATTACTAAACTCTCCACAAAACCACCTTCGGATACTAATAAGAAGTCATCTATTTCAGGATAAGAATGGATTTTTTGAGTGTTTGGTTCAGTATCAAGTTTTTTTTTGAATTCTCAATACAAGATATATGTGAGATTTATTTTTCTCTTAGAGTTTGACCGTTAATTAGTCATCCTGACGATTCTTCATTTAAGTAAGGTTAAGAAAAATGATTGATGGAACATTTTGTTGTCCGAATATCTGTAAATGACAGTTAATTCCCTGAACTGCAGTAAAGAGGTTTGCATCAGTGACCTAGGCGAAAAGTTTGGATTAATTACACTTCAATCTCTTTCAGATATAAACACTATGTCATACTTTCACAATATTTAACATTGAGGTAAATACTGTTTATATTGAAAATCATTTTTATCTGTTTATTAATAAGACAATGGTGGATGGTGGTTCAGTTTTGTGGATTGGTTGAAGTTAGACATTTAACAATATTCGATGTCAAGTCTGTGGTCTAGAGGTTAATTGTTCGCGTGAGAGACTGATAGATCATAGGTTCGAATTTCACAAGGTGGGATCGTGGATGAGCACTGCTGAGTCATTTCATACTAGGATGAAACGACTGTCTAGTGCTTCCAGGTTTTCCATAATGACCTAGATTCAATTGACTCATGAATTCTGTTATAACGTATGCCCTGAGCAGTCTTGATTGCGTATCGGCCCTGCTATCTGCCTAGCCCAGCCAGTTGAGTCCAGAACACAAATAACAGCCTCGGAAATATGAATCATTATTTACAAGCATAATGGGTTTTTTATACAAACCAAAGTAATCAATAACTGATTATAACTCAAGAATCGTATGATCATAAATCAAAGATCAAAATAAAGCTAATGATAAGAGAAAACGAATATGAATAATTTAGTTACGTAACAACTGTACAATAAGAAATAGGCATAATACATTGGTCGATAAATAGTCCTTAGAGTTACCATTCATAATTCACCAGGGGATATAACACCTCCCCTTTTTGAGAAATACGGAGTTGACATCCGGATTTTAAATTTCTCGAATTCACCCTCCCCCACGAAAGATTGTTGGATCCTCATGTACCCAAGTTACCGTTATTGTGACATTATTTAAAACATATTCGTCGTACTTAACTGAGAATCCACCAGAACTGATTATATCGTGAGGATCGACGACATTCGATTTGAGGTCACCGGCGTCTGATTCTTTTGAAACACTTTCCTTGAATTTACTCGGAACCTCATTAGTAGATAATGAATCATTAGGATAATCAGTATCTATGAAATTTGTATTGGATTCTTGATTATCATTTAATGCATCCGATATTTTTCTCCCATTTTTATAAGAGATTTGAACTGGAACATATGAATCAGTAAAATAATCGGGATCTGGCAGAACAATTAGATAATTTTGATCATTAGATTCATTAGAAAAATTTTCCGTATCATGAATAATTTCATTTGGCGCCTCTGCATTCAATATACTGCTCGATTTGCTTCCCATTTCTTCGTGGGCGGGTACTGCAGCAATTTCATGAGCATTTGACATGGCATCATGTTGCTGAGAGCTGGGAGCATCACTGTTCGGACCTGCTAATTCAGGGATAGTGGTGTTTGAATCCACTACCGGGCACGTTTCTGAAACAGGCAGCACCGGACTACTGGGCTGATCATGTAGGACTGTTACTGCTGCATCTAAATTACTGTTTTTCGCGGATTCATAGAGGCTTTCCTCTGCATATTCATTTGTTCTGTAATCGACTTCCAGTTCTATGCGCAATTTAGAAATCAATGCGTCAACTTCCGTTGCACCCCCAAAGCATGGGTGATTCAGCAGCGTCGCGTGTAACTTGTCAATGAAATCCAACTGACTCTTTTTAAAACGCTGCTCTTGTCTCTGAATTAGCAACTGAAATTGATCGGAAGTTAAAGCCATTTTTTTTACCCTGTCGCCAGTTGTTATATCGTATGGACTCGTAATATATATGAACGTGCAATTAGAGAGGAGTGGATTTTACTGATCGAATGCAAATGATACTTGAAATAGTACGAACAGTATTGGGTTGCTGTTCGGTCCTTCCTAATGGCTCGTATAACAATCGTTATTGTATATGAAACGTGCAATGATACAGAAAATACGTACGAGCAGTCTTGATTGCTGTATTTTTTTCCAGAATCCCCGTCGAAAACTGTATACTTTTTTCTTTTGCGTACCAAAATCCCCGTCGCCACTGTTATAACGTATGCCCTGAGCAGTCTTGATTGCGTATCGGCCCTGCTATCTGCCTAGCCCAGCCAGTTGAGTCCAGAACACAAATAACAGCCTCGGAAATATGAATCATTATTTACAAGCATAATGGGTTTTTTATACAAACCAAAGTAATCAATAACTGATTATAACTCAAGAATCGTATGATCATAAATCAAAGATCAAAATAAAGCTAATGATAAGAGAAAACGAATATGAATAATTTAGTTACGTAACAACTGTACAATAAGAAATAGGCATAATACATTGGTCGATAAATAGTCCTTAGAGTTACCATTCATAATTCACCAGGGGATATAACAAATTCATTTATAAAATTACTAAACTCTTCACAAAACCACCTTCTGATATTAACAAGAAATTATCTGATTCAGGATGAGAGTGGGTTTTTTTTTGACTAATTGGTTCAGTATTAGTTTCTTTTAATTTTCAATGTCAGATATATGTAAGATTAATTTTTTTTCCTGGAGTTTGAAGGTTATTACGTAATCCCGACAATTATTCATTTACGTAAGATTATGAAAAAAATGATTAATAGAACTTTTTGTTGTCGGAAAATCAATAAACGATAAGTGTTTTTGTCTTAATAACAAAACCGACAATATTAATCGGTTATTTATTATTGAAATAATACGTTAAATATACTTACTTACTTACTTACTTACGCCTGTTACCCCTCGTAGAGGAGCATAGGCCGCTCACCAGCATTCTCCATCCAACTCTGTCCTGAGCCTTCCTTTCCAGTTCTTTCCAGTTGCTATTCATCCTTTTCATATCGGCTTCTATTTCCCGGCGTAGTGTGTTCTTTGGCCTTCCTCTTTTCCGCTTCCCTTCCGGATTCCAAGTTAGGGATTGAGTCGTGATGCACATTGGTGATTTCCTTAATGTATGTCCGCCTGTAGCTCTTCTAGAGTTACTGCCGGTCCCAAGCCCGGGTAAAGGAGGAGGGTTGGGCATGGGGTTAGCGACCCCATCCCGTAGAAAAGCTAACTCGCTAAAAAAACGCTAACCAGAAAAATTAATCCAAACAATATTCCAGTGTATTTGGATCATGTTCAAATAAGAATGAATTAGTACGTTTTATATGTAAACGCTTAAATATCGATGTTTTTTATATTACCCTTATTTGCAGAATATTTAAAGTCTTTAACCTAGAATATAAAACTCATATCAGCAAGTATAGAATATGATTGATGTTGAAAAACCAGTTAACGTTTAAAAAAACCCCGGATCTTTTCAGGGCTAACATGACATCTTGAACATAGAGGAGCTTCAGGAAATATGTTAAATTTCGTAATTAATTCTGTAAGTGTCCAATCATTATATAAAACATGTTTTGTTAATTTTTTTTATTCAGAATCCTTTTGAAAACTTCCGTAGAACTTTAGTTAGACGAAGTTGATTCAGTATTTTTCTAGTTTATGAAGAGTTTCTTAAGGAATTGTCAGTGATTCTGGACAGGTCATTTAATTATTATTTTCTTAAAGTCATTATTTCCATCATCATTAGCTTTATTCAATATTATATATTTAGTACAATATAGAATTCTCAGCACAATGTGTTATGAGTTTACAAGATAAACAAAGGACGTATGACAATTCGCCATCGGTTTTATGTCCAGCTTCTATCACTTGAATTATCCATTAATGGAAATACGACTTTTCCGAACTTAACACTGTGACAGTCAATGATGTTCGATCAGTATGAGTAATTTAGCGTCTTTATTGATCCTTTATCCGCTTAGCCCTTTCACTTGAGTCCAGAACACCAGTGACAGGTTCTGTTACACGAATCTATGCGAATCGTTTATTTCAAGCATACTCCGTTTATATACCAGATAGACACACCACATCACACCATAAAATAGAAAATAATATTTGTACAAGATCAAGCCCAAATGTGCCTGTGAACGTGGGATATAATAATCAATAAACTGAGTATAATTTAGGAACAGTGAATAGTATGATAATAATCAATAAGTCAAAATGAAGCTTACAATGAGATGAATATAGATATACATAATCTAGTTACTGAATAGTTATACAATAGGAATATATATAGAATAATCGTCCACTTATAGGTCCCATAAGTTACCCAGACTTAAGTCTTCGCTAAGATATAACACAATGTATTTCAACAAGTTTTCGTTTCTTACTTCTTGATCGATTCTGATGACAAATGTTGATTGGCGACCAATTAGATGTTAGTAGTTCAAGAATCGACATCTGAATAATGTACATTCTTTTCGATGTATATTGCCAGCAACCACGATATCTCTGATTAGGCCTTTTACAATTTGTACAGCGAAAGGTTGTACACTTTTCAAAAACGCACTTCAATAGGCTATTCGATTAATAGTCATAATAATGTATTTAAACAAACAGAAATAAATAGCTTGTTGAAATATTCAGATGGCATGAACAGGTAGTCCTGATATTTAAGCAGACCGCTGGTATGAATAATACCTAGTTAATTTCATGAACACCTTGCCGTTCGCTACAGTGAATTTCTAATAACTCATACATCTTCTTCACTGAAAACGAACTCAATGAGTTTGAACATTGAAATGCTATCAGCAATACTTACCTTCTTCTATATTTCACAGTCAATGAATACATATATGCTGAATGTGAAACAAGATAATGTAAAAAAATTCATCATCATAAGGAAAACAGACTCTGTGTAAACGTCAATAAGTCAACAAGTTTATACAAGAGTACTGGTTAAATATATGCTAAAAATCCTGTTATGCCATGATAGTTGAGAAGGCATCATGAAGACAATCTTATGAAAGGCAATTGAAATCCATTTCTGGATGAATCAACGCTGCTTGATGTTTTCAAGGTAATGTATTAGGTTGATTATAAAGGATAAATTTTCTTTTAAAAATAAGAAATTCCAGATATAACTTAGAGATATTAACATTTTCTGTTAGTCTTGTAATGGAGGAAAACTTAGTTAAGGGAAACAATTTACCGTTTAATATCAAATTACAGAGTATATTCATAAAGTATGAAAATCATACATTAAATACACTATTTCCGCATCTCCCTTCAGTCGTCCTTTAAGTGCTGTATGATTCTTTCAACTCTATCCTGGACAATCCTTCTCAGTTTTTTTTCAGTTATTACTCATTCTTTTCATCTCTGCTTCCAATTCCGGATGCATCGGATCCTCCTTGTTTATCAACAATGCTTCCTAGGTACGTGAATGTTTCCACCTCTTCCAGAGTTCCGCCATCAAGTGAAATTAAGTTGGTGTTCTCCATTTTGTATTTGAGGTTCTTGCATTTTCCCTTGTATATATAAGGGATGCTGCTACACTGTTTGTCTTGACATGCATTTGTTGATGAGAATGGGATAAATGGACCAGGTCATCCGCAAAGTTCAAATCCAGCCGACTATCAGAATAAAGACAAAGAAAGAAAGTGAGCATCATTGTCTGACTCAGTTCCTTACTTGGAATACATCTGTAAACTGTCCTCATTGTACTGAATACGTTCGTTTTGAAAAATATCGATCCATCTCAATGTATTACTTGTTGGTTTTCGGAAAAAAACAGTCAATTATTGTATTTACTCGATGTTGAAATACTGAAATGAAAAAAATGACTAATATGTCGTCAATTCAAAATAATTCTTTCATAAATTGCTTGCATCACAATATGCTGAATTCATAATTTAAAGTAGATAATTGGTCAAAGTTATCGAATTACATTGAATCCCATAATATCCATAAAAGATTAGTTCTTTTTTCATAGTGTCAATTCCAAACTGATCTTGGTTATGAAACGATTAAAAACGTGTAAGAACCGGATAGGCGTTTCATTTTAATAAGAGTCTTTTAAACATTGCACATTCTTGACTCTGCATACTGGACTCGAATTACGCTTATCACAAAACTAATTTGAATAATGAAATATAAATATAGTCACTTTTTATTGAAATTAACACTATGTAAGAAGAATTGATTGCAAATAATATAGAGACAACCATTATTTCATTCAAATATCATCACTATAGTGAGTTTTAAATAGATTGAATATTGAATAGAATGTAAATGGGAAATTAATGTTGTAGCGGCAGTGAAATGTCACTAAGCCTTAGCTAAATCATCTGGGAGTTAAGTCACTGAATATCGAACAGATTATCGATCCCTGTTAAAGTCGTGGATAACAAAACGCGCATCAGTTAATCATGAGTCATGGACTGGCCCATGAGTTGATGGTCTCATTAACATCTCTATACTCATCCTTACCAATATATTTACGTAATCACGTCCTTTGTGTTATATAGTCTTCAAAACAGGCATAATACTTTAATACGTTGGATGGGGTAATCCACGTTAGATGCTGACGGCTAGGTGTGACTTCCAAGGTAGTTGGTTCGTCACACTGTTCCCGTCTAACTCGAATACGCCCCCAATCATTCAACATAGACCATCAACGTTGATGATCTACAATGTATTATCATGATATCTAGCTTCTTGTCATTTAGTTATCATTAATACATTAAATGTTGAATTGTTTTTGACTTATTATGAAAACATTGTAATTGTGATAATCCTTTATTCTTTAAGTTTGTTTTCTTTTGTCAAATAAAATATTAATACTAAAGGACAGAACACAGCATGTTTAACCTCGAACCATTGTCAACATGTAAAGTGATGAAATGAACTTGTGGTAAAACAAGAAATGATTGATTTACTATCATGAATAGATGGACAGATAGTTAAACAAATGGTAAGAATATATATGTGTACATATGATTAAACTAGGTCTAATTACCTATTTCCTTTTTGGTTTAACATTAGTAAAACAAAGTGAAATAGTTAAACTTAAAGAATCAAGCTAAATAGATAAGTTCTAATGGTTATGGTAAATAATTGATAGTAGAATAATAATTACCACATAACTTTTAAGGAGAAACTGTTCTGATCAAGGAGAATGATAATTATCAGAAGGGGTTTTTATAGAGATTTAATATTCGCATAGTTGAAAGCATGTTTTAATTGAAGCTAGACCACCAAGGGAAAGCTGGAAGCTTTGGACGGCTAACTCGTCCTATTGTGGGACTCCTCAGCAGTGCGCATCCACGAGATTTAAACCCAGAACCTACCAGTCTCAATAATGTTAATTATTGATTATTAGAGAGAGAGTTCACATTTGTCAATCATGTTCTGATTTAATGATATAGTGATAATAAAATATTAAGGGACATTGTAAAACATTACAATTTAGAAGATACTTAATTGTTGGAAACATAAATTTAAATGATATGCAAAGATGAATAGTGGCTAGAGATAGAATCCAAGATGCACGTTTCGTCTTATTTTGAATTCTTCAGAGAGATGTAACTGCATTCCCGAGTTGATGTTCACTCCAAGACTCGAACCCTGTACAGTTTGCCTCAAACTAAGACCAAAAATGGTAGAACAAATTAGATTTAACTTTACTGATAAAGAAGCCTTACTAGATACAGTGTGATTTTATGTTTCATTATTATTGGTAAGTCTTGCTGATTGAACACTATACTCGGATCCTAAGCTAGTCTCGTAACCCCCATGCTGAATCTACACAGCGACTTGAACACGAGAGAAAAGATACAAAATATACGAGAAGCTCTTTACTTTAAAGGTTCATCCATGTACAGAAAATATAGGGTTTTTATAGTATTTTAGAGGTCCTTGAGTTTTCCTGAACATCCTCGAATGCTACTAAACATAGCAGCAGCGCAGTAATCAACCAATCAGAAACTCTACATGTGACATTTCACTTTCATGACGTTTCTGTCAAAACTACTATTGAACGCTGATTGAATAAAATTCTTCTTAAATGTTTCCTGAGCCTTTCTTGTCTTTTGCGAGAGATTTTATATATCACCCAAACATTTATCTTAAAATCAAGGCATTCATTTTAATGTCTTCTAGAGATTCAATACAACCAGAAGGTCCTTAATTGTCAATTGACAAATTCACCGATGAAATATTTGTTTCACGTATGTGGCTATGAAATGCACTGATAAATATGTCACTCAGCTTCACAGTCAGAGACGTTACCACTGAGCTATTCGTGCCGCCACCGACCTCCTGTAGGACTGAGATGTAATCACAATTGATTGATTACTGGATAGTGATCAATGTCATGCTTGCCAAGTCCTTCTTAGTGCTGATCAGGTACAGATACACCCTGCTGACGAGTGCCAATTAGCACGAAACCCAGGTCCAGGGTTTCCTGTTGACCACCTCCAACCACCATCTTGTTTCAACATAGTTCACGCAGTGTCAAGCCACGTAGACTAGTGGCCACATTGCAACTTGATCTATAGCATTTGATCAGCACTAAAAAGGACTTTATACGCATGACATTGATCACCACCCAGTTATCAATCTATTGTAAAAACTAAATATCTAACGACAGACTACACATTTGTTGTACATTGTTGTAAACTATGTATGCAAATTTGATATTCATCAGTTTGTTTTAGTAAATACAAACAACCAAACATCGAAATTGAATATGTACTGCTGAACATTCAATATATCGCTAAACTAATAAGCTGTTATAAATAGGGTTTTTGACTTCTCTGGAAATGGATGATGTATATAAGGGTTCCAGATAAAACCTCTTTCTCGATATGTAATTTTTACTTATTAATTCCAGAAGCTGATAAATGTCAAATTAGTATATGTATTGTGGTTTGTGCTACTGATATCGGCAGATATTAATAGTATATAACATCAATTGAAAATGAAACGCCTAGCGGCAGAAAATTAAGAAGATCGAAGAAAAGAGAACGAGAACAGAGAGTGATTGGTGTGGGAACGAAGAAACAACCAAGTCTAAGACAACTGAATGACATTTTTCAAATAAGGTATTTACTGTATTACTTACTTACTTACGCCTGTTACCCCTCGTGGAGGGGCGTTGGACGTCCGCCAGTATTCTCCATCCAACCCTGTCCATCGCAAATTTACTGTATGATTCTCAGATTTTACAAAGAGACTCTGTAATTTTGTGTTCAAATACATTCAGTTGTCTTCATTGGTGTTCTCCTTCACTACAGTATGAATTTTTTTCTTTGGTTAGCGTTTTATTAGCGAGTTAGTTTTCTACGGAATGGGGTCGCTAACCCCATGCCCAACCCTCTTCCTTTATCCAGGCTTGAGATCGGCAGTAGCCTCCGGTAGAGCTATAGGCGGAGTTATTACAGTATGAATACACCTAACTCAAAGCAGGAAACCATAACGTTTTTGTAAGATAAAATTATTTCATTCTGAACTTAAGGAAAAAGAAAACTGATAAGCCCCTTTTTCTTAAACTGGTTTAGGGATCCATTATAATGGATTAAAACATTTAAATGGGTGGGCAAATGTTTTAAGTAAAAATAAATTGAAGACAGTGATTCATCTTTAATGTTACCATACTTAGTAAGTAAGTAAGTAAGCTGGGATTTCTTTTTATTGTGAATAGGTTACATTTCATTCCATTCATATCCACTTTCACAAATTTACCACACTTACTTACTTACTTACGCCTGTTACCCCTCGTCGAGGAGCATAGGCCGCTCACCAGCATTCTCCATCCAACTCTGTCCTGAGCCTTCCTTTCCAGTTCTTTCCAGTTGCTATTCATACTTTTCATATCGGCTTCTATTTCCCGGCGTAGTGTGTTCTTTGGCCTTCCTCTTTTCCGCTTCCCTTCCGGATTCCAAGTTAGGGATTGAGTCGTGATGCACATTGGTGATTTCCTTAATGTATGTCCGATCCACTTCCAACGTCTTTTCCTTATTTCCTCTTCAGCTGGAAGCTGGTTTGTCCTCTCCCATAAAACGCTGTTGCTGATAGTATCCGGCCAATGGATGTTGAGTATTTTGCGTAAACAACTGTTTATGAATACTTGAACCTTCCTGACGATAGATGTAGTAGTTCTCCACATTTCATCTCCTGCTTCTGATACATAATGATTTTAAAACCTCAGGAATGATACTTCTAAAATAAAACTTTATCTGGTGTTTGGATTTCACAAAATTATTGAGTTTTTGTTGTGCATTCTAAATGTCGTAATTCTCAAGACTGATGTGTCTGAGGAGTCCCATACTAGAACGAAAGGGCCGTTCAGTGCTTTGAGTATTTTGCGTAGACAACTGTTTATAAATACTTGTACCTTCCTGATGATGGCCGTAGTAGTTCTCCACGTTTCAGCTCCATACAGTAGGACTGTCTTGACGTTCGTATTAAAGATTCTGACCTTGAAATTGGTTGAGAGTTGTTTTGAGTTCCATATGTTCTGCAATTGTAGAAATGCTGCCCTTGCTTTGCCAATCCTTGCCTTTACATCTGCATCCGATCCTCCTTGTTTATCAACGATGCTCCCCAGGTACTTGAATGTTTCCACCTCTTCCAGAGTTTCGCCATCAAGTGTGATTGGGTCGGTGTTCTCCGTGTTGCATTTGAGAATCTTGCTTTTTCCTTTGTGAATGTGGAAGCCTATCGATGCGGAGGCTGCTGCTACATTTGCTGTCTTCATCTGCATTTGGTCGTGTGCATGAGAGAGGAGGGCTAGGTCATCTGCGAAGTCCAAATCATCTAATTGATTCTGAGAAGTCCATTGTATTCCGTATTTCCCTTCGGATGTCGAATTCTTCATAATCCAGTCAATCACTAGAAGGAAGAGGAATGGGGAGAGTAGACAGCCTTGTCTGACTCCGGTCCTTACTGGAAATGCATCTGTCAGCTGTCCTCCATGCACCACTTTGCACTGTAATCCATCGTATGAGTTTTGGATAATGTTGACGATCTTCTGAGGAACTCCATAGTGTCGAAGAAGTTTCCACAATGTTCTCCTATCCACGCTGTCAAACGCCTTCTCATAGTCGATGAAGTTGACGTATAGTGATGAGTTCCACTCAACTGATTGTTCAACGATGATCCGTAGTGTCGCAATCTGGTCTGTGCACGACCGATCCTTACGGAATACAGCTTGATGATCCCTAAGTTCGGCGTCTACTGCGTCTTTCATCCGATTCAGCAGCACTCTGTTGAAAACTTTTCCTGGTACTGATAACAAACTGATACCTCTGTAGTTTTCACATTTGCTCAGATCTCCTTTCTTTGGTATCTTGATGAGATATCCTTCTTTCCAGTCCGTTGGCACTTGTTCCTCTTCCCAAATCTTTTTGAATAGAAGGTGAAGCATGTTTGCAGTTATTTCAATGTCTGACTTCAGTGCTTCTGCTGGTATATTGTCAGGTCCTGCCGCCTTCCCACTTTTGATTTGTCTGATGGCCATCTTGACTTCTTCGATCGTTGGTGGAGTGACATCTATTGGAAGGTCAGTGTGGGCTGCTTCGATGTTCGGTGGATTCGATGGGGCTGGTCTATTCAGCAGTTCCTCAAAGTATTCTGCCCATCTTTTCCTCTGTTCCTGAATCTCAGTGATTGTCTTTCCTTCTTTGTCTTTGACTGGTCTCTCTGGTTTGCTATATCTCCCTGCCAATTTCTTCGTTGTATCATATAGTTGTTTCATATTCCCTTCTCTTGCAGCTTTCTCCGCCGTCGTTGCTAGTTCTCCCATGTATTTCTGCTTGTCGGCTTTAATGCTTTTCTTCACTTCCCTGTTTGCTTCTGCGTAGTCTGCTTGTGCTTTGACTTTCTCTGCTCGTGTTCGGCTGTTGTTAATTGCTAGTTTCTTGTTCTTCCTTTCTTGAAGTTTGTCCAGGGTCCCCATAGAGATCCATTCCTTGTGATGATGCTTCTTAGGACCAAGAACCTCCTGACACGTTGAAGTTAGTGCTTCTTTTATCCCTTTCCAGTTGTCCTCCAAAGTAGTTTCTTGTTCTTTCAGTAGATCCTGTAGAGCTTGGAACCTGTTGTTGAGAGTTATATTGAATTCATGGAGTTTGTCAGTATCTCGAAGGAAGGCTGTATTAAACCTTTGTAGTGCTGTTTGTCCAGTCTTTCTTTAGCTTCAGTCTCATCTTGGCCACAACCAGGTGGTGATCTGAAGCTATGTCAGCTCCTCTCCGGGTTCTCACATCTTCCATTGATCTTCGGAATTTTTTGTTGATACAGATGTGATCAATCTGGTTCTCTGTGGTGTGGTCAGATGAGATCCATGTAGCTGTGTGTATGCGTTTGTGTGGGAATATTGTGCCGCCTATAACCAATTTGTTGAATGCACATAGGTTTGCAAGTCTCTCCCCATTTTCATTTCTCTCTCCTAGTCCATGTCGTCCAATTACATCTTCATATCCTGTGTTGTCCACTCCAACTTTAGCATTTAGATCTCCCATAAGGATGGTGAGGTCCTTTCGTGAGCACTTTGCTACAGTTGATTGCAGCCTTTCATAGAACTGATCTTTATCATCGTCGTTGCTATCATTGGTGGGTGCATAACATTGGATAACATTCATTGTGATCCCTTGCTTCTTTGTTCTGAATGATGCTTTGATTATCCTGGGTCCATGAGATTCCCATCCCACAAGTGCATTTCGTGCTTCTCTGGACAGCATTAGAGCAACTCCCTGAGTGTGTGGCGCATTTTCCCCTTCGTGACCGGAGTACAGCAGCATCTCTCCTGTACCTAGCCTTTGTTGTCCAGTTTGTGTCCAATGGGTTTCGCTGATTCCGAGTACTGCCAAGTTGTATCTCCTCATTTCTATTGCTATTTGGCTGGTCTTTCCTGTTTCCCACATTGTCCGGACGTTCCATGTACCTATAAAGAGTGTTGCTCTGGTTGTTAGAAGGTGCATCGGTCTCGTGACTTCCGAAGAATTTCGGCTTTCATCATGAGACGTCATTATTCCTTCAAGTGCCCGGGGCAGAGTTTAAATGGTTTGGATTATTTTTTCTGGTTAGCGTTTTTTTAGCGAGTTAGCGTTTCTACGGGATGGGGTCGCTAACCCCATGCCCAACCCTCCTCCTTTACCCGGGCTTGGGACCGGCAGTAACTCTAGAAGAGCTACAGGCGGAGTTAAATTTACCACACACATCAAATTAATGCTCTTCTTTTTTTTGGATGTGTGGTCTCCAATAAATTTGTTTGTACAGAATCCATTCAAATACAGATTTGATTACTATGATAAAGTACTGGAATAATCTCTTGGAATACTCTCTTACTAGAATTCATGTCAATTATCAATTTTCTGTCCTTAAAATCTTGAAACCATAAGCAGTAAGTATAGATAAATGATCTATATTTGCCTTTTTTTTTCAACAAAGTATCCTGAGTTTTTACCATTTCCTGTACATTGGTTATGTTGTACTACTCACATATATGTCACCTTCCTTATATTTAAGTACAAAATATCATAATGTAAATAGATTGACACCAAATGATTTTATAAATGTAATGTAATCCGGACGGAAGTTGATTCCAAAAAGTGTAAGAGGGATTTGTATAGATCAGCAAATTTATAGTGTTTACACATAAGTTAAGACAATTACCTGGTGACTTCTGGTTGTCTAGATACCTAATTACATTATGTAAATTACAAAACAATTATTTTTTATAAATTTATTACTATATGTGATTGACAAGATACAAAGCTTCTGGCTATCATGGGATGTTTAATGAAATGACAAAAAATTATGTTCAGCTTCTAGCTGAAGAAGAAATGAGGAAAAGACGTTGAAAGTTGATAGGACATACATTGAGGAAATCACGAGGCAAGCCCTAACTTGGAATCTGGAAGCGGAAAAGAGTAATGCCAAAAAACACATTACTTTGGGAAATAGAAGCAGATATGAAAAGGATGAACGTTGACTGTAAATAACTGGAAAAGATTGTTGAGGACAAGGTTGGATGGAGAATGCTGGTGATTGACCTATGCTCATCCACGAGGGGTAATAGGCGCAAGTAAAGTGAAGTAAGTATTATTCATGATTGCAGATGAATCATCTTAAATAATACTTAGCGAGAACAACATAGAAGGTACTTATTTACTAGAATTTGTTTATTAGTGCTAGATTCCGCTCCAAGGGTTTTATAATTACAACGTGGTCATGTAGAAGTAACCCAGGACAAGGTTGGGTGGAGAATGCTAATGTGCGGCCTATGCTCCTCCACGGGGGGTAACAGGAGTAAGTAAGTAAGCATGTAGAAGCCAGTGTTTTTAAAACCATTCGGATACTTGTTAAACTTAACTCAATCCAGTTCAGAATATATAGGAACGTTTTTTTATTATCAGTGGTTATGACAAAAATAAATCAGTTCGAATCATGTTGCAAATTGTATTTATAATATTGAAGTCTGATAACATATTTTTGAGATCAGTGAAGGTTATTCAGTTACCGTTATGTCCCAGAACTACTGGCTTTTGTGAATGAATATGTTCTTAAACATGATTATTATGTAACGCTCTACATCTTACTAAGTACGCCTGTTTCGGACTCTGTGCTACAAACTGTGGGATGAAACACTACTATTGTAGTGAACAAGAACACGACTGAGTACAATAGAATGTATTTAGGCAAACAATAACACACTATTTTACTAAGATCTGATAACCATACAACAAATAGTTAATTTGCAAACTATCAATCAATTGTCTCAATCTTGACTGTTCCTTCTGCAAATATCTGTCCGTCTTCTCTGATTTCATTGTTCATGCGTTTTCATACCGATCACGCTTCATTCCATTTCTTTCTTTATCGATCTTCTGCCAAAATACATTCTATGTTTGACCTTCACTATATACTACTTATATAAATATATAAGTAGACCACACCACACTATTATATGCTTTATTTTTTTTATCATTAAGACTACTTAGATAGCTTCTTAGAAATTTAAAGAACTCATTGAATTGAGATTTTACGTCTCATGTTTAAGAAAAAAAAAAGACAACAGTTTTCCTCCTGTGTTTTTCATTACTTTCTTCATCAATGTCTGATAAAGCTTCAAATCAATCATGGTTGTTTGTTTTTTGCTCCATTAAATCCTACATCTTACCCATTGGTTATTGACTACGTGTTCTTTTCTCTCATGTCCATTCACGTAAATTAGATTTCAATTTTTTCTTTTTCTTTCATTACCACATTCATTTAGAGTTGAAATGTATGAATAAACAGAAAAGAACAATAATTGAAATACTCCTACACAATAATGAATGAAAAAGACGAAATGGTCTAGATCATCAATATCAGTAGTATATATAAATTTTGTATAGAATTAGTTAAGACACACAAAAAAGGCTTTATGAATGAAAAATTTTTGTATGGATCAGAGAAAATTATTATTGTCTCATGTTTAATAATGATGTAATTGTACAAATTGTAGTGAATGGGAACACAAGTAAGGACAGTCGTACCTATTTAAGCACCAATTACAATCCAACTCAATAGACAGAAGGGGTTTTATGGAGATTTCAGTATTTTCATAATTGAAATCATGAATCAATTGAAGCTAGAACACCATGAGAAACTTGTAAGCACTGGATGGCCGTTTCGTCTTATTGTGGGACTCTACAGCATCTCAATAAAATCTGATAACCATACAGTAAACAGTTAATTTACAAACTATAAGTCTTAATCTTGACTGTTCCTTCTGTAAAATATCAGTCCAACGTCTCTGATTATTATTGTTTATTCATTTTCATATCAATTACGTTTCCTTTCCGTTCTTTCCTTATCGATCTTCTACAGAAATACATTCAAAGCCTGACCGTCGTTATGTACTACTTATGTGGATATAAGTAGCCTACATCACAACAACATTTCAGTTATAATCACTTCATCTTAAGAAATGTTACTATGAATTAATTCATGTGAAATTTTTGATTTAGAACAAGTATTGAATAGATTTCAGCTATTTGTATAATTGGTTTAAAAGTAACTTAAGTATTACTGATAACTTACTTACTTACTTATGCCTGTTACTCCCAATGGAGCATAGGCCAACGACCAGCATTCTTCAAATTACTTTGTCCTGGGCTTTCTTTTCTAGTTCTATCCAACTTTTGTTCATTCTTTTCATGTTTGTCTCCATTTCTCGGCGTAATGATTACTGATAGGGAAACTTAGAAATACATGATGTGTCTTAGTTTATACAAAAATATCTAAACATCAAAAAAAGATATTTCATTCCTTTATTTTTGGGCTAATCAACAGACTATTCTGAATTATCCAGCTAATAAAGTATATTTAAAACAAATGAAATCTAAACAGAGAATTAAGTAAACTACTCACTTATATCTCTATAAATTACTCCTAAAGAAACTATAGAAAAGACTAATGCTGAATAAGATTAGTTGGCATTAATACCATAACACGTCAGTTGAAGAGTTGCCAATAATTCCAATTATGCTTTTTCGTTATTCAATAGTTTAGTTAATCATATTCGGAGTATGAATATCAATAAAGCTAAATCCGAATCAACATAGAAGGAGTAGAGTACGATAGAATATAAAATATTAAAAACTTAAACATTGGGTTAAATAATTAATTAGAAAGAGTTTTTTTGGAGATTAGGTATTTTCATAGTTGAAAGCTTAAGTCAATTGATTCTAGACGACCAAGGAATGCGTTCAAACCGCTTGCTGAATAGTCTCAGAGTAGGACGAAACGGCTATCAAGTGCTTCCAGGTTTTCTTTGATGGTCTAACTTTCAACTATATAATAATTAATTAACAAAAGTTTAAAGAACTTGAAGGAAATCATAAGCAATGAATAATTAAATGAGAAATTATCCATCACATGAACGATCTGAAGTTTAATGACCAACAAAAAAATTGATCATAACAATCAAGTTGGAAACAAAATAGACTATCTTAAACAAACAATGAGAAAATCAACAGGAGTTTTAATCGATCAATTCACATCAATTCATCCAGTTGTGACTATAAATAAAAAAACTGAAATTTATATATGTGATGTTGGAATCATATTGTATAATCCCATAAGTAAAGATATCGATCAGTCGAAATCGTAAGCTTAATAGATGGGATAAATGTCAGTCACAGAAATAACAATGTACAGTGTAACAATGATATCAGATGTCTTAGTAGGGTGTACTTAATGTATGGAACAACATGAAATAAGTAAGTAGAAATGAAATGGAATGTCAGAAACGAATAGAAATTGTAACTGAATGTAAATGAGATGACTAACCGATCAAACGTAGAAAACCATTGAAAATCTGGAAGAAATGGAATACTGTTCCATTCTAGTACGGGAGACTACAACACTACCAAACATCAGATGTTGATGCGAAGACCCACAATCTCACAAGAAAAATATTAAACTCTAGTCAACTGAAGCATAACACACTAGTACACATGCTTACATTCAATCAATTCGTGTTCCCACTTCAACATCTACAAATGTTTTCGATGATTCTTGTTCTGTAAACCCACTCCAAAAACTCAATAACACTCGACCAATACACACAACACATGTTCATAATTAACACTTGAGTCACATAGAATGAGGTTGTAAACATTTTGAGAGTTGGGAATTATGAATATGAGTGGAACTGAATGGTCTTACCATTGACATTGTTTTAAATATTGAGTGTAAGGCTACATGATGTCGAAAGAATCTGAACATGATTGCTTCGATGACACAGCTATGAACTCTTCATCTCTGTGGTTATCAACTCTGTTGTTTGACTCAATTTACTCACAATTATCAGACCGTTAAACTACTATGAATGACGGATTGGTGGAAATACATTTACAAATACAACAATATATATATATATACAAATGATATGATAATCAATGTTTAATAAGGCATCAATAATGGTATCATTTATTCCCCTAATAAGTTTGTCATTTAAATCATGGTGTTGTTTTCCGAAGAGAATTGTGAATGGTAACTTTGAGAACTAATTATGGACCAATGTAATGTATATTTTCTATTGTATAATTGTTAAGTAACTAAACTATTCATATTCGTGTCCCTCTTAGTATAAGCTTTATTTTGACCTATAGACTATTATTATACGATTTACCATTCCTGAATTATCCACGGTCTATTGATTACTGTTACCCGTATTCACAGTCACATTTGGCCAAACCTTGTACAAATGTTGTTTCCTATTTTATAGTGTGATGTAGTCTGATTGGTTTCTATATAAACTCATTATGTTTGAGAATAATGATTCATATTGCAGAGGCTGTTATTGGTGTTCTGTACTTAACTGGTTGGGCTACGCAGATCGCAGGACCTGTTAGCACTCTAGACTGTTCGTACGGTTTTCATGTGTCACTGTCCCAATCGATAATTCGCTGCTCTCTGATTGACGGTCTTATCACTTCATACATCAACTAAGCATCCACTTGGCCACAAGATATAACACATTGATAGAGAAGTGTGTACATGGAATAAAAGGTGCCGATTTCGATAATCATTTAACTAATGATTAAAAAAATCAATATTTTTCTTATCGATTTCAAATATGTGATCAAATATAGATGTTTTGAATAGAGTTAAAATAATCTAATCACTGAGCAACTAGAAAATGATTCATTTAGAGTAAATAACTATAGGGATATAGAACTAATTAATCAAATCATCCATTGTTTAAAATCATATAATATTAAGCCAACATAAATTGTATACTATGTAAACATGTATACATGAACATATCATGTTATATATATATATATATATCATATTGATTTCAAACAATAAATGACTTGGTTATTAACAGAAGGGGGTTTTTCTGGAGATTTTAGTAATTTTATATAGTTGAAATCATGAGTCAATTGAAGCTAGACTACTATGGAAAAGGCTGGAAGCACTAGATGGCCAACTTGTCCTATTATGGGACTCCTCAGCAGTGCGCATCCATGATCACTCCTCGTGAGATTCGAATCCAGAACCTATCTCTACTCACTGAATATAATGGTGAACAAATAATTTGAATAGTTAGTTCCGATTCCTTATATTTATTTTCCTTTAAATATATCAATTAACTATTTCTCTATGTTGTTTACAATATTTCAAAGAATCCGTACAAGTTTCATCTTTTTTATATCGATTGCCTAGCCTATTAGAGAACAGTGAATTCATTGATCGCTCAATGATACACAAAAACCTTATGAGCAATCTTGAGAACTTATCAGACCTGCTTTCTGCCTAGCCCAACCAGTTAAGTCCAGAACACCAATAATAGCCTCTGAAATATGAATTATTATTCTTAAACATACTAGATTTATATACTAAACAAACTGACCACATCGTACCATAAAATAGAAAATAACATTTGTACAAGGTCTGGCCAAATGTGGCTGTGAATAGGCGGAACAGTAATTAATAGACTGGGGATAACTCAAGAATGGTAGATTGTATAATAATAGTTCATAGGTCAAAATAAAGCTTGAAATAAAAGGGACACGAATATGAATAGTTTAGTTACTTAACAATTATACAATAGGAAATATACATATCCCATTGGTTCATAAATAGTCCTCAGAAGTTACCATTCATAATTCTTCACGGGATACAACAATTTGAAAGAAACAGTACAGGTTTCAATAATCAATTTGTTTTAATTAAAAATATTTCATTACACATAATCAATGGTGTAATATGATAGGTAGAATTAAAGAACTTACAACATAAGCGATAGGGATTCAACACAACGAGCTTATTCCTTGTGGTCAAAATGTAGAGTATAATAATTTGGTCCCATTTATTAGATAGGAGAAATTCAATAGACAAGTGTAATAACACTTTCCACAGCTTCCATAATACTTCTTCACAAATTGGTTAGTTAAACTAGTTAGTGTTTCGTCAAGAATTAGTTTAATTTTGACATATGACCCATTATTGTATCCCTCTGATTTCAATGTTATCAAACGATAATGATATATATCTATCATACTTTTGTTCATTTATATTCTGTCGATATAATAAATTTGGGACAATAATATATCAAAAGTCGGAATACAACTGTTTCGGATTGGTATACTTCATGCATTTGTTTCCGTAGATAGTTCGTAAGAGATCCAACGCTAGAAGATGCTTTCCAACCTATTCAGTCTTGTTAGAAAAGATTAAGTATATTTTGTGAGATAGATAAAGCCGAGCTGAATGTAGTTAGTAAATGGTGCAAATAACATATAGATACGCATACATAAGTGACCAAAGTTACAGATGAACAGTTTATAAGGGGAAAAGTATGTGTATATAATGACTCAAAAAGATAAGATTAATTTATCTGTCCAAAAGTTTCAATGAATTATTCATGTGATCATGCTATTTCATATTCTAAAGACTAATACTCCACATACCGTCTAACTAAAACACTGTACACACAACTTATTTTGATCATTTACGTTATCTATTTGATTACTATGAGAATGGGAGAACGTTGGTTGGTCAGTTTTAGTCTTGTGAATGGAAGTCACTCAGTGTATCCAACTGACTCTAAAATGTTCAAACAGATATAGATTTAACCACTTGTTCAAACAATAAGTTTTTTTAGGTGATTTAACAGAAAAATCAGTAGTTAAATAACAGGTAACTGGTTCTGGGTTCAGGAATTTGAAGGATCAATTTAGTTAGTGATTTGTGAACATTTCTCACCAATTCACTGCTTTATTTAGGCAATGGCTAATTGATTATTTGAAGAAATCGAATCTGCTCCAAGGAGCTCTGTATGCAATCAAAAATGTTTTGAAACTTAAGTTTCTGATGGCTCTACTCAATAACTGATGCGGTCACAAATTTTTCTCAGCTTTCACAACGTAGAGCACACCGCTTTTTAGGTAACAATAACAACCATGTGTTTGATCACCAAGTAATTCAACAATATTCACCATGTGTTCATCAGTATTATGATGGACAGTAATCATCATATTATCCTGGGAGACTCTGGTCGACAATAGCTGAAACCTAGAAATATCTTTCAATTGTTCAATAATTCATATCAATTACATCTCTTTACTCCACAGCTTCAGTACACATGGAACTATTCAACTTGTGCCCTCCACATTGGTGAATATATTCCACACTACACTACATTGGATCTACAGTGACTGAGATAAGTTGAGGTTCCATGAACTACTCTAACAAGACTTTGAAACAGTGTACAACATCACACTTTCTATTCAACTACAACTACTTCGAAATTCAGATGCTAAAATGAATGAAACCATATTGTTGAGATGAAAACAAATTACAATTAAAATCAATGCATATTCTCTTTTTCTTCTCCATTCCTATCAGATACACTTGATTTATGTATGAAATTGTTGACGATATCACATATGTGCATATAAATGATGATAGTGTTCATTTTGAAATTCGTGTATAGTGCTAAGTTTCACTTCACTGAATTTCGAGATTCAATACACCATGAATAAGGTATTCATTCCGAAAATCAATTGGATTTACCTCAATTTATGAATATAAAATTATTCTTAGTTCGTGAGAAATGTGTGAATGAACTGTACACTTAACCCCTATACTTGAGAAAATCTGACTGACGAATATCAGCTGTTAAGAACTGGAAATGATTGTTGAGAACAGAGTTGGATGTAGAGTGCTATTGGATGGTCTATGCTACCTCAAGAGGGATAACATAAGTAAGTATATAAGAATATAAGTACATGACGAACAATTACCACTGATAATTTAATTCACGAGACACAATGTAGACAGAATTTCGAGTCATTAAGTGAAAACGATAACATCTTCTATATCCCGTTGTTTAATCGACTCACACTAATAATCAATTCTTCATAATTACTACACACATATTATCTTTATCACATCACATCATTAGAATTCGTTCATTGGTTTCAACAATGAGTAACATATGGTAAATACTCTGTAGTAGAATTAGATAATATATCAACATGGATTTGGTTCTTTTAACCGCCAACCAATGTGTTCTGCATCCACAATTTTGATGTCGTTGACAACTGATTCCATACATCATATCACATTACGCATGTTTCCTAACAACGATTCATGTTACATTTGGTAAAATTGTCTGAGGCTTCAAAAACACATTCTATTATAATCAGAAGTGGTTTGTGAAGACATCAGTATATTTCAAAGTCGAAATCATGAGTCAATTGAAGCTAGACCACCATGGAAAACCTGGAAGCACTGGACGGACGTTTCGTTCTATTATGGGACTCCTCAGAAGTGCGCACCCACGATCCCGCACTCGCGAGATTCGAACCCAGGACCTACCAGTTGCGAGTCAGAGCTCTTAACCGATAGACTCAGTGAGTTGTTATCTCACAGCAGACGTGGTTGAACTCCACTGGTCACTGATTCTCACTAGAGCTCCTAGATATACTTGTTTCCAGGTTTTCCATGGTGGTCTAGCTTCAATTGACTCACGCTTTCAACATCCTATTATATTGGATATTATTCATTCGTCATACCGGTAGTTCTGATGTGAATTATTTGTCAAGGTGTCTAACGAAAGTGATACTAGATATTATACTAAAAGTGTGTATGTATTGCGATAATTATCCCTACTACTCCATCACATCATTCATGATTTTATTATTGCACTGATTCTAGTCATTCTTGTCATCAATACACATAAACTGTTAATTGGAGAAAAATTCTGTTTTCTTTATGAATATTTAGTACCATATTTATGGGATATTGAGTATTCAGAATGTGCTAGAAGCGTCTTGGTTTGAGAACATTCCATGTTCATTATATCTAATGATCCATCTATCTTGCATGAAATCTACATTGTTGAAATTGTTAAATGATTTCCATCAATCTGTCAGTTTCAGTAGATTGACGATCTGATAATAGTGAGTAAATTGAGTAGAACGACAGAGTTGATAACCATAGAGATGAACAATCCACAGCTGTGTCGTCGAAGGAATCATGTTCAGATTTTTTCAACAACATCTAGACTTACACTCAGTATTTAAAACAATGTCAATTGTAGGACAATTCAGTTGCACTCATATTCATAATTCCCAACTCTCAAATTGCTTACAACCTCAGTCAATGTGACTCAAGTTTTAATCATCAACATGAATTGTGTAGGTTTGTTGAGTGTTGTTGTACTTTTTTAGTGGATTTGACGAACATTTCTATCGAAAACATTTGGAGATGATAAAGTGAGAACACGAATTGATTGAATCTAAACATGTGTACCATTGGATTATGCCTCAGTTCTCTAAAGGTCAATAATGTTTTGGTGAGATTGTGGGTCTTCGCATCAACATCTGATGTTCGGTAGTTTTGTAGTCTCTGATACTAGAACGAAACGGTATTTTATTTCTTCCAGATTTTCTATGGTTTTCCACGTTTTATCGGTTATCCGTCTCACTTACATTCAGTTACAATTTCTATTCGTTTCTGACATACCATTTCACTTCTACTTACTTATTTCATGTTGTCCCATACATTAAGTACACCCTACTAAGACATCTGATATCATTGTTACACTGTACATTGTTATTTCTGTGACTGACATTTATCCCATCTATTAAGCTTACGATTTCGACTGATCGATATCTTGACTTATGGGATTATACAATATGATTCCAACATCACATATATAAATTTCAGTTTTTTTATTTACAGTCACAACTGGATGAATTGATGTGAATTGATCGATTAAAACTCCTGTTGATTTTCTCATTGTTTGTTTAAGATAGTCCATTTTGTTTCCAACTTGATTATTATGATCACTTTTGTTGTTGAATGTTGTACTTCAGTCTTTTTCTATGATTTATAGATGATTTACACTTTTTATTCTCATTGTTGAGTTTTGCTGAATAAATGTTTGGTTGATTTCATTAATAGGAACATATTTTTGTGAGGCCTTGGATCTGACTTCATTTAGATCATGTAAAGGAATGGTTGTTGTCAAAGTATACATCCTGCCTATTCTAGTATATGATGAATGACTTAATCCGCGTCAAGTCAAGTACGAGAATGGGTTTGAAATACATATATTTTGTACACTCAATGATCTGGATAAGAAATCAGAGCGATGTAGGGAATAGAAGAGAGCGAAGGGAAAATGTCGTGCATTGGAGATGGCGGTTAAGCCAACTCACTTTAACCAACCGTTAATCGATATTTATAGTCAGATAAGAATATAAGTTACAAACATGTGATGAATAGGATAAGAAGCGCACACACACCTACGCTCATATAAAAAACAATTAAGGTTGATAAGTGAATAATTAACGAGGTCATAACGTTACTCAAAATGGATAGGTAAATTAGCTTGTGCATAAGCCAAATTAAGGTATATGCGATTAACATATCAACCGACACTACATATGCTTTCATGATTTTATCCAGAAAGAAACCAATGAAAACTCACTAAATTTACTTGGTGTTGCTTAGTTGTATCTTCCTATTGTTTTTTAGGACTGCAATTGATCAGTAACGAAATGCTCTCACATGGCCACGCGTATGTAGCCTCTGCCAGGGAAGTCCTACTCACTGCCTTTTCGTAACATAACTGTTGTTTAAGAAATTGAGAGGACGAAAAGCGAATATCCGGCGCTTCAACCGAGTCGGTGGACACAGAAAGTTCATCTAGAGGAGTTGAAAAGCCCTGATTTCAGACCAATGGTACACATGGGCTCCAGTATCCTGTGGAAGCAAATAGCGTATGAACCAATCGTTGGTCACTGGCTACCATGGGACTGCATCTCCTCGTAATGATCTACTGCCTTATGGATCAGACCTTAAGGTCAAAGGCTCCGGTTATGTCCCCTTAAGACAACCACCTGCTTTGGTCTGGGCACTTGAGCAGTATCACACCCCTCATATACATGAAATGAGATTTTTCTAGCGCATATGTATTTGGTGCCCCTTTGTACCAATATTTATGTGTTTAAATAAATAAATAATAAATAAATTGTCTAAAATTAATATTCATACATATGACTATTATTGAGGAATGAATCTATTATTGTTACGATTCATTTGAATACAATAATGTTTTATAATAAAAAGTAAGTTAATAAAAACGCTTAACCAATGCTGACCATATTCAACATCGATTGTAGAATAGTTTCTATAATAATTTGTCACTTCTACATCATGTTAAATGAATAAATGAATACTGAATTTCCAATGAAATTAATCACTTCATGATTATGCATAAATAGAGAATGATGACTTGCTATGTCCTTATGTTCAATATAACGTTTCTCTTAATAGCAGGCTAACTTAGTTAACTATAAACAGAAGCTTGAAAAACTAGGTATTACAACTATGTTTTGTTTTTTCCATTTTGTTGTCTATACTTCAGGAAGTTTACCACTTTAGATACTCTAAGTGAGTGAAATCTTGTTAAACTGAAAACGTAGTAAGGAAATTGAAGTAAAATGAATAAAATGAACATTCGTTATTCACCTATAATCACATGTCAATAAAGGAAGCATACTTATGTATCCTTTTAAAAGATACTTCCTGACTTTAAAAAAAAACACACTGTAATGGTGGCCAATTTACATAAAGCTTCAAGAAACAGTTAGAAACGTATTCAAAGTGTTTTAATTACAGTAAAATTTAAAAAAAAAAAACATTTTTAAGGGGGTAAAATGGTGGAAAGACAATAAAAATGAGAAGTTCTTAGCGTGAATGTATGTTTTACACTACTAACATGTAACACTATGAATTTTGAATAAAAGCAAATCATATTGTTTAAAACAAACTGAAGTTAATAGATTAATTGGTAACAGTAAACAACTTACTTACGCCTGTAACTCCCAATGGAGCATAGGACGCCGACCAGCATTCTCCGATTTACTCTGTCCTGAGCCTTCCTATCTAGTTCTATCCAATTTTCGTTCATTCTTCTCATGTCTGTCTCCATTTCTCAGCGTAATGTGTTCTTTGATCTTCCTCTCCTTCTTTGGCCTTGAGGATTCCATGTGACTGCTTGCCTTGTGACGTAGTTGGGTGATTTCCTCAATGTGTGTCTTATCCACTCCCATCGCTCCTTCCCGATTTCTTCTTCCGCTGGATAAAATCTGGTTTGTTCTCTCCCACAGAAGCTTATTACTGATAGTGTCTGGCCAACGGATTCAAAGTATCTTGCTATCTGGCCTGAGCTATTTGACCAATATACTGTAGTTGCTGCTTCTTTTTACCTTCTCATTTTACATACCGTTAAGATATGTATTATAACGGTTATGGAGGTGAAGGATTAGCGAAACACAGCACTACACATACTTCATTTAAGATTTGTCTAATTTCTACACTTTCTTAAGCATTACAGATGACATCCGAATAGTATTATTCTAAATATTTTCAACCTAGTTGCTAACGCTTTCATCTTGTAACCTATTTAGAATAAGGTTTCTATATATTCCTTGTAATTAACATTGTCAAAATATCTTATGTTTATTTTGATTCTGTTTAAATTGGGATTACATAGATCTAGAAAGTCGATTGAAGCTAGACCACCGTGAAAAACCTGGAAGCACTGGATGTCCGTTTCGTTCTATTGTGGGACTCCTCAGCAGTGCGCATCCACGATTAGTAAAGTATAATATAAAGAATATTTTCCATATATTACTTAGTTTCGTACAAGACTTAAAATCTTAATCCCTAGTAATATTGTGATGTGGGTTACTTATATCCACATAGGTAGTATATGGTGATGGTCAGGCATAGAATGTACTTTGGCAGAAGATCGATAAGGAAAGAATAGGAACGAAGTACAGTTGGTATGAAAAGGCATGAACAATGAAATCAGAGAAAATGAATCATTATTTGCATAAGCAACAGTCAAGATTCAGACAATTAACTAATATTTTATATAGTTAAGATCATGAGTCAGTTGAAGCTAGACAACCATGGAAAACCTGGAAGAACTAGATGGCCCTTTTGTCCTATTGTGGGACTTCTCAACAGTGCTTATCCATGACCTCGCTGATGAGTCCTAGTGCTTCCAGGTATTTTATGGTTGTCTAGCTTCAATTGACTCATGCTTTCAACTATGAAAATACTGAAATCTCCACAAAAACCCCCTTCTGACAAGTATAAGATATAAGATATATAAGAAGATCTACAGTTAAGCCTAAAATGAAATAGCTGTAAAAAAAATTTTTAATGCAAAAATATGATTAACTTGATTAAAAGAATAAATTTGGCTAAGATTGTGTAAAAATTAAAAAAATTTTTTTTTTTTTAAAAACTTAAAAAAAGCGATACCTGTTTGGATGGGGTGGGGTTAGAGATAAAAAATATATTGAAAAATAAAGAAAATCAATTTGTTTGATTTAAACAAATTTTTATATTTCATTTAAATTTTAAGATTATTAAATGCTTAATGAAATGGAGTAATCTTTATCCAACAACTTCAATATCTGATATCATGAGTTAATTGAAACCAGACCATCATGGAAAACCTGGAAACACTGGGTTTCCTTTTTTCTCTTAGTATGGGACTCCTCAACAGTGTGCATCCAATATCCCGCCTCACGAGATTCAAACCCAGCATATATCGATCTCGCGCGCGAACGCCTAACCTGTAGACCACTGAGACAGCCGGCAACCAACGGTGTTAATGTCCAAAGTCAACCAATCCACGAAATTGAGCAACACATCCACCATCGTCTTCAATGAATTACTTATCTCACAATAGACCTGGTATAAATTCACTGGTCATTGCTTCTCACTAGAACAGCAGGAAATACCTCTAGAAGCTATTCACTAGTGAGCATATGTTGAATAATATCAGTAGGGTGTTTTTGTGTGGATAATATATTAATTTTAATAGTTGAGATCATGAGTCAATTGAAGCTAGATCAGCACACTTATTCTCACGTTAGAAATGTGTTTAGTTATTTCATAATATTTCAATCATCTACTATCAGCACATGAAAGAAGATTATATACACTTCTCTACTTAGATAAAAGTATTCGATTTTCATCTTTATGTACATGAACTATTTCTTTCAGTTCACTTGATATTGTTTATTTGAATCTTCCCATTGATGTTTAGGTTTGATCAGTCACTTATTGGCATATGGCGATTTCGATGGCGTTCGAAGCGAAAGGTATTGGATTCGAGTCTCAGAGTGAATATCAACTCTGAGATGCAAGTACATCCAGTTGACCAGTCTCAGATAGGAAAAAAAGCGCGCAAACTGAATTCCACTGCTAGCCACTATCCATCTTTGTCTACATTTCTTTTAGGTTGATGTTGTCCTCTATTCTGATCATTATTTATTAAATATATATGTAACATATTGTGATGGATAAAATCTACGGTATATGTGCTATCATTATTATTAGTGACTGTTGTATAAATCCTCTCAAAGAACTACTGTTGTATATTTTTAATTCTGATTAATTATTATTATCATGTAACATTGATATTTAATTTCAATAAGTCAACACCAATTAACGGAAATCATTTTTTAATAGTTAAATTTATTAGTCAATTAAAGCTAAATCACCATGAAAAACCTGAAAGTACTGGATAACTGTTTCATCCTACTTTGAGACTCATCAGCGATACTCATACACGATCTCGCTCATGGGATTCGAAACCAGGACCTATTGTTCTTGTGCTCGAAATCACCATTCCGTGCTTCCAAGTTTTCCATGATAATCTAACTTTATTTGACTAACGAATTCATCTAATAAACTACTAAAACCTCAATCCCCTTTTTCATAAAACAAATTTCATCACATTAAAACAAATTACTTAACAGAAACATTTATTTATTTTATTTATTTAAACACATAAATATTGGTACAAGGAAGCACCAGATATATATGAGCCACACAAATCTCATTTGATGTGTGTGAGGAATGTGATACTGCCCAGGTGCCCAAAATAAAGCAGGTGGTTTTCCTAAGGGGCCACACCCGGAGCCTTTGACCTAAAAAACTGATTCACAAGGCAGTGGAGCATCATATGGAGTTGCGATCCCATGGTAGCCAGTGACTGACGATTTATTCATACGCCATTTGTTCCCTCAGGATACTGGAGCCAATGTGCACCATTGTTTTGTAATCAGGGTTTTCCAACTCTCCTATATGGACCCACCGTGTCCACCAACCCGGTTAAAGCTCCTGCCGGACATTCGCTTTTCGTCCTTTTGATTTCGTAAACAACAAACCCACGGCGAAGAGACAGTAAGTAGGACTTCCCTGTCAGTGGTTGTATACATGTTACCATGTGAGAGTATTTCCAGAGGGAGAGCTGACTCTGTCCACTCTCGGTCGTACCACAGCATTTAGGGGGCTAGTAGCAGAGCGTGGTCAGTGATTGACTGAAATGATATGACATTGATTTAATCAGACTTGTTTTTTGAATTGATCGTACTTAATATTCATGTTGATTCTTGGTACTATTTTAAGTTTGATTAATTTTATTTTGGTTATTTATTCACTCTGAAGAGGTGGTTTGATTCAAGTCACAAAACGTTAGAAAATCTACTCATTGAGATATCTTCAATTATATTATTTGTATTTATAACAAGATTTTTAACTTAGATATTTGTCTTTTTTATAGTTGAAAATCATGTGTCAACTGAAGTTAGACTACCGTCAAATAAAACCTGGAAACACAGGATGACCGTTTCGTCCCTATTGTGGAACTCCTCAACAGTACACATTTCAACTATGATAATACTAAAATCTTCACAAAACCTCCTTCTGAGAATATATTTTTTTTTTAATTTCCTTTTTTAATTTTGGAAAATTGAATAGAATTTCAATGTTTCATTTCTTAATTTTTAATTTCATTATAAAATCACATGTATTATGATTTTTAATATTAGAAAAAATCAGAGTTCTATTATTGTTTGTTATTGTTTTCATGTCATAACTAAATTTCATTTCCCTTGTGAATAATGAATGAAATAGCTAAATGAAAAGAGAGGAGGAAACATGGTTCGAAACATGTGATCCAAGAATTCTTTGAGATATTCATCAACTTAGACAAGTCAACTGATATTTACATGATAATAGAATATGAAAGATTCTTATTATGAAAATAAGAATAATATATGTAAGGGAATAAGATTGTTTTCAATTAGATCATCATAATCATCATCATTATCATCAGGCTTTACTCTATAATATACATAAATATTTATACGAAGATGTCAGACTAATCAAAGCTATTTGAGTCCAAATTATTTGACAGCAAATCATCCAGCTCAGAGAACAAACCGAAATTAAAATCATCCACCTGACCTATAAATCTTCTACACCATCTCAGTTATTTGAGTCAATAATCATGATGACATTAAATACGTCACCGAGCATCATAGGTAAAAGTACAAGTTGATAATGAGAAGACAAGTGTACTGATAGTAGTAAGAATATTAAATTATGATAACAAAAGTCTTATCTCAGTAGTTAAATATTGAAAATAGGAGGCCAGACGTGGGTAAATAAACTTAGAATAGTGATCACAAAACATTAGAGTCATTACGTAATAAGAAGTATGTAAATAATGAAATAGTGACTAGTACAAACGGAAAGAAGCTAATAGTTACCAACAAATGATAACAAAATAAATAACGAAAATAAAGTGATAGTAATGTCATTTGTAGAAGGGGGTTTTGTGGAGATTTTAGTAATTTTATATGGTTGAAAAGATTAGTCAATTGAGGCTAGACCACCACTGGAAACTTAGAAGCACTGAAAGGCCAACTTGTCCTATTGTGGGACTCCTCAACAGTGCGTATCCACGATCCCGCCTCATGAGATTCGAACCGAGGACCTATTAGTCTTGCACGCGGCTGTCCAGTGCATCCAGGTTTTCCATGATGGTCTAACTTCCATTAACTAGTGATTTCAACTAAATAATATCATTTGTTAAGTTATGTCCGATTAGGGGGGGTTACAAATTTCGTCTGTACATATAAATTGGGGTGAAATGTACGAATTCCTATATAAAAGAGACGGGAACGAACTCATTTAGGGAGATCGGCTACTCTAGTGAGTTCATTAAGAATTACATGTATGATAAAAGAAAGGAGTCTGAGATTTCAATTGTTCGAAAGAAACCTTTATACATGAAACTAAAATGTGGCTAGTAATACTCTGAAAGATAGGTTAACGAAAGTAATTAGTAGGACGTTCTACTCAGCCATTCTCGCGTCGACCAGCTATGTCTACTCAAATGAAGGGAAAGTTACCTGAATTGGCCTCTTCTATGTGCATTTACAAGTTCAGCTGCTCCTATGAAGTTAGCTACATCGGTTGTATTACTAGGCAACTTGACCAACGAATTAGTGAACATCTACCAACATGGTTTGAGAAGTGCCAGATAAAAACAATACGCAGTTCTATCTTGGCACATTTAATTGATACTGGTCATAATGTACATAAATCGAAATCATTTTGAGTGATATATTGTATACCTCTATCATTTCACAACGGAGTCCATTCTTGTCTCCTTAAAGTAGCAGAAGCCACAGGAATTCGTACATTCCATCCTAATTAATATGTACAGAAAAAATTTGTAACCCCGCTATCCCTTCCATGGACGGACACTACAAATAACGTTATTATTATTATTTTGAATTTTATTTTTAATTTTGTTATCATTTGTTTGTAATTTTCTACCTCTTTCCGTTTGTTTTCTTCATTATCTAATTATTTACATACTTCTTATTACGTAATGACTCTAATGTTTTGTGATCATTATTCTAAGTCTATTTACCCACGTTTGACCTCCTATTTCCAATGTTTAACTATTGGGATAAGACTTTTGTTATCATAATTTAATATTTATACTACTCAGAAGAGGTTTTGTGGAGATTTCAGTATTTTTCATAGTTGAAATCATGAGTCAATTGAAGCTAGACCACCATCGAAAACCTGGAAGCACTGGACAGCCATTTCATACTATTATGGAACTCCTCAGCAGTGCGCATCCGCGATCCTGCACTCGCGAGATTCGAACCCAGGACCTACCAATCTCGAGCCAGGTCTATCGGTTATGGGCTCTGGTTCGAGACTGGTAGGTCCTGGGTTCGAATCTCGCGAGTGCATGATCACGGATGCGCACTGCTGAGGAGTTCCATAATAGTATGAAATGGCCGTCCAGTGCTTCCAGGTTTTCGATGGTGGTCTAGCTTCAATTGACTCAAGATTTCAAAGTTATACAATTATCAGTTCACTTGTCTTCCCACTAACGACTTGTACTTTTACCTATTGCGCTCGGTGACGTATTCTATGTCATTGTGATTATTGACTCAAATAGCCTTGATTAGTCTCACAATGTCGTATAAATATTCATGTATATTTCAGTAAAAGCTAATAATGATGATCTAATTGAAAACAATATTTTTCGCTTACATGTGTTGTTCTAATATATGACTGCATAGAATTTTATTCGAAATTAATAAACATAAAATATTATTTGTGTACTCTCAGTAATGTACTATTATAAGATGATAGTAAGACAGTGGTTAGAGATAGTCGTTATGAAACCGAGAACCTAGGTTTCATCCTACTTAATACTCATCGGCAAGATGTATCTACAGTCTTGATGGAACAGGTGCTCCCTGATGGATTTGATCACGTGTCACCCAGCTTCACAGTCACAGAGAGATGTTACCACTGAGCTATCCGGGCAGCAACTGACCTCTTCTAGGACTGAGATGTATTTACAATCGATTGATCAACATCCACTGATCAATTAGTCGTAAGATAATAGTTTGATTAGATTATTCAGTTTGAAATTCATCAATCAATTTCTCAACTACAAAATAATCATATTCACAAAATAAAAAAAATGAATTCTATACTACTTATAAGTAATAAATTCTTGAGTAATCTATTCATTTCCATTATGTCAGTCATCCAAAAAAAACACCACAACCAAATCTGATGAACAATAAATGACTTATTTCCTATAACACTGAATGGAACAAGGTTGTAAGTAGTATATGTCTATTTTAAAGGAGAGAAAAACAAAAATTCGATTCAATAATTTAACTAAATGCCAATTATCATACTTGTGTTAACTTCGTACAATATATATTCGGTATCATATCCATTATTAGATTAGATTAATACTACTTAAGCTAACTGGTTAGTAGTAGAATGATAATATACTAACAATTATGTACTTTGATACTTTTTTGAAAAGAAAGAAAATTTTATGATTGACAGGTTAAGAAAAACTATTATTGTATGAGAACTCAAATGGGGACAATCAATTTAACATCCAATGAAATAATTACAGAGATTTTAGTTGATATGTGCAAAATTATAAATTACATATTTCAATAGTTGAGATCATGAGTCAATTGGAGATAGAACATCATGGAAAACCTGAGAGGACTGGACGGCCAACTCGTCCTATTGTAGGACTCCTTGGCAGGGCGCATCCACGATCCCACCTCGCGAGCGAGACTCGAACCCAGAACCTACTTGTCTTGCACGCGAGCGTTTAAACTCTAGATCAATGAGGCGGCCGGAATACAACGGTGTTATTGTCTAAGTTCAAACGATCCAAAAAAAATTGAGCGACACATTGACCATTGTCTTCAGTGAGTTGATAGCTCAAAAATACATGGTTAAACTCCACTGGTCACTGCTTCTCATTAGAACTCAAGGAAATACCGCTTCTCAGTTTGTTATATATTAATTACGTTATTTACTTGAAATTCTGGATATTCTACAATGTTATTAACCGATAAAAATTTCTTTAAAATATATGTTCACTAGTATTAGACATGAACTTCACAGCTGAGTTTATAGTAATCTAGTATTTCAAACCCGACCTCTTTGTAAACAAGAGTCATGTTCAATTCATTATTCTCCCACGATCTTAGCACTATTAATAATTAAAAAAACTTCTTCTCCTTCTCCTACTTTATACACAGTTATCATCAGCTTTCATTTTATAGATCGCTATCTCTTATTACTTACAAAACTACTGTATAATGTATACCTCGCGAGATTTGAACCTAGGACCTATCAGTTTCGAGCGCGAGCGCCTAACCTTTGGTCACTGCTTCTTACTAGAACTGCGGGCAATACCTCTTGAAGCCAGTCACCAGTAAACATACGCTGAATAATATCAGAAGAGGTTTTTGTGGATATTATAGTAATTTTAAGAGTTGAGATCATGAAACTGGCCTCAAGAGGTATTTCCTGCAGTTCTAGTGAGAAGCACTGACTAGTGGAGTTCAATCATGTCTCTTGTGAGATAGTAATTCACTGAACACAATGGTGGATAAGTCGTTCAATTTCGTTTGTCGGTTGAAGTTAGAAAATAACACCGTTGGATGCCGGTCAACTCATTGATCTAGAGGTTAAGAGCTCAGACGCAAGACTGATATGTGCTTGGTTGGATCCTCGCGAGGCGGGATCGTGGATGCGCACTGTTGAGGAGTCTCATACTAGGACTAATTAGCTGTTCAGTTCTTCCTGGTTTTGCATAGTGGTCTAGCTTCAATTGACTCATGATCTCAACCATTAAAATTACTATAACATCTACAAAAATCCTTTCTGATATTAAATATTTCATTTCCAAATTCTCCATCAATTATCTGAAACTTCATTCTTTCTTCATTGCTACTACAATTTTCCTCGGTTTGCATTCCCGTTCTCTTCAATTCAGTCTTCTCAACCTTTTACTGTCAGGCATTTCCCCTCTGATTGGTGGTACATCCTATTTATGTCAAAAGATATAAGTAGTACACACCACATATATACCTACAATATGCTAATAGTAATGTTCTACTTTTTAAATTTTAAATTGCTGACTATTTCTACACACCAGTAATGGTAAGTTTACTACTAGAATTAGCGTACTTCCCATGTTCTTGAACGGATATAAACATATGTATATACATGAATGTGTTTTAGGTTGAGAACACGTCTGATAACTTGAATGGCTAATATTTTTGACGTCAAAGAGAGTAAAGTTGGAGTAATGTACCATTAAAATAATAAAAAGCTTATTTTCCTCTCTCTATTTCAGTATTGTCTTTCATTTATTAACTGATGGATTAACATGGCAATGAAAACTATAGCTAACGAATAACAATTACAAGAATTATTGTCTTTGTCTAGTTTGATAAAGCTGGGAGACAATTTAGTGATTTACCTGCTTTGATAGATGTGATAATGTAATTCACAAATTTCAATATTTCCGGATAACTTCGAGATGGTGGAGAAGATTTGTAGCTTAGGTGGGTGATTTTGATGTAGGTTTGTTCTCTTACCTGGATGGATAACTTCAATCCGTTGAAATGGTAGACTTTAGTTTCATCTGTCCCTCATGTGTAGATGATCACTAGATTTTATGCTTCAGTAGTCATAAGTATCAACCCAATATATAATTTACATTAGATTTTATTAACCAATCAAGCAAGATATTTTATATTTGAGACAAAATGATAAATTATTTTACACATCATTAAACTTGAACGTCTGCTTGGTCGCATAAAAAAAAACAGTAGATCTATTCTATAACAGATTGTGGATTGGTGGAGAATGAAGGAATTTCAATAGTAAGCTAGACCCCCATGTAAAACATGAAAGCACTGGAAGGAGGATTCGCCTTAGCATGACATTTCTCTACAGTGCTCATCCAGGATTACGCATGTGAGATTCGAACTTAAGACTTTCGGGTTCATCCGTAAACACGTGGGACTCGAACTCAAGACCTCTGACCTTACGAGTGAACGCTTAACATCTAGATCACTGAACCGGCAAGGAACAGTGTTAATGTCTAACTTTAATTGATTCATAATCTTGTGTAAATTAGGCATTAACACAGTTGAATGCCGTCTCTCTGGTCTAGAGGTTAAGCGTTCGCTCTCGAGACCGGAAGTTCTGAGTTTGAATCCCACATACGGAATCGTGGGTGTACACTGTTGAGTAGTCCCATGCTAGGACAAAACAACCGTACAGTGCTTCCAGGTTTTCCATGGTTGCCTATCTTCAATTGATTCATGATTTGAACTATAAAATTACTGTAATATTTCTTAAATGTAGCTTTATTAAAAATCTTTCAAGATGATAAATTTCCATCAAGTTCAATCTTTAATAATAACATAAATAATATTGTAAAGTATTTTATGATCCGAAAATTATTTTCTATTAAATTAGATAAAAGAAATTAGATCAAATAACTTTATTTAGTGATTCGATTAGTATCTGTGTGTGTGTGTGTGTGTGTGTGTGTGTGGTAAATTGGAGACCTGTCAACTATTACATTATGAATAAAGTAAAGAATGATATTAGAGTATTATTTGATTAAAAAAAAGCAATAAAGGTTAAATTCTTATTATGAATATCATTTCAAAGGTGAACTTACGTTCTATTTTTATGGGTATAAACTATACATTATTAGATTGTATTTCATCTTATTTATGACCCTGTAAGATAATCATCAAAGGGAATTTTATTTATTATATTTGTAAGATTGTTTAGTATGTATTTATGTGTATGTGTGTGATTTCCAGAGATGTATATATTTTAAGCAGACTTATTCAATTACCCTTTTAACCTCTCATAGGGGAGATTAGGCGGCTCACCAACAATCTCCATCCAACCCTGTCCTGGAGAATTTTTTCCAATATTAATCCTAGTTAACATTTATCCTTTTCATATCTCCTTCTATTTCCCAAAGTATTGTGTTCTTTGGTCTTCCCCTTTTTTCTCTTCCCTTCACCATTACGAGTTAGGGATTGCCTCGTGATACAGTTTGGTGATTTCCTCAATGTATGTTCTACCTACTTTCAACGTCTTTTCCTAATTTTCTCTTCAGATGGAAGCTGGTTTGTCCTCTCCGTGATAGAACTGGACGGAAGTTTCGTCCTGGTATTGGACTCCTTAACAGTGTGAATTCACGGTCCCGCGAGCGAGATTCGACCAAAGGATCCTCGGTCTCGTGTGCGAACGCTTAACTACTAGACCACTGGGCCGGCATCTAACAAATCAAACACCTATGTAAATTAATTATCACAAGGGGTTTTGTGGAGATTTAGTAATTTCATAGTTGAAAGCGTTAGCCAATTGAAGCTAGACCACCATCGAAAACCTGGAAGCACTGGACGGCCATTTCATACTATTATGGAACTCCTCAGCAGTGCGCATCCGTGATCCTGCACTCGCGAGATTCGAACCCAGGACCTACCAGTTTCGAGCCAGAGCCCTTTACCGATAGACCACTGAGCCGGCATCCAACGGTGTTAATGTCTAACTTCATCCAATCCAGGAAGTTGAGCAACCGTTCATCAATTATCTTCAGTGAGTTCCTATCTCACAACAGACGTGGTTTGAACTCCACTAGTCACTGCTTCTCACTAGAACTCCTGTATGTACCTCTCCAAGTCAGTCACGAGCGAGCATATAATTATATTAATTCATCTATGTAAATAGCAGAATAGTTATTGACTGGAGACAACTTACTTAATTACGCCTGTTACCCCTCGTGGAGGAGCATAACCCGCCCCCAAATCCAAACTAAATATCATAATATACATTTTACGAGTAACCCTGCGTTTATCTTCACGTTTATACAAGGTCAGTAGATTTATGATTGTTGGTAAAAAACCTCTTTGTATGATCAATGGAAATAAGCACGATAACTGAATTGAGATATAATTCCTATTTAGACATTAAAAACACGAAGTCCAACGAAGGGATCTCTTACCAAGTGATATATATATATATATATATATGCCAATAACGTTCACTAGTAAAATCCTGTTTTCTGTATCCGTAAATGTTCACCTGCTCTCGGGTGGCTAGGTTCATAGGCCATAGTCAGCACTTGCTTTCAGCTCAGATACGATAACATGTCTCAGTGTAGTTCTACAAGATTGAGAGGAAAGTCGTCAAAAGGTTCATTCTTGAACATTTAATTGACTCTAATCAATTTACAGATCCATAGATTGATTTCAGGGTTGTTTACACAATCTGTTGAAACCTACCCAAATTTCTACGTATCGAACACTGTAAAAGAGCAGGAGCTCTAACCATCCATGGGTTGAAGACAAAACTATGCATACAAAAGAAGTACGTTTTGTTGTTATCATTACCTTTCCCTTAAAGTGTTATTATTATTATTATTATTTGATTTCTTCTATGAAACCATCCCCCTCCCTCTTTCCTTACATCTTATATTCACATGATTATATTCATAATTGTTTCCGATATCACTTCATTTCATTTTTATCCTTCTACTACTTTCATTCATTGTAACAAAAACATTTTACTCAACTTACTTCATTCAAATTATAGTCTGTAGCTGACTTTACAAGGCTTACTATTTGCCCACACACAATCTTTCAATGTTATTATGTATATATATTACGTGATCGAGTATAATAATCTTTCTATTACATCATCATGTTGATTATTTTTTCATACTTCCTTAAGGGACTATTATTTTAACAAGTAAATTTCATATACATATATACGAAAGTGAAACCTTATAATAAAGTCATTGAAAAGAGAAAACTGAGTACGGTATGATACATTATACTTGATTACTGATTTTTATTTATATTCAGTCATTATGGTAAACTAGTTACACTTGATGGAGAAGCTCTGGAGGATGTGAAAACCTTTACATATCTCGGTAGCATCATCGATGAACATGGGGGATCTGATACAGATGTGAATACGCGGAGCAAGAGCAGCATATTTACAACTGAAGAACATCTGAATCTAAAAACAATTGTCCACCAATATCTAAGTCAAGACAGTTCTATTATATGTGGCGGAGACGTCGAGAACTACGAAAGCCATCATCCAGAAGATACAGGTGTTTATTAACAATTGTTTACGCAAGACACTTCGGATCCGATGGCCAGACACGATCAGCAACAAGTTACTGTGGGAGACAACAAACCAGATACCAGTGGATGAAGAAATCAGGAAGAAATGCTGGAAGTGGATAGGAAACATATTGAAGAAATCACCCAACTGTATCACAAGGCAATCCCTCACATGGAATCCTGAAGGTCAGAGAAGGAAAGGAAGACTGAACATCTTATTACACCGAGAAATGGAGATAGATATGAGAAGAATGATCAGCAATTGGATGGAACTCTAAAGGAAGGCCGAGGACAGAGTGTGTTGGAGAATGTTAGTCGTTGGCCTATGCTCCATTGGGAGTAACAAGCGAAAGTAAGTAAGTAATTAAGTAAGTAACATTAGGCTGACGAAGCGAGCTTTCTTCAAATGCATTTAAGATTATCATTTAGCTTTCGAAAGGAAAATGATTAACATCTGATAGCAGCACGTTATCTATTCTAGTGACATTTTTTTATCAGAACTTTTTCACAAAATAATCTATATGTTTAAATCCATTGTGCCATAGAGAGTGTTTATCAAAATTCATACATTAAGAGGCTTGATGTTTCATCACTTCATGTCTGGACTCTGAGCATATAAGTCGTATACACAGTCTCATACTCTTTCATGAACCTAACATTCCTTCAATCATGTTTCATTTTCATTTAATATTAAGTTGTTGTTACCCTTTTTGATTTTTAGAGAATCATTACTTACTTACTTATTTACGCCTGTTACCCCTCGTCGAGGAGCAAAGGCCGACCAACCGCATTATCCATCTAACTCTGTCCTCAACAATCTTTTCCATTTCTTTCCAGTTTGCATTCATCCTTTTCATATCTCCTTCTATTTCCCAAAGTAATGTATTCTTTGGTCTTTCACTTTCCGCTTCCATTCACCATTCCAAGTTAGGGCTTGCCTAGTGATACGGTTTGGTGATTTCCTTAATGTATGCCCTATCCACTTCCAACGTCTTTTCCTAATTTCCTCTTCAGCTGGAAGCTGGTTTGTCCTCTCTCATAAAACGCTGTTGCTCATAGCATCCAGCCAGTGGATGTTGAGTATTTTGCGTAAACAACTGTTTATGAATACTTGAACCTTCCTGACGATAGATGTAGTAGTTCTCCACATTTCATCTCCTGCTTCTGATACATAATGATTTTAAAACCTCAGGAATGATACTTCTAAAATAAAACTTTATCTGGTGTTTGAATTTCACAAAATTATTGAGTTTTTGTTGTGCGTTCTAAATGTCGTAATTCTCAAGACTGATGTGTCTGAGGAGTCCCATACTAGAACGAAAGGGCCGTTCAGTGCTTTCAGGTTTTCCATGGTGATCTATCTTCAACTGACTCATGAACTAAACTTCTGAATTACTATGTTATCCACAAAGCCCCTCTCTGATTTTTGATACATTCCAAAAATCTTAAGTAGTTTGAAGTAATCAGAAAGCAAGTTTCAGAAGTAGATTGCTTGTAAGTTAACAATTATCACGAAGATGCATATATAATATTGAAGAAACTAGTTTTTATCAATGAAATCAGAAACTAAATCACATGGTATCATAATTTATGACATAATTACTGGGCTAAAATTGTATGTTATGAAAGTCGGTACCCTTTATATACAAATCAATATAATGTAAAGAATTTGAGAGGAAGGTATGAGAAAATACAAGTTTCACTAAAAAAAAGTTATTACATTTTGATGGAAACATTCATCATAGTTACGTTATTGCACACGGTATGATTTGTAAAGAACAAATATGAGTAGTCATATTAATGTTTCGAATGTTTAGTTAATGTCAAATCTGTGTCAGGACAACATTTCCTAAGCTAAACCTACATAGAATAACGTCGATAAATGTTATATATATATGCGAGTGAACTTTCCTAAATTCTAGAGGTTTAACTGCCCCACATGCCCTGGTACGATCGAGAGTGGGGAGAGTCCTCTCTCCCTCTCGGAATGCTCTCACATGGCCACGCGTATATAGCCTCTGCCAGGGAAAACCTACTCAGTGCTTTCTCGTGGCATTACTGTTGTTTACGAAATTGAGAGGACAAATAGCGAATGTCCTGAGCTTTATCCGGGTTGATGGACACGAGTGAATCCACTCAGGGGAGTTGAGAAACCCTGATTTCAAACCAATGGTGCACATGAGCTCCAGGATCCCGAAAGAACAAATGGTGTATGGATCAATCTTCAGTCACCGGCTACCATGGGACTGCATCTCCTCACAATGCTCCACTGTCTTATGGATCAGATCTTTAGGTTAAAGGCTCCGGTTGTAGCCCTTTAAGAAAACCACCTGCTTCAGTTTGGATACCTGGGCAGTTTCTTAGTAAACAATCACTTCCTTATGAAGTTTGTATGGATTACGTTATCTAGAAAGTCCTTGAAAGCTTCACAATCCAGTCACCGAATTCAAAGAAGATTATCCCACTGAAATTATTCTCCTAATATACATAGATTTTCTCCATTAATCTAAAAAATATTATCATTACAATCAACTGAGTAACAAGGCAACAACAACAAACAAACCACAATGTACTAAATATCCATTTATTCCAACATCATCACTATTCAACTCAATGCATTCATACCTTCATATTGCCTTATATTGTAATATCATTAAGGTGTTAACTATATTTTATTCAATTTATTTCGAATGTAAGGGGCTTTTTGTGATTTTATTAATTTTATAGTTGAAATCATTAGTCAATTGAAGCTAGGTCACGATGGAAAACCTGAAACAACTGGATGGCCGAGATATCAATTCACTGACGACAGTGTTGGACGGTTAATGAATTTCGTGGGTTGGTTGAAGTTATACATTCACACCGTTGAATGCCGGCTGGCTCAGTGTTCTAGAAATTAATTGGTAATTGTATTTCTTAGAAAAAGGATTATTAGAAGGGGGTTTTGTGGAGATTATAGTAATTTTATATAGTTGAAATCATGAGTCAATTGAAGCTAGACCACCATGGAAAACCTAGAAGCACTGTACGGTATTTCAGAGTTCTAATGAGAAACAGTGGCTAGTGGAGTTCAACCAGGTCTGTTGTGAGATATCAACTTACTGAAGAAAATGTTGGACGGTTGCTCAACTTCGTGGATTGGTTGAAATTAGACATTAACACCGTTGGATGCCAGCTCAGTGGTCTAGTGGTTAGGCACTCGCATGCGAGACTGATAGGTCCTGTGTTCGAATCCCGTGAGACAGGATCGTGCATGCGCAATGCTAAGGAGTCACACACTAGTTTACCTATCATATATTTCATCATAAACATTGAGGAACAATTTTGATTAAGTTCATATGTATAGTTCTCTGTTTCTGTATTAATATAAACAACTCATGATTCCAACCATAAAATTACTGAAATCTGCACAAAACCCCCTTCTGATAATGATCATATGCTCACTAGTGTCTGGCTTCAAGAGATATTTCCTGGAGTTCTAGTGAGAAGTGGTGAGCAGTGGAGTACTAACCACGTCTGTTGTGAGATAGTAACTCACTGAAGACAATGGTGAACGGTTACTCAATTTCATGGATTGGTTGAATTTAAACATTAACACCGTTGGATGCCAGCCGGCTGACTGTTCTAAAGGTTAAACATTCGCGCACGAAACTGATAGGTTCTGTGTTCGTGAGGCGGGATCGTGGGTGCTCACTGTTGAGGAGTCTCACAGTACGACGAAACGACCATTCAGTGCTTCCAGATTTTCCATGGTGGTTTAGCTTCAATTGACTCATGATTTCAATTATAAAGTAAAAATTTTATCTATTATTATACCCATATATATATATATATATATATATATATATATATATATATCCTTTTAAACAAAACCACAAATCAATCATTATTAATAGACACTAATAGTTCATACAGAAAATGCTTTTATATTGAAATACAATAGATGGAATATTAAACTGACCCTTATAACTTTCTATTATTATTATTATTATTATTATTATTATTGCTACTACTAATACTACTACTATTACTATTGCCACTACTACTACTACTAATACTTCTACTATTACTATTGCCACTACTACTACTACTAATACTTCTACTATTACTATTGCCACTACTACTAATACTACTACCAATTATACTACTTATATCATAAATAAACAATCATTATATATATTACTGAAAATAATGATTTTTTTTTAAATTTTTCATTATGGTTAAAAAAAAGAGATAAAATAACATGATAATTAATTCATTATTGAAATAGGTCAAATTGTTTTTTTTTTGTTTTAGTTATCATATAAACAAGAACATGATAATTTTAAAAATAAAAAGTGTTTTGTTCAAGGTCATTTTTAATGATATGTAATTAGGTTCAATAGTTAGTTATTTAAATTGATTGATTAATGTACAATCATGTTAAACAAAAAGGGGTTTTGTGGAGATTTTAGTATTTTTCATAGTTGAAATCATGAGTCAATTGAAGGTAGATCACTATGGAAAACGTGGAAGCACCGAATGGCCGTTTCGTTCCGTTATGGGATTCTTCAACAGTGCGCATTCACCATCCCGCCTCGCGAGCGAGAGGACTGAATGAGGGTTAAAAAACCAGTGTAAGGAATTAGTAAAGAAGAGTATTGGTAAAGCAAGGGCAGCATTTCTACAATTGAAGAACATATGGAACTCAAAACAACTGTCAACTAATTTCAAAGTGAGAATCTTCAATACGAACGTCAAGACAGTTACACTGTACGGAGCTGAAACGTGGAGAACTACTACATCCATCGTCAAGAAGGTACAAGTATTTATAAACAGTTGTTTACGCAAAATACTCAACATTCACTGATCGGATACGATCAGCGACATCGTTTTATGGGAGAGGACAAACCAAATTCTAGAGGAAGAGGAAATTAAGAAAAGATGTTGGAAGTGGATAGTACACGAATTAAGGAAATCATCAAACTGCATCACTAGGCAAGCGCTAATTTGGAATTGTGAAGGGAAGCGGAGAAGTGGAAGGCCAAAGATCATATTACGCTGGGAGAATGAAGCAGTTATGAAAAGGATGAATGTTAACTGTAAAGAAGTGGAAAGGATTTTCGAGGACATAGTTGGATGCAGAATGCTGAATGTTCACCTATGCTCCTCCACGAAGGGTAACTGGCGTAAGGAAGGTATGTAAGTAAAGTGAGGAATTAGGATTATGATTTACAGTCGATGGTTAATGTTAGGAATTAGATTTAAGGTTTTCATCATGAACTGACACTAGCTGAAATTTCTAAACGTTATTTAAACAAATGGATGAATTAATTTCACTTCAAAATCGAAGACTTATTATCTTATATGTGATTGATTTGTCCATGAAATACAGTTTCGTCGAATAATTGTACAATTACTGTTTTCCATTTTCTCCAAGTTAACAAATTAATTTAAATGGCACTAATAGCAATGTAACTTATGAATATTATGATAAAGTCAAAATATAAGTGTGGTGCTGTCAGTAATGATGATTGAATAAAACGAACGAATTCATCAATCATTTTGGGCTTGAGAATTTTCCGTTAATTGATAATTACTTACTTACTTTACTTTATTTACGCCTGTTACTCCCGATGACGCATAGGCCACCGACCAGCATTTTCCAACCTACTTTATCATGGCCTTCTTTTCTAGTTCTATCTAATGGTTGTTCATTCTTTCCACATCTGTCTCTATTACTCGGTGTAATGTGTTCTTCCATCTTCCTCTTTTCCTTTGGCTTTTAGGATTCCATGTGAGGGCTTGTCTTGTGACACAGAAGGGTGATTTCCTCAATATGCGTCTTTTCCACTTCCATCTCTTCTTTCGGATTTCTTCCTCCACTGGATGGAATCTGGTTTGTTTTCTCCTACAGTAACTTGTTGATGATAGTGTCTGGTCAACGGATCCGAAGTGTGTTGCGAAGACAATTGTTAATAAACACCTGTATCTTCTGGATGATGGATTTCGTAGTTCTCCAGGTTTCCGTCCCATACAGTAGAACTGTCTTGACATTTGTGCTGAAAATTCCGATCTTGGTGTTGGTTGACAGTCAGTTGTTTTCAGTTCCAGATGTCCTTCAATTGTAAATATGCTGTTCTTGCTTTGCCGATTTGTGCCTTCACATCTGCATCAGATCCACTATGTTCATCGATGATGCTGCCCAGATATGTAAAGGTTTTTTTAATAACTGTTTTTAATCATTTAACCTATGAACCTTTAATAGTGTAGTGATGAAACCTAATTTAATGAATCTATTTTATTTATTATTGTATTACATTTCTAACAATATGATATACGAACGATTGCTGCCGAACAGTTACCTGAAAGGTTATAAAAGTACACAACCTCTATTAATACACTGAGATGGCATGGACATATGTTGACTTTCCATTATTCTAAATGAATAGTTGAAATGCATCTTAGTCTCTACTGAAAAACTTGAAGGTTATGTAAAAGTGATTAAGAGCAAATATTTGGAGTTGTAGAAGCTACAAACATTGGTGAATTCAATCACATCTCCACCTTCCATATTCGAATACACTCGAATTTTATCGTAGTATCCAAAGCAATGCAATTAATATTTCCTTTCCAATCTGTCTAATGTAAAGTTTTCACTTCTTACATCAATTATATCATAACAAATTATTGTATAAATTCACTTGGTATTGTTTGTTTTTATCTTCCCATTATTGTTTAGGATTGCAATTGATCGATCTTTTTTTAGCATATGTGCATCCTGTGCAGATTGCCTCGATACTGTCTTAGGTTATAACAATTCTGAGATACAGATACATCCAGCTGACGTGTTTTAAATAGGTTAAGGGTTCTTGGGCGAAGCCGAAGATCCTGTGCTCGAGTCTCATATGCGGCATCGTGGTTGCGCATTGCTGAGAAGTCCCATATTAGGACGAAACGTGTGTCTTGGATTCCACTGCTTGTCACTATCCATCTTTCCTTATAAATTAATATATAATCTATGATTCAATAATATATCTATCCATGCTTAATATATCAACGGAAATAACTTACAAAACCTTAAAATGGTCAACTTTTAATGTTCACTAAACTCCTACATAAAGTCTAAACTGTTTTGTTTTCACTCTATACAAATTTCAATCAAATATAATTCAAAGGAATAGGAAACAATTTCCGTTCAATGTTTCCTATTGATTAAAGTAAACACATAGTTTTTTATATACATCATCTATTTATTCATGTATCTTTTTACACTAATCTGAATTCGGGTACCAGATCCGAATTGGCAGTAGATCGAGTAGTGTTCCAGTTGTCTTGTCTCCTCTCTCTCACGTGGTTGTCAGTCAATCAGGGATACAATAGTTTACGTCTCTCTATCCCCACTTTGAAATTACGCATACTAGCCTCAAGGTTAAGCAAGTCAGCCTATCACGTCAAGGTCTTGATCTACATTAGACAAGTTATCCTCGGCACGAAAGTGGATAGATAGATCAAGGACATAACACCATATCTTTTAAAATTTTCCGTCATTACTATTTGGTTTCACATTCAAACTGCTCAGATTGTTCCTTACCATAACATACAACAGCATAGCATTCACAACTTTAGAAAATATAAATGAGGTACATTTTTCAACTATCTTTCTATATTATTCTCTTAACATGTAACCAATTGATTAATTATTCATTGTTTTAAAAACTGTATTTGAAATAATGACAGTCCGGATTTTTTTCAAATTTCCTGCGCTACATCAAGTCACTTAGACTAGCGGATATATTGAAACTTGATCGATAGATTGTTATGTTGTGGGGTCGTCCAGATTTGATACCGATTCTAAACTTTCCTATATGTGAGCTTAAATTAGTTACTAGATTAAGAAGACTGAGAATGTAAAAGAAGCTTTTATTGACTAAAACTAATGTGAAAATATATGTAGACCCATTCATAAATATAAACTTTTCTCCTTTAGGAAATAAAGTCATATTTTTAATTAATGACGTGTGCTTTTTTCCACAGAAAATGAATCCTATTCTTGACAAATAGAATGAGCTTATGAGCTTATTTCTCATTGGCCTAGCATATCAAGAATACTAAATAACATTAAAGGATTAGAAAAATATGACATTAGTCCCTATTCAATGATCAATGAATTGCAGATATCTCAGTCATTGTCAGCATGAATAACTCAGTGGTACTTTCTCAGATTACGATTTTGGGTAACTCTGGTTTGAATCTACTAAGCAGCATCAGTTCCCTCAAGATTGCAGATATGAATTAGTGGCAAGTGACAATTGTATCGAATACTGAATAGAATCGCAAACCATTAAGTGGAATTAAAAGGGTTAATGTAACCTGAAAATTACAATCACAATAAAGTTAACATTTTAGTTTGGTTTTCATTTCAAATAACTATCTCTTCAGTTAAATTATGGAATTACTGAAAACTAGGGGACGTCAAATAACTTTCTTCTGAATGAATCTTACTAACATTGCGTGCACACATTAGATCAAGTCTATCATCTTCAGGCTAAACACAGACCACGTTACTATAAACAAGAAAGTTGATATCCCGTGGTTCATATTTATAAAAACACAGTAAATTCCCTATACAGCACAACGATTGTTTAGTGCTGTCGGTGATATATTCAACTTTAGAAGAAGTTAAACCACACTTATCCTGAATTATTCTGGTACTTTGTATTCGGTTGTGAACGCTCAATTATTATTACAGAAATCATCAGACTTGTCATGAAACAAGCCCTCACTAAGAATTTTCAAGACTAAAGGAACAAAAGTAGATCAAAGAATGCAAGGTGCTGGAAATTGGACGCGGTCATCAAAAGAACATATAGAACTTGTTAAAAAATGGGAAGAAGAGCTCAGGACAGAGTATTTTGAAGAATCTTGGTTGATATCTCATGCTCCACGAGGAGCAGCAGGCGTTAATAAAGTTTATTCGATTAGATGCTGACTCCATTGAAGCACCATGTTATAACTTGTGGCCTTGCATCCTATCAATAAATAATGTAATGATACTGCCGATTAGAGAAACAGTGACTTTTCGACTGGACCACTGACGCATAAACTTCCTATCCTCATCTATTCAGTCCAGAATACTAATCTCAGCCACCACAATATGAATCATGTATTTCAAACATACTGAGTTTATATACAAACCAAACAGACAACATCACACTATAAAATACAACATAACATTTGTACAAGTTCTGGGCGAAAGTGGCTGTGAATGTGGGAGACTTTAATTAATAGATTGTGCATAACCCATGAACAGTAAACCATATAATAATGAATTCACTTAGTATTGTTTGTTTGGATCTTCCCATCGATGTGTTTAGGACTGCAACTGGTCAGTCTCTAATAACGCGATGGCGTTCGAAGAGAACAGTACTTGTGTTCCAGTCTCAGAGTGAACATCAACTCTGAGATGCAGGTACATCCATCTGACGAGTCCCAAATAGGACGAAACGCGCGTCCTGGATTCCACTGCTAGCCACTATCCATCTCTGCTTACCATATAGTAATGGTCTAAAGGTCAAATTAAAGCTAGATTTTGGAGTGAGATTCATCAGCTCATTTGGCTAAATACTATTTCGGTATTATAGCTGATGCCAGTTCGTGATCAAAACATTAAATATGATTTCTAACCTTAAAGTTCAACTTTAAATCCTAATCCCAGCTTCTCGCACTAATTCATAACTCTCATTTAACCACAGTAAGTAGATGAACATTTTCAAGGTCATTTTAGCGTTGCTCAAAGGTCATCCATAAATTACAGTCTCAGCACATAATCTAGTTGCTCAACAGCTATAGAATAACAATATATGTATAGTATTAATCCATAAATAGATCCCAACAGTTACCATTCAATATTCTCGTCGCGATATAATACATCAAACAAACAATACTAAGTGAATTTAAACTTCACCTGATTGCGCAAGCAAGTGGCGATCAGGACTCAGTAGCTAATGGTAATTTCCACAAAAACCCCCTCTGATATTAATCAACATATGCTCACTAGTGACTGGCTTCAAGAGGTATATCCTGCAGTTCTAGTGAGAAACAGTGACTAGTGGAGTTTAACCATATCCTTTGTGAGATATCAACTCACTCAAGACAATGGTGTATGTGTCGCTCAATTTCGTGGGTCGGTTGAAGTTAGACATTAAAACCGTCGGATGTCGGCCGGCTCAGTGATCTAGAATTTAAGCGCTCACGCGCGAGACTGATAGGACCTGGGTTTGAATCTCGGGAGGTGGGATCGTGAATGCACACAGCTGAGGAGTCCCACAATCGGACAAAACGGCTGTCCACTGCTTCCAGGTTTTCCATGGTTGTCTAGCTTCAATTGACTTATGATCGCAACTACTGAAATTCTATTATACATAAGTGGTGAACGTATTTGTATTACATTATTGATTAAGGATTCAACATTTCTTTTACAAAATTAATATTTCTTCCATTTAATTACTTCTTAAAAGTATCATATTAATTTTATTAGATTAACGGTAACACTAACATGAATTATATCAACCCGGAAACAAGATAAACTCTGTTAGTTTATATCATCTGTCACCATTATTGTTATCTTACCGTATATTTAGAAAAAAGAGTGCTTGGCGTCATTATTGATTTAAGTAATTTCCATTTCCTGTTTTAAACGGCATGTTATATTATGTTATTGGGTGATGAATAATATTTTGGAGTCATTTAATATTGTATGTTTGAATCTTCCCATCGATGTGTTAGGACTGCAAAAGATCACTCTGCTTACCATGCTTGTGAATTAAGGCTATATTGAGGCAATACGCACAGTATGCACATATGCCAATTAAAGACTGACCAATTGCAGTCTTAACACATCGATGGGAAGATTCAAACAAACAATACTAAATGAATTTAAACTTCACCCCATTGCACAAGCAAGTGGCTATCAGGACTAAGTGGCCGAGTGGATAACGCGATGGCGTTTGAAGTGAAAGGTATTGGGTTCGAGTCCCAGAGTGAACATCAACTCTGAGATGCAGATACATCCAGTTCCAAATAGGACGAAACGCACATCAAACTGGATTCCACTGCTAGCCACTATCCATCTCTGCTAACCAATAACATTTTGGGTTATAAATTACGGCAATAAATAACTTATATTCAATGACCAATTTAATTTAGTTATTTTATTTCTAATTCTCCTGAGGATTATTTTAAACAACTAAATAACCTTGAACCGAATACATTCATTTTCAATTTAAAATAAAATTATCAGTATGGGGTTATGGAGGTTATAAAGTTTTCGATTGAGATCATGGACTGATTAATGTTAAATCACAATTGAAGACCTAGGAGCACCGGAATGCCGTTTCGTCCTGTTAAAGGCCTCCTCATCAGTGCCCATCCACCACCCCGCCCAGCGAGATTCGAACCCAGGATCTTTGGTTCCACAAGCAAACGCTTAACCTCTAGACCACTTAGTCGTCATCCAACGGTGTTCATGTGGTTGGAATCTCGCGAGCAGGAGCGAACATACAATTAGACATTCATTTACGTTTAAATTTTGAACTTTTCACATGATTCACATCTAACTAAATCATATTCTCTCGAGTTTGGCATTGTGGAGATTGTTGGATGTGGTTGAAACCATAAACAGATCAATGTTAGACCATCGTTCAGAACCTGGAAGCACTGAACAGACGTTACATCCTAGTATGAGACTCTTGATCCATGTACATCCACGATCCCACACATTGGATTTGAACCAACGAGTTCCGGTCTTGTGCGCGAAAGCTTAACTTCTGAACCATTATTCGGAAATCCAATGGCGCTAATGTCTAACTTCAGACAATCTAAGATTTCACGCTACCATCTAATATTTTCTTCGGTGGGTATTTGCCTCATATTATTCTACATACTTACGTTTGTTACCCTTCATCGAGAACCATAGGCCGCCCATCAGCACTCCCTATCCAACTCTGTCATGGACAGTCCTTCCCACTTCTATCTAGTTGGCATTTATCCTTTTCATGTCTGCTTCCAATTCTCAGCGCAATGTGTTCCTTGGTCTTCTTCTTTTCCGTTCCCCTTCAGGATTCCAAGTTATTGCTTGCCTCGTGATGCATTTTGATTGTTTTCACCATGTATGTGCTATCCATCTCCAACGTCCTTTTCTAACTTCCTCTTCAGTTGGAAAATGGTTTGTCCTTAAACACTGCAGGCTGTCGCTGATGATATCCGACTAACGGGCATTCAGCATCTTACGTAGGCAATTATTTGTAAATACTTATACTTCTTTGATGGTGGTTGTGGTAGTATAGTAGAACTGTCTCGACGTTCGTACTGAAAATTCTGAGTTTATTGTTAGCTTTCTGATGGCGGCTTTGAGCTCCATGTGTTTTTCATTTGTAAGATTGTTGTCCTTGCTTCGCTAGTCCTTACCTTTTCGTCTGCATCAGATCCTCCCCGTTCATCGATGATGCTCTCAAGCACGTGAAAGATTATATAACTTTCTAGAGCATCTCCATTAAGTGTGATTGGGTTGGTGTTCTCCGTGTTGTATTTGAGGTTCTTGCTTTTTCCTTTGTGTATTTGGGGCCCACTAATGTAGAGGCTGCTGCTACACTAGTTGTCTTCATCTGCATTTGTCCGCGTGTTTGGGATAGAATGGTCAAATCATTTGCGAAGTCCAAATCTTCTAATTGATTCCGAGCTTTCCGTTTTTATTCATTGCTTTTTCTCAGATGGGGAAATCTTCATAATTTGGTCGATCACCGGAAGAAAGAGATAGGGGGAGAGTAGGCAGCACTGTCTTACTCCGGTCCTCATTTGGACTGCATCTGTCAGTTGTTCTACATGTAACAATTCGCAGTGTAGTCCGTCGTATGAATTCCGGATGATGTTCACGATCTTTTCAGGTACACCGCATGTAGCTTTTTTAGGATTGCTAGCGTTTCCAAGCCTGGGTAGATGATGATGGTTGGGCATGGGGTCAACAACCACATCTCGTAGATAACAACCTTGCTAAGAAAGCACTAACCGGAAAAAAACAATGTAAACTATTTAGACTCTGTCCTCTGAGTCGGCGTCTCATGGTGAAAGCTGATGTTCATCGGAAGTTACAACGTCGATTTCTCTTAAACAATCAGAGCAACAATTATTATCTATACATAGAATATTATTCTACTTGCTAAAGTCAAAATCTGAATACGATTGTATAAGCACAGTACAGATTTGTTTTCATTGTTGAACATTATATATTCATTGATAACTTTGATTTTCATTATTAACCTAAAGAGGTTCAGACACGTTCGTTGAACAAAACGTTACAATACAAAGGAAACAAAGTAGAATGATTTTAGGGCAATTAAAATGGAAATAGATCTGATCATGTTAATGTCATGTCTGAACTAACATAATATAACATTACCATGATGAGATCTATTTCCATTTTGATTGCTCTAAAAAATATTCTACTTTTGTTTCCTTTGTACTATTTAACCTTTTTATTAATTGAATTCCTTTATTTTGATGTTGGTTTGTTCTCTGAGCTGGATGGTTTGGTCGTGGAGCTTTCATCGTCCTTCTGAACGACATCATCAGCACAAACTTCGGGTAGAAGTCTTCTTCCAGCTCAGAGAACAAACCAACATAAAAATCACCCACCTGAGCTACAAATCTTCCCCACCATTCCTTTATTTATTTTTTCTCTGAAGAAACGACATACAATTAGTTACGAAACTTAAGAAAATTCATTCTCTACTCATTCAGATATTACTAATGTGGTGAAAAGAAGACGGGTGGGGACAATCGAATGAACTGAAGTACACAATTACAGACTATCTCACTAAAATCTGACAACCATACAGTCAACAGTCAATTTGCAAACTATCAATCAATTGTCTCAATCTTGACAGTTCTTTCTGGAAATATCAGTCCATCGTCTCCGATTATTATTGTTCATGCATTTTGATACCAACTGCGTTCCGTTCCCGTTCCTTCCTTATCGATCTTCTAATAAAATGCATTCTATACCTGACCATCGTTATATACTACTTATTTGGATATAAGTAACTCACACCACACTTACATATTACTTTTACCATTAACAATCTAAGCAATGCTTGATTTATTCAAAATTATTGAATCAAAAGTTGATAATGATATTTAAAAGTAGAAATTAAGTTAGAGTTGAACAGCGGATATAACTGCTAACTACATTACTTAATTGTTTATATAAGTATAGATGCAGCGTGGTTGGAAACCTCAACTACTAATCACTACATCATCGGTCCTTATATAACACTATTGTTTTCAGTATAAATCTATTATTATGACAGTTATGACTAAATATAATATTGATGACAATAGATGATTTATTTAGAATGTCTAGCAGTGGAATCCAGTTGGACGCGCGTTTCTTGCTATTTGAGACTCGTCAGTTGGATTTACCTGCATCAAATAGTAAGTGTTCACTCTAGGACTCGAACCTTTCGGATCAAACGACATCGCGTTATTCACTTAGCTACTGAATCATGATAGCCACTCTAATGTGCAACGGGGGTGAAGTTAAAATTCATTTAGTATTGTTTTACTTGAATCTTCCCATTAACATTTAGGACTTTTAAATCATTTCTTAAGTTTGTAAAATGGAATGAATTACTTCAATCAATAACATTGTCATGTTATACAAATAAAATGCATAAGAACTTATTTCCCTTGCATGTAAAAAAGAAACATATGTTTTGATGAAACAAATTCTATAAAAAGCAGTATTAGTTTCTTCTACCAAACTTATCGGAACCTAGTAACAAATACTCAGCAATACGTTTCAAAGTTCACCTTCTACAAAATAGCAATTGGAGTTAGATATATATAACACTGAATACTGATTCAGTAACCTAGGGGTTAATCGTTCATACACAAGATCGAATGTTTTGGGTTCATTACTGGATAGATACTACTAGTACAAAATGACTATCTAGTGCTTCCTGGTTTCCATTAGTGATCCAGCTAAGATCAGTTCGGGATATAAATTATCAACAACAACATAAAAACCCAACAAAATATTCATATATTAGTTATAATGGACATAAATTCAAAGAGATCTACATTTTCATAGTGAAAAGTATGATTCACTTGAAGCTAAACCACCAAGAAAAAAAACCTGGAAGCACTGGACGGCCGTTTCGTCCTACTGTCGGACTCATCAGCAGTGCGTATCCACGATCTCGCCTCGTGACATTTGAACCTACAACCTACTATGAAAATACTTAATCTCCACAAAACCCCTTGTGAGATTGACATTGCCAATTTTTTTATTGTTGGGTCCGTTGGCCAGACACTATCAGCAACAATCTACTGTGGGAGACAACAAACCAGATTCAATCCAGTGGAGGAAGAAGTCAGAAAGAAGCACTGGAAGTGGATAGGACATATATTGAGGAAATCACTCAGTTGCGTCACAAGGTAAGCCCTCACATGGAATTCTGAAGGCCAAAGGAGAAGAGGAAGATCAAAGAACACATTACTTCGAGAAATGGAGACAGACATGAGGAGAATGAACAAAAATTGGATAGACCTAGAAAGGAAGGCCGAGGACAGTGTGTGTTGGAGAATGCTGGTCGGCGGCCTATGTTCGATTTGGAGTAACAGGCGAAAGTAAGTAAGTAAGTAAGTAAGTAAGTAAGTAAGTAAGTAAGTAAGTAAGTAAGTAAGTAAGTAAGTAAGTACTTCATTTTTTATATTCAGCACTAAAACAAGGTGTCTAACTTCCTGATGACTACTTCCAACTAAGTTAGATATCGTATTCAAAAAATAAAATAGTTTATATTTAGAATTTTGTTCAGAACAGTCGTAAATTATCACCCTGATTTTATGTTGTACAATCTATGTTGAAAACGAATAATTATCATTTATCCTTATAGAATTATCCTTATTAACCTTTGATGAGGTCAAAGAGATCGTGTTTTTATTATCAACAGAATATATGAGTGAAGAACAATTTACTATAATTTTATGGCAGTTAATAAAATTAGAACTGAACTTACTATAAATTACCAAACTTTATCAGAAAGAGGGTTTTCTTGGAGAAGGTAGTAATTTAATAGTTGACTTCATGAGTCCATTAAAACTACACTGTCATGGAGAACCTATCGTGGGAATTCAGTCCCATAATAGGATGAAGCAGCCGTCTAGTGCTGTCACATTTTCCATGGTGGCCTAGCTTTAATCCACTCCGGAATTCAATTATCAAACTTCAATTGAAATGGTTAAAAAAATAATTTTCTGTAAAAAATATCTGGATTTTCTTGATGAATTTCAGAATTTTCAGTTATTTACTCTTGAGCAGTGCGCATCTACGGTCCCGCACTCGCGAGACTCGAACCCAGGACCTACAGTCTCGCGCCAGAGCACTTAACCGACAGAACACTGAGCTGGCATCCAACGGTGTTAATGTCTAACTCCAACCAATCCAGGATGTTTGAGCAACCGTTCACCATGATTTCAACTATGAAAATACTGAAATCTCCACAAAACCCCTTCTGATGTATTTACTCTTTGTTAAATAATCCTGAATGTCTTAAACCAGTAGAATTTTTCATACATGGTTGAAGTATTGTTTACATGAATCTATTTGTATTGTTGTTATTTACTAAGAAATTAAATATTAGTCTAGCCCTTTGACAAACGATTTCAGTTGCAACATTTACATAAAGTGTAGCATGATGTTATCTAACTAGTCGTTGATATGATCTGTTTTAAAACTATAGCATCTCAACATGAGGAAAGAATCCGAAATTATTTACGTTTGGTACTGAAAGCATCTTGCTTTCTTTAGTTTTTTTATCATAGTCTTCATCTAATAGAACTGTGTTGCCTCTATAATGGACATGAATCAGATAATTTAATCAATCAACAAAGAAACAATCAACTACTAGATATTTTTCCTAATGAAACAGATATTATCAAGTTAGCTTTTTAAAGGTAATTGATATCATTATAAACAAAGATGGATAGTGCCTAGCAGGGAAATCCAGAATGCGAGTTACTTTCTATTCGAGACCCGTCAGCTGGATGTATCTGCATCCCACAGTTGATGTTTTCTCCAGGACTCGAACCCAATACCGTCCACGTCAAACGCTGTCGCGTTACCCACTTAGTTGTTGAGTCGTGATAGCCACTTGATTGTGTAATGGGATGAAGTTTAAATTAACTTAGTATTGTTTCACTTGAATCTTCTCATTGATGTTTAGGACTGCAAATGATCAGTATCTTATTGGCATATGTGCATCGTCTGCGGATTGCTTCGATATTGCCATAAGTCACAAACATTATAAACATCAATACATTTACCAAAGTATTTACCAATTTTCTATTTTATTATTCTTATTTTGCTTGCCTTAGTTTTAAAAGTATATTCACTAATAAGTAATAAAGAAAAGTTGTTTAAATCGGAATTCTAAGTAACAAATGTTTTAAAAGTCATGTTACTTACTTACGCCTGTTACTCCTAATGGAGCATAGGCCGCTGGCCAGCATTCTCTAACCCACTCTGTCCTCGACCTACTTTTCTAGTTCTATCCAATTTTTGTTCATTCTTCTTATGTCTGTCTCCATTTCTCAGCGTGATGTGTTCTTTGGTCTTCCTCTTCTTCTTTCGCCTTCAGGATTGCATGTGAGGACTTGTCTTGTGATGCAACTGGGTGATTTCCTCAATGTGTGTCCTATCCACTTCCAGTGCTTCTTCCTGATTTCTTCCTCTGCTGGAATCTGGTTTGTTGTCTTCCACAGTAGGTTGTTGCTGATTTTGTCTGGCCGAAGTATTTTACGTAGACAATTGTTAATAAACACTTGTATCTTCTGGATGATGGCTTTCGTAGTTTTCCACGTCTCCACCTCACACATTAGAACTGCCTTGACATTTGTATTTAAAATTCTCATCTTGGTATAGAGTATACATTATTAAATATCAATATAGATATTAGGCTTATTTCCATGGGGAAATTAAAACAATGATTGAATATATTAGCATAGTAAAATCATATTTAAAGCTCCTTGTTAATTTAAGGAAGTGGAGACTGGTAAATGTTGGCGAATTTCGATATTTTTTTTCTTATATTTCAAAAATCCGTTTATATGTAGGTTGTTTGAATCTTCCCATTGATGTTAAGGACAGTAATTGATCATTCTTTTATTGGTATATGTGCATCGTTTACGGATTGTACCCCATTGCACAGGCTAGTCTCTATCTGAGCTCGGTAGTCAAATGGATGATACGATGTCGTTTGAAGGGAATGATATTAGGCTTGAGTCTCGGAGTGAACATTAATTTTGGGATGCAGGTAAATCCAGCTGACGAGTCGTAAATGAGAAGAAACGCGAATCCTCGATTTCATTGCTATCCTCTATCTATTTCCTCTTATAGTTCTAAGATCATTATGTAGATTAATCAAACAACGACAAGCTTGATAGTGGAACTTTTAATCGCTTTCCTCCGAGTCTTGTAGAATTAAGCTGTAATTCACTCTCATGTTAGTATTGAAATAGTACGATATCAAAAAATTTAGATCTTGCTTCACAGAAGAGGATTAACTGGTGAATCCATACAATTTCACCTGAAGACGGAGCTAAATTTCATGGACAGATAAAACAGTTTCGTGTTTTCCATTTCATCTAAATTTTACCGTACAATATGTTCTTCTGAAACGCTACTAACAATTCTCAAGTAAATCTGAAGTTTGATCACTTTTAAGTTTGAATTTACAAAACGATACTTCTTAAAATGTAAATTTCTGGTAAACATGTTCCGAGTTTCCTTTATGCTCTTACCAAAGATTTTGCTTCTATATCCGCTTTCAGTTAGGAGTTTCTCTTATAGCATCTCGTTCATTCTCAATGTATTCAAAATCAAAGATATTTTATGGATTTGGTGGAATAAAGAGTGAATAAAGCTTCTCTTTTCAATTATTGGGGCCTAGCTATAGAAAGTGGTTCACTGATCATTCTTTGTCTATTTTTTATTGTTATAGATCTGTGTCTCTCTCTCTCTCCACCTCTTTCGCTACGTCTCTCTGATTGTCTGTTCCGATCAACAGTTCTTCAAAATATACACATATGAAATCCATTCTCATATTTGACTTACATAACTCCGGTAATCACCAACGCGAAATAAGTTGATAACTATAAATGTGGATAGACGACATGTATATCTCAATAGCAATCAGAAACGATCAAACTGGAGTCAGGCATAGGAGTCACAAAAAACTGACTATCTTCAGAAATATCCTAATGAGCTCAAAATCAAACTCATGATATCTTACAACCAAATGAAGTTCATCTTCTCATGAAATCTACGTTTTCGAAGTAAAACCTTACACACCTTCACTTTTGAATTATTCCGTTTATTATGTTTTATCACTTCATAGAATTTTTTTGAGATCAAGTTATTTTTAACTTTTGGATTAAAAATGTATTCATAATAAGTAAGATCACTTCTTGTTAAGGATGTTAGACCCCTAGAACTCATTTAGTAAATGTCTTATTCTTGTAATTCTATTCCAAAAATTTGAATTTCTCGTTTACGCGCCAAAGCACTCATTTTCACCTTCATATCATGTTTCCACATGTGAGGACCTTCAATGTTATTGGTTTGTTGTCTCTTTTAACATGTTATTTTATAAAGTTTCCCAAAGACATTTTTATGCTATATATATATATATATATATATACGCTTGAGTTGTGATTGTTATTGTTGTTCGTGCTTCCCGCTGCTTGTGGAATATATTCCCATCTTCTGAAGTTGGATTTCTCTCTCTAGTTAGCGAGGCTGTGACGTATTGGAATAGTTAGCTGAATTGGTCATTGTGTCACTGATTCTTCGTTCCGTTCACAGATTAGGTGAACTCGTGATCTCTTCAAACACAGCACCTCTATAAGTTCACTGGGTTAAACTTTGCACGATTCTGTCATATAAAAACATACACGCTTTTTATTTTCACAATTAATGTAGTATAATCGTTTCTTAAAAAGTAAGTATAGTGGTATAAGTAGCAGTAACCATTGAACGAAAGAAATATCAATGTCCAGGCTTGCGTTGGTGGATGGCCTATGCCTCAGCAGTGAATAAAATATTGATTCGACTTTCCTTCGATCCGGTTCCTTTGACTATGTAGATTACTTTAAAAGAAAAGTCTTTTGGAACGATATGTCCACAGTTAATTAAATGCTCCTGTATCGAACTAGTAATCTTTTTACATTCTTCTTTTAAGAGCCAAGCCGGATGGTGTTCCGAGATGTGTTTGGAAAGTAATCGCTTTGTGCGGCCTATGTAACGTGCCTCACATCAGCAAGTAAATTTATAGATACATATTGATGTGGCTCAAAGCGAAAGTTTATCCTTAACACACCTCAGAATGGTAGGCCGGCTGGAGAAAACAATTCGAATCTTAGCTGTGTAGAATGTTTTATTCAACGATTTTGAAATCCGTTTATTCAGGATTTCAGCACTAATTCAAACTACAGTGTAATAGATGAACAGTGTTCAGGTAAGATATTTTTATACATCCAATACAATAGTCTTTATTTTAGATAAGCAAATGGTAAACTGTAAGTAGTGATAACTAGAAAGTTTATTTTAACTAACATTTTATGTACATTCATTGTTTATTAGTTTGGTGTGTGTACTACTGATGTCAACAAATATAAGTAGTATGTATCATCAATCAAAAGTAAAATGTCTGGAGACAAGAGGTTAAGAAGATCAAAGAAAAGACAACGAGAACAAATAATGATTGGTGTGGAAACGAAAGAACAATGAAGTCTGAGACGATTGATTGATATTTGCAAAAAAGAAACAGTCAAGTTTGAGACAATTGTTTGACATTTCCCATATGAAGTATTTACTGTATGATTTTGAGATTTTACTAAAATGTTCTATAATTTTGTGTTCAAATACATTCGACTGTCCCCCCTTGTGTTCCCGTTCACTGTAGAAGTACTTATGAGTCTTTTATAAAATGCTTAGAATACATGATAAAACTAGATACCGCTAAATGTACACTGAACCTTGACAAGATTTGATATGTGTTTCTGCTTATATATTCATTAGAGAATGTTGCGAAGTTTATATTGAAATTCATCCATTGAATATATTATGGAATGAAAAAAAACGTTTATCGATACATATCTGGTGTAAGGATGGCTCGTTGGGTTTCAGTGAATTGATATCTCACAACCGACGTGGTTGAACTCCACTGGTCACTGCTTCTCAATAGAGCTACAGGAATATCTCGTCGAGTCAGTCAATAGTAAGCATATGATCATTATTAGAAGGGGCACTGCTGAAGAGTCCCACAATAAGACGAGTTGGCCGTCCAGTACTTCCAGGTTTTCCATGAATGTCTAGCTTCAATTGAGTCATGATTTCAACTATATTACAATTACATTATATCATTACAAATTATGTTGAAGAGATTTTAGTAAAAATAACTTCTATATCAAATGTATTTAACTTGAATTTAAGTTTAAGAACAAATCAGTGAAATCAGTTGAAAACATTAATGGTTTTTTCCACTCCTAACTTCCAATCAAGTTCCTTTGATAACAGTTAAATAATAATAGATCACTTCAAATTAGATATGTTTTACCAGATTTGTTAACTCAGTCATCATATTGATTAAAACTTGTTTTGACAAATTTTTTTTAATATTCCACATGAATAATTCTAATTTGCAACTGGCGAAACTGTAATGTGTGAACGAATCAATCAGATATAAGATAACAGGTCTCGAATTTTGGCGAAAAATTCATTCATCCATTTGGTTTAGATTGTGTTAATTCGTGCTGAAAACCCTTAATCTAATTCGTAACCATTGTCTGTAAATGATAATCCTATTTCCTCACATTGGTTTAAAACACTCATTTAACCTTAGTTACTAGGCGGATACTCTCAAGGTCACTCTGAAGTCACTCAAGGATCGTTCATAAATTATAGTTTCACTTTGCCCATATCTATTTGTTATTCGCGGACTTCACATTACTTACTTACTGATGCCTGTTACTCCCAATCGAGCATAGTTCGCCGACCAGCTTTCTCCAACACACTCTGTCCTGGGTATTCCTTTCTAGTTCTATCTAGCCATTTTTCATTCTTCTTATGTCTGTCTCCATTTTTCACCGTAATGTGTTCTTTGGTTTTCCTCTTCTCCTTTGACCTTCAGGATTTTATGTGATGGCTTGTCTTGTGATGCAGTTGGATGATTTCCTCAAAGTGTGCCCAATCCACTTTCAGCGCTTCTCCCTGATTTCTTCCTCTGCTGGATGGAATCTTGTTTGTTGTCTTCCACAGTAGAATGATGCTGATATTATCTGACCACCGTATCCCAATTATTTTGCGTAGACAACTGTTAATAAACACCTGTGTCTTCTGGATGATGGCATTCGTAGTTCTTGTTGTTTATTCGATTCTTCTGCTGATATTTAATACAAAAATAGAGCCTACTGAACTACCGTTTAGCTTTAGTTTAAGAATTGTCAGCAATGCAAATTAACGATCTTTATCGGATCTGACTTAAGTTTTTCGGGTCCTACAGCGTCAAGATTCTTTTAGATTACTTTGTCAAACTTTAGAGGTTACATTTCCATTTACATACAATCCCTATTTTCCAATTCTTCTCTTTCCCATATCCATAAGAATTGTATAACGATAAAAATTGAGATAACAATCAACGAGGTTGATTATTAAACCGAATGATTATTTGAAAATGATTATCTCAATCTTATGAAATCACTCATTTGAATAAACAGTTTGGCTTTATCAGATTAATATATCTTTCAAGTTAAATGACATATGAATGCTCAAATCAATGCATTGATGTATTTTAACATAGATTACACTTCTATTTCCTATCTGAATATCATGATGACTTTACCGTTATCTTATAGAAGATGAATTGAAGAGTAACATTGTAATGAAACTATTTGACATTCAGCTGAAATGATTATGGGAAACATTTAAGAAAAATAACATAAGTGATTAAAGTTAATGGGTTGGAAAATGTGTTTAGCTAATTTATCTAACTAAATATTTTATTTTCATAGTTGAAATCATAAGTCGATTGAATCTAGACCACCATGAAAATCCTGGAAGCACTGGAAGTCCCTCTCATCCTATCATGGTACTCCTCAGCAGTATTCATCCATGATACCACCTCACGAGATTCAAACCCAGAACCTACTAGCTTCGCGCGAAGCTGAAATATCCACAAAAACCCCTTCTGAAATATTTTATTCTTTGCTTTTTTTCATAAGAAGTAGAATATTGATAACTTATTTACTTACTTACTTATGACTGTTACCCCTAGCTGAGGAGTATAGGCCACCTACCAGTATTCTCCATTCAACCCTGTCATGGGTAATCCTTTCAGGTTCTTTCCAGTTGTTATGCAACCTTTTCATATCTGCTTACATTTCCCGGTATAATGTGTTCTTTGGCCTGTAGCTCTTCTAAAGTTACTACCGATCCTATACCCGAGTAAAGGAGGAGGGTTGTGCATGGGGTTAGTGACCCCATCCCGTAGAAAACTAACTCGCTAAAGAAAAGCTAACCAGAAATTGATAACTTACACATTACATATTTTAAAGAAACATCTAGGGGTTTATTTTATTTTATTTCATAGCTATATGTTACTTAAGCATCAAAAATAATTATTTTTTCAAAATACCATATCATGTTATACTCTTGTATGAATGTTTCATATCTCAAACCAACTATACTGACTTGACAGATTAAATTAAGTGGTTAGCAATCACATAGTCAGAGAAACGTCAATTAAATAAGGAATGTAGTTTAGCAAACAAATATGCTGGTAATTAGTATGTACTCGGTAGTGACTAATTTCTGTAATTCTAATGAGGATTTTGTACAAGTGGTGATCAACCGTATTAGATGTGTAGTAGTTACCCATTGCTGACGAGTCCTATACTAGGACAAGATAGCTGTCCAATGATTCCTGGATTTCAGTTAGTATCGTGATATGAGTATCATGTACTCGTGTCTAGACAAGGCTACTATGATATTTTCATTCATTTTATTCTAATTTTATCCATGAGTTACAAATCAAATGCAGAACATGACAGTGAATGAAATTTATGGAAGAAAATCATTGAAAATCCGGCAATAATGCAATGGAAATCTGTGCTCTTCATCCTTGAATAAGTTGTATGTTTATGTACTGTTGTTATATCTAATATCATTTCGTAACAGTACAAGTAGGTGAACAATATTATGGGATACCTTAATAGATTAAAAAACTGCCCCTACCCCTCTGATTTTTATCCCTGCCACGGTTTGAACCCAAAACCTTCAAACATCTCATTGTTGGCTTCATCCTAAAAAGACTCATTTCTGTGATGTCAGTTTAACCTGATCGCTACTAAACCTGCACGTCCTAGGTTCGGTATTATGTTCAAATATCTAGCTAAAGGATTTACTTTGGTCAAAATCATTCACATATCTATTCATAAAACTGCTTTAAAAAAGTCCCATTTAAGTATAAATGAATTTGACTACATATTTTTAAACTATAATACTTAAATGATACTTTGTTTGGTTGCACATTAAGATGCCATATGTATTTGGAATTTGATTACACCTTAACGAATAATACCTACTATATTCATAGTTGAAAGCGTGAGTCAACTGAAGCTAGACCACCATGGAAAACCTTAAAACACTGGACGGCCGTTTTGTCCTATTATGGGACTCCTCAGTAGTGCGTAATTTCGAAGATATATTTGATAGGTTTATCAATATATTGAGAAATGACTAATCTAAACTGATTAGCAGTTGTAGAAGAAGTTGAGCACAGCTTTTTCACTCGTGATCTAGGGTGGATGCATGATCGAGCACTTTCAGCTAGATGAGTCCATTAAAGCTAATATGGTCATCAACAAATGTTGAAGATTTACACAGTTATTGATTTTGGAGATTGATTTACATCTGTGCATAGTCTTCTTTTACAAGGAACTTCATCTGAGTATAAAATCTGTTTACAGAAACTTTTAACAGAAATCTCAACAAGCTTTAGACTTTTTTCCAATTAATTGTGTCTCCTGAAAACATTCTCATACACAAGACATATAGAAAATAAAATTTATTATTGAGTAAATTTTGTTAGTTACAGTGTAGAATAACAAAGACCGATGTCAGGCAAAATTGCTTACTCTTCCCCTTTCTCTTCCTTCTGGTGACCGACTGGATCATAAAGGTGTCAACACTTATTTTCTCAACCTGGAGAACAACGAAGGACACATACAGAAAATATAATTGTTTATTAACAGTTTTATATGCAAAATACTTCGGATCCGATGGCCAGACACTATCAGCAACATTCTACTGTGGGACAGAACTAACCAGATTCCATCCAGTGGAGGAAGAAATCAGGAAGAAGCACTGGAAGTGGATAGGATACACAATGAGGTAATCACCGAACTGCGTCACAGGACAAGCCCTCACATGAAATCCTGAAGGTCAAAGGAAAGGAGGAAGACCAAAGAACACTTTACGCTGAGAAATGGAAACAGACATGAGAAGAACGAACAAAAGTTGGATAGAATTAGAAAGGAAGGCCGAGGACAGATTGGGTTGAAGAATGCTGATTGACGGCCCATGCTGGATTGGGAGTAACAGACGTAACTAAGTAAGTAAGAATATCATATTTTCAGTAAACTTTTTATTCTGTTATTTGTACCATGTTTCATTGCACTTGAAGGATTTCAAGTACTTTTAACTTATATGATTTTACTTCAGCCATTTTTTAAGTCGAAATAATACTTAAATACTTTAAACATTTTAAGTAATATTATTTTTAGTGTAATCATATTTTTATCTGTTCGTTCAGTTTCAGATAGAAAACATGTTTTCTTTTGAGCAAAGATGGATAGTGGCTGGCAGTGGAATCCAGTTTGATGCGCGTTTCGTCCTATTTTGGACTCATCAGCTGGATGTACCTGCATCCCAGAGATGATGTCCACTCTGGGATGCGAACTCAGTAACTTTCGCTTCAAACACCATCACGTTATCCACTCAGCTAGCTATCAGAACTCGGTAGCTGAGTGGATAACGTGATGGTGTTTGAAGCGAAAGGTACTGGGTTCGCATCCCAGAGTGGACATCATCTCTGGGATGCAGGTACATCCAGCTGATGAGTCCAAAATAGGACGAAACGCGCATCAAACTGGATTCCACTGCCAGCCACTATCCATCTTTGCTTACAATGCTTGTGAATTAAGGGTATATCGAGGCAATACGTACAGTATGCACATATGCCAATAAGAGACTGACCAATTGTATTCCTAAATGTCAATGTGAAGATTCAATCGAACAATACCAAGTGAATGTTTTCTTTTAGTTTCAAATCGTTTTACTTATGGTATTTGGACGTTTGATTCAACACTATAGGTAGACATCATAGTACAACTAATTGCCATTCAATAGGTACGTGCTTATTGCCATCACATTACAACTAATTAACAACTAAAATGATGTTTTACATGAATCAATTCCTACACTGAACAGGAAGAGAGACCTACACTATTTTATATCTTTGAGACCTAGAAGAATCTGCTTAGACGACCTGATCGACAAAGAATTGAATTTGATCGGAAAAATATTCATGGAAAATGTTTTTCCTGCCACGTTAACTGGCAAAAACTTGAAGCTAAAATATCGAAGAAGGTAGTTGTCATGTACATTTAGTTCAAACATTAAATGGCTGAAAAGATTTTAATAAACTGTTTGTCGAAATCATTGATTCAAACATTCTATTTCACTAAACCACTGGTTGCATTCTCCGGTAGATACTAAATCTTAAAATGTACCGATGATAAACTACCTCATTAGACCACCTCACTGTATTCTTACCAGTTTCAATCACATATCCAAACACTATCCAATATAATTAACTATAGTTGTATGAAAATAGTTATATCGTTCATTTATTGAACAACTCGTCAGTTCTAGTCATCTATCTCAACCAGAATTTTCAATTACAATCATTCACAACATGAAATCAACTAGTTCTAAGGGAAGTTAGATTAAAAAAGAAATCCATGTATATCACAGGCTTTAGTAATTCTAAATGATGTTTTAGTTTTTCCACATATTTAAATACATAAGTATGATTTCCAAATCGACTGTTGCTGTGATGAACAGAACAAAGGGTGGGGACATTCGAATGCATTTAGGCACACAATTACAGACTATCTCATAACCATACAACAAACAGTTAATTTGCAAATTATTAATTAATTGTCTTAATCTTGACTGTTCCTCCTACAAATACCAGTCCATCGTCTCCGATTATTATTGTTCATAAATCTTCATACCGATTGTGTTACGTTCCCATTCTTTCGTTATCGATCTTCTACTGAAATACATTCTATGCCTGACCATTACCATATACTACTTATGTGGATATAAGTAACCCACACCACATTACTACTTAACAACTAATTCAAAATAACACTAAAGAAATAATTATTTTTCATACCTACATAATATTAATTTCTGTATATGATACATAGTGGACAATATATTCCTTTTTAATTTGACCACTTCAGATAAGAAGTGAGTCGAAGGTTGAATTTGAAGATTAAAGTAGAAAAAATACTATTCATTCAAGTATTAATTAAGTAGTATGTAAGTAGTATGACCAAGTATAGATAATATTTTATAAAAATTTTCAAGTGGAATTTGGTGAATTCCCAATAATCAACTAATCCGGAAGGGAGGTTGAAAAGAGGAAGGACAAAGAACACCTTACGGTGGGAAATAGAAGCAGATATGAAAAGGATGAATGTTGACTGGAAAGAACTACAAAGAATTGCCCAGGACAGGGTTGAAAGGAGAATACTGATGGGTAGCCTATGCTCCTCGACGAGGGGTAATAGGCGTAAATTAGCTAATTATGAGTGACAAGCAAATCAGTTTTAGATAAATTTTAGTCATATATGAGCGTTCTATATCTTGAGTGCATGTGTAGGATTTTACCAGAACGAGATAATTTATCTCTGACCATTTGTTCTGTCAACTGATAATCGTTTATTTTTAAAGAATTTTATAATTGAAAACGGGAAATTTAAGTTCACACTATAGTGAATGATAGCTCAGGTGGGGAAAACCAACTTATTCTTACAGAGTTCTTTAGTCAAACGTGAAACCAAACATCAAATACTTTATTTGCAAATCTTCCATCAATTGTCGTTCACACCCTTAATGAATCTTTTCTTTCCTAATTCCTTTGTATTTCCCATCCTGTTTTCTTCAATGCAATCTTCTCAGCCTTCTTTTCAAATGCATTTAACTTCTGATTGGTGTTACTAACTAATTATGTCTGTTGACATAAGTAGCATACACCACGACATTAACCGCAACAGTTTATTAGACGCTGCATATATATCTAGACAAAGAGAAAATAAAATTCTCATCAAACTGTTGAAAAAGATTGAGCATCTGTTGATTTAGGTTTCAAAATACAGTGATATAAAATGAGCAGTTTGATTCCAATAAATTGGATGACTATTTCGAAATATTGAATGCCTATCGTTTTCTTGCCGTGAGATAGTGGAGAAGAGGGTGTAATTAGGCTTTTTTATGAGGAATGATGTAATTGTGAAGCCATTTGTTGTCTTACTTGATATCATTATCATCACAAACTTCAGATATATATGAGCTATATGTGTTACTCAAAAAGTAACTAATGGTATATCCCATCGAAACTGAATTTCATTGGTTGTGGTCAATACCCATCTTGTCATTCAATGAATATTTGTCCAAAGTCTTATAGTTTTTCAAGATTTCTCTAATTCGATAATGAATTAGATCCATTCCAATATGTTATTAATAATTACTCACTGACTACTGTGCACACTATCCTAAAATTCCCTGACGTTTATAATGTCTCTGTCCAGGATTTTAACATGCGCGCTGATATACACGAGAATATTTCATAGCGTTTATGTGTTTATGAAGATGTAGATCAAGAGAGCAATCCTTAATCAATTGAACATCATAATCGTTCCAAGATATTTCCCCTTTTGGATTATTATTCAGTATTGAACGCTGAACATATATTAGATGACTCAATAATTGTTCACTACCTCTTAGACAATTAATTTTTTTCAACTCAGTATTTAGTATACTATGAGGGATGCTAGCTCAGCGGTCTATAAGTTAAGTGCTTTGGCGCGAGTCTGGTAGGTGTTGGGTTCGAATCTCGCTCGCAAGGCGAGATCGTGGATGCGCACTGTTGAGAAGTCCCACAATAGGATGAGTTGGCCGTCCAGTGCTTCCAGGTTTTCCATGGTGGTCTAGCTTCAATTGACTTATGATTTCAATTAAAAAATTCGGAATACTTTATGGCTTTCCTCAGCTATGAAACAACATTGTATATAAGATTGGTCTGTATGTTCCACGAACAAAACAATAATATATCAGTAGAACAGTTGTCACCAAACGCTTTTTGATATTTTGTCAGTCAGTCAGTCAGTCACAACGTAGAACTTCGTACGTACGTACATCAGTTCGAGTTGCCATACCACATTAGCACAGAGATTCAGTTGTCGATTCAAATCCCATAGTGGTAGAAGTAGTAAGAGTATAATCAGAAACCAAAAGATTAGGGTTTGAAGAAATTATTGAAGGAGTATAGTACAGTGAAATAAATTTGGAAAGAGAAAAAGATAAAGACATGAGGAATTCAGAAGATTAGAATTTGATAGAGCACAAAGAGTGGATGCACCTTCGCCATTGCAAACGATTTTGAGCCATGTCATTCAAGGTCTCTAACCATCGGTTGCTATCATCTCGCAGATCCCAACCAGGTAGTCTACACCTACCAACATGGCCCAGTCCACTTGTCAGTGACTTCATGGATTTGTGCCACGTTTTGGTCTGGCCACCCCTAGCTTTCTTCCAACCTACCCCTACACCATGAAACATTGCACGTCGGGGCAGTCGGTGGTCGGGCATACGTAACACATGTCCCAGCCATCTCAACTGATGAAGTTTCACTACTTCATCAATCGATTTGTCATCCCCACCTAGTACTCGTTTCCTAACAACTGCATTACTTACCCGGTGGTCCCAGGATATACGAGCAATGCTTCGAAGACACCTATGATCGAACACTAGCAGCCTACGAATATCCTCTACTCTTATTGGCCATGTTTCACTGCCATAAAGTAGGACGGAGCGAACTGCTGCACAGTAAACCCGTCCTTTGGTTGCTAGACAGATATCTCGCCTACGCCATAAATGACGCAAGTTGGCGAAAGCTAGACGAGCCTTCTGTATCCGTGCTGAGATTTCGTCACATACCAGACCACAAGGGCTGATGAGACTCCCAAGATAAGTGAAGCTGTCAACACGCTCAATTACTTCACTCCCTATCATTAGTTCAGGTGTCGCTGCAACCCAATCCTGAAGTAACATTTTGAACTTCGAGGGAGAGAATCGCATCCCGAACATGCCTGCATAGTTGCTTATAGTGGTCAGAAGACTCTGCATGTTGTCAGCGTCTTCACCGAGTAAAACTATGTCGTCGGCGTATTCTAAGTCAACAAGTGAGCCTCCTGGTAAAAGTTCAACTCCTGGAGGTTTAGCTGATGAAAGTGCTATCTCTAAAAGTATGTCAATGACAAAGTTAAACAAGAATGGGGAGAGTGGACAGCCCTGACGAACACAACTTGAGGTAACCAATTTTGATGACAGTTCGCCATAGGCTCTAACTCAACCAGTTGTGTTCGAGTAGAGAGCCTTTATGAGGTTAATGTGCTTCTTTGGTACTCCTTTCAGTGACAAACACTGCCATAGAACCTCACGATCAACGGAGTCAAATGCCGTTTTAAGGTCAAGAAATACTACTATTGTGGGACGTCTGAATTTGTGTCTATGTTCTAGAACCTGACGTAGGGTGAATATCTGGTCTATGCAACCATGTCCAGGTCGAAAACCAGCCTGGTTTTCTCTAGTCTGCTCTTCACGAGCTTTGGTTAGGCGACCTAGTATTATTGAAGCTAATATTTTAGACACTATATTAGTCAAACTGATCCCTCTGTGATTGTCACAGGAGGACTTTTGTCCTTCCTTATAGACTGGCACAATCAGTGATTGGGACCAGTCAGATGGAATTACATCCAGTTCCCAGATTCTACCTAAGACCTCAGTCAAACTCACTGCTAGTACTGGACCACCATCCTTAAAAATCTCAGGGGTCAACCTGTCAGGGCCTGCTGCTCTCCCTCGCTTCAGATTTCCTATAGCTTTTTCAACCTCACAGAGGGTTGGAGGACTTACATCAATTTGCCATTCAGGACGACTGGGGATCGTGGGTAATTGAAGTGTGGCTGAAGGCCAGTTGAACTGATCCCTAAAGTGTTCTGCCCATCGATCCAATCTCCTGGATTGAGAATAAATAATATGCCCATCTTTATCTGAGATGGTTTCACTGATATTCGAGTTCCTAATACCGGTTTTTTTAACGAGTCTGAATAGCTGCCTACTGTTACCTATCGCCACTGCCTTTTCCATCTCTCTTGCTTTCGCTACTTACCACTGTTCAAGATCATTACGTAGGCTTCTTATAAGCCTGCGCTTAAGTTGACTTCGCTCTTCGTTATGCTCAGAGCCAGGTGGGATGACTTTACGAGCATCTATCAGTGCGGTAGATGCTGTCGAGATCCATTGTTTCTCCCTAACCTTATGGTTTACCTTACTAGCGGATATCACTGCTGTTTCCACAGCTTTTCGGATGTCGTTCCACGCTGCCTCGGGGTGGACACAACTTACATGTCTGTCTAACTGTTTTTCCAGTTGTTACTGAAATATATTCTTAGGTTGCTTATCATTAAGTAGAACCCTTAGAGGCTTCCCTACAGTGTCTTTCTTACGTCCAGTAAGACGCAGACAGATGCGTGCTCACATTAGAGCATGATCTGAATCTAAACATGTGCCCCAGAATGAGCGACAGTCTTCTATCGAGCTTCTCCATCGGTGGCTGATAGCGATGTGATCTAATTGGGTCCAACGTTGGGACGAATTCGGGGGTCACCATGTCAAAAGATGTTTTTCCTTATGCTTAAAGTTAGTATTTGCAAGAAATAGGCGGTTATCTGAGCATAGCTGCAACAGACGGTCGCCATTATCTGTTCTTTTAGCCACGACATCATAAGATCCACCCAGGTGTCTTTTACTTTCACTTAGTTTACCTACTTGAGCATTAAAGTCACCAGCAACTATTACTACATCAGAACACCTAGCTTTTCGGAGAAGGTCAGAAAGTTTCCTGTAAAACTCATCTTTTATATCGTCTGAGCTGCAGTCAGTAGGAGAGTAGGCAGAGACGACGAAGAGGCAACGACGAGTTTCCCTATCTTTCCGGGTCCTTACTGATCCGTTTAGTCGGACAGCGCATAGACGACTGTCTACTGGGATCCAGTCTAAAAGAGCTAGTTCTGCCCTACGACTTAATGCTATACCTACTCCAGCGAGGCCACGGGAAGCAGCGTCAGGGCTTCCAGATACACGAAGCGTGTATCGAGATGAAACTTTATTTTGATTAGGTGCGGTCAAATGAATGACACTACTCGGATCTTGTATGCGCGTTTCGGAGACTTAGCACACATCGATGGTGTAAGATTCTAGAGTCCTAGATAAGGAAGCCTGTTGTCCTATTTGGCACAATGTTCGGACATTAAAAGTTCCTATATGTAGTTTAGAGCGTGGTTTCAGGAGACCAGGAAAAACGTTCTGTGTACTCGAATCGTTTGCCCTAGCGGTGCGAGGTGATAAAAGGACGTGGGAAGGGTTAGCCGTGGAGATAACAGAGTTATTAGGTGTAGGAAGGATTTGAAAGCGACCAACTTGGTCTCGTGTGCAGTTAAGGGTATGAGGGCTAGTATCAATTCCCGGCTTCCCACACCGTGGAAGGGTATTTCTTGAGGGACCTGAAAAGGAAGTTGGATTAGTATTGGTCTTAACGACCTGGGAGCGTGACCGCAGTGCCCAAGGGACAACTGCTTGAGGCCGGTCACGCACGGCCTTTTTGTGGGGGATTTTTGACGTGTTAGCTCCGTTCTTCAAAAGTCCTTACCGCCGGAGACGGAAATCCGTGGTATAAGGCAAGGTGTGCATTTTTAGGGTCGACCTTTTCTAACCCCATCCCTCCTTGTGGGAAGGCAGCATCGCTGTCATGCTGGTTGTCTGAAGGAAACACCTTACTGCTTTCACACCTCTGTACAGTCAGCAGTATGACTTCGCCTTCGGACCTTGGGATTGCTGCTTTTAGTCTCACCCTCTTCAATCGACCTGTCTGGCATGGTAGGACCTTGAGGAACGATTGTTCCAGCCAGCATAGCTTGATTGGATCATCACGATATTGAAGCCCGACCACCACGTCAAGGTAGCAGCAACGGTCGGGTTATTTTGTATCATCATTTATTCTTACTTGGAATAATAAATAGAAATAGAGACTAAATTTCCAAAACCCGACTTCTTTTAGTGTCTTATTAAGTGAAAGAGAGAGTTAGTCATTCGAAAATCATCAAAACATGTTATTCTCAATGCATATTACACTTCAATGAATTCATTTCTGTATAATTAATATGATACATTAATCAAATGAGCATATGTTACTGATTTCTAAACGCACTAAACAACACTAGAGATTGAATTTAATAGATGAATGTTTTTTATTTCTGAAGCGTCCATTAAGTACACTTAGTATTGTTTGTTTTAATCTTCCCATTGATGTTTAGGACTGCAACTGGTCAGTCTCTTATTGGCATATGTGCATATTCAGAGTATTGCTTCGATATACCCTTAATTCACAAGCATTGTAAGCAAAGATGGATAGTGGCTAGCAGTGGAATCCAGTTTAACGCGCGTTTCGTCCCATTTTGGACTCATCAGCTGGATGTACCTGCATCTCAGAGTTGATGTTCACTCTAGGACTGAGTGGATAACGTGATGGCGTTTGAAGCGAAAGGTATTGGGTTCGAGTCTCAGAGTGAACATCATCTATGAGATGCAGGCACATCCAGTCGACCAGTTTCAAATGGAACGAAACGCGCGTCAAACTGGATTCCACTGTTAGTCGCTATCCATCTTTGCTTACAATAAGTGATGTTTTATTCATAAAATGTTCTTTATACATCATTAACTGACTGATTTATAAACCTTTTAATCATTCTCTTTATCTTCAATTGAATGATTGATTTACCTTTTTTTGATAATAAGTTTTTTAAACAAATAAACAGTTCTATATTTGGTAAAGTTTTGCTAAAAACCTTTTTTATACTTCCTTTATTGTTTTAATCATTTCCGCCTAAATAAATAGTCTAATGAGATTTTGAGAAGAAAAACAAAGTGTTGAGCAGTGATTTCTTTTTAAATATACACTTTACAACTAATAAAGTCAATATCAATAGTTGAGATCATGAGTCAATTGAAGCTAGATCACCATGGAAAACCTGGAAGCAGTGGACGTCCGTTTCGTCATATTGTGGGGCTCCTCATCAAAGCGCATCCACGATTACGCCTCACGAGAACTGAACCCAAGATCTATCACTCTCACGCTCAAGCCGGCTCAGTGGTCTAGAGGTTAAGCGAGACCGAAAGTCCCGGGTTCGCATCGGATGAGCAGGGTCGTCGATGCGCACTGCTGAGGAGTCCCACAAAAGGACGAAACAGCCGTTCAGGGTTTCCACAAATTCTATAGTGGTCTAGCTTCAATGGACTGGTAATCTCAACTATTAAAATAACTATAATATTCACAAAATCTCCTTCTGATATTAATCAGTATTAACAGTTGAGACCATGAGTCAATTGGATCTAGATAACCATGGAAAACCTGAAAGTACTGGATGGCTGTTTCGTCCAATTGCGGAACTCCTGCACAAAAATCCCTTTTGATATAGAGTGAATAATATTAAATAGTTATTTAACCCAAGTTTTCAGGGTTTTTTCTATCAGTATAATCATCGATATATATCATGTCGAAAAAGATTTATACTTCAATTTCAGAATATTAATCATGGTAAAATTAACAACTGCTGATTGACCTAATGTTTGTGTTTTCTAGTAGAATGAAAGGTTCAATCCTACCCTGTGTGTGGTTAATTTTTGATTCATGGATTTTTAGGATATAGAATTAAACAAATGAAATCATTTTTATTTTGCAATATTCTTTTGTTCAATTAGTTGTTATGACCTTATAACCTAGAAAGATCATGTATCTGTCAATGTTGTCAAGTATTACATCTACATGGTGATAAAAGAAACTACAAATTTTAAAGCAGAAGAAGAGGCTTATTGTCAACTGCAATCGATATTTAGAAATACTAGAGATGCTGTTTTAATTGAAAGAAATTAGGTTTTTTTTAAAAAAATGGAAAATTGGGAATGATACTCATTTCAAAATTGAAAAGTCAGTTACCAATCGGACCAATCGGAGATGGTCGTGCAATATCGTGAATTGGTTGTAGTTAAAAAATAACACCGACTCATTGGTCTGGAGGTAAAGCGTTTGCGCGCGAGACCGAAGGTCGTGGGTTCAAATTTTACATGCAGGATGGTGGATGCGAACTGCTGAGGATTTTTGACTAGGATGAAATGGCCGTAAAGTGCTTTCAGGCTTTTAATGGTGGTCTAACATTTGTTGATTCATGATCTGAACCAAAATTTAAAAAAAGCTTGAGAATGAACACAACTGCATCAGTGTGGTAAGTTTTGATCTATACTCAAAGAAGAACACTGCACATACTGAGATAACTGAAGACGACAATTAATCACTACGTAGATGGATTTCATGACTCGTTATACTTGCCCTAAATATTATTTTAACCAAATTCAAAATCATTTACAATTATATGTTAATGAGTAGGTGGTGATTAGACATGCTTATTGAATACTTCAATCACTTCTGTTTATGAATATTTATAAGTTCAGTAATCAGGTTCACAATTTCATCTGGTACCCTTTGTTAGATCCATTTTGCAAGTGAAAATCCCTCCATGCATACATTTGTGATTTCTTCCTTACGTGTTCTCTATTTGTATATGATGTTAACATCTTTGATGTTAATTAAGACTGTAACGTTCAGTTTTCTTGGTTTCACTATCGTTTTTTATTGAGTCTCTATGTTCCTTACCGAGCTGTATCTAGTTTGTTTTAATTGATATTATTTTGGCATCCACCATATTGGTTGCTCGCTATTTGATTGTGCGGTTTGATTTTGACTGGGATCGTGCATTTTTGGTTGTAATTTGGAGCACTTTCCCATAAATTGAAACACTTTGTGTTATAAAATAGCCGCTCAAACGTAATCTCACTTGATCTATCCAGAAAGGATAGAATAACGCTTACCTTTTGATGTTTTTGATTGAATATTTTGGTATCAATTGTTGGTTGAATAACCGGGTGATAATATTTGTTTAGGTAAATTTGTACATTTGTATATATATAATGAAATTTAGAACCGTGTTACCCAAAATACCTTGTTTTGATTTAGACTGGGGCACGATTGTATAAAACTATTCCTCGGTTATTCGGCCACATCCAGACCTATTGGAATCTAGGTTTGGATCTTACACCCTCTGCCTAATCTCAGTATAGTTCATTCAATTATTCTGCTATATTCAACTAGAACTTTATTGACATTTAAACTCACTATCATGATTTATCTATAATATAAATAAATAGTCATACAAACCAAACAGTAAGCTTGTCAATAGTTACTCAGCCAATACCGCAAACTGACAAAATGCATTGTCAGTTATTGTTTTGAACTAAATCTTGTTCAATCTTGTACAATTTACATATTTACCCACGTTTGGTTCAGAAATCAACTTAGTCTAATCGTTAAACAAGAGAACAAAGACAATCTCAATTCGTAATTCAGCTAAGAATTAAATAAAATAGTTACACACCTTTTTTCGTTAAATTCAGGATCTAATGTCCATCTGATCGATAAAATCTAGACCATTACAGTTATTCTTTATATTCCATCTAATTATTTTACAGATAAAGTTGGAAACCTTTTTTTTAAAACAACTAGTCTGTTATATCTAGAGCTTTGATTCTTGCTATGCCACGTACTAATAGACTACTTGAACGATCGAACCCACAACGTCGCAAGAGAAAAGATAGAAGACTAGTAAGTAAGAATTTTATTCCCCAACACAGTGTCAAATATAGTACAGAAATCTCATGTATTTATAGTTTTTTTGGCTGAAAGTAAATCATCATTTAGGACAACCAATAGGCACATAGGGTGTCCTTCTTATTCATCCAATAGGGAAGCTACACGTCGACGTTCTAGAATTTTCCCTTAGTAGTGATTGGATGGAATGCATTCGACTATTTATAGGCTTCTTGAAGCTTCCTTGAGTTTGCCAACGAGCCATCCTTACATAGTCATTATTACTAACCTTTGTATTAACAAAATTAAGGTTATGATACCTTCATCCACTTGTTTCTATGTACTTTCTATATTTGAAATCACTTCATGATTCATAACGATAATAGTAATGAGCTTGAAGAAAACAAAACACTCAAACTAAATACACTGTACACACATCTGAAGTAGACAATGAAACTTAAACGACCAACAGATATGAGACTACAACTAACAAATTACATTAATAGTTCAGTACATAAGTGTTTTGTCTGAACTTTTATTTTTGTCTACAAATATTCAGATTATTATCTATAACCTCAATAAGACTCCGATTTTTCAAAGATGGATATTTTGATTTCATCAACAACAAAACAACAAGTATTTTCATAGTTGAAATCATGAGTCAATTAAAGCTAGACAACCATGGAAAACCTGAACGCACTGGACGGCCAACTCGTCCTACTGTCGGAGTCCTAAGCAGTGCCCCTTCTAATAATGATCATATGCTCACTAGTGACTGACTTCAAGAGATATTTCCCGGAGTTATAGTGAGAAGCAGTATCTAGTGGAGTTTACCATGTCTCTTGTGAGATATCAACTCGAACCCAAGACCTATCAGTCTCGCACACGAGCGCTGAAACACTAGATCACTGAGCCGGCATCCGATGGTTTTAATGTGGATTTCAACCACGTCTGTCGTGAGATATCGACTTACTGAAGACAATTGGTGAACGGTTGCTCAACTTCGTGGATTGGTAGAAGTTAGACATTACACCATCGGATCCTGGCTCAGTGGTTTTGTAATGTTTCTTTAAACTGCATAACTTATAGTAATCTAACTTGGTTAGTTATTAATTGAATAAGGAAATGAAACAGTTGAAAATATAATTTCTATTCATTGAAATATCACTAATATATTATTATCTAAAGATTGTATAGCTGAAAGCGTGAGTCAATTGAAGTTAAACCACCAGGGAAAACCTGGAAGTACTGGACGGCCATTTCGTCCTTATAATTACCAATCTAATCGACTTTCAATATATTTGAAATTATCAGGTCAAACTTTGGTGATGATACTGGAAAATTCAAAGGGTTATGAATACAATAAGGGGGAGAAGATATACTGTTACAATAAGATGGTGAACTATAACATTTATGCAAGAACCTAAAATTATAAGCAAGTGAGTAATTTCAACAAAGTAATGGGGAATATAACTGCAGATCTCCAGGTTATAGAAATAGTTTAATTATAATTCTAACTACTAGTCAATGAAACAAGTAGTATGTAGCAAAATACATAAATGACTTAAGAAGAATGAATTTCGAAAAAAAAATCATTGCCTTGAACATTACTACATGAAAAATAATTGGAGAATCATCGGAGACCAAAGATACTCAAGATTTTTCCTATATTACTAATAATCCGTCATGAAGATCATTTCGTGTTTATGAATACCCTTCAAAGATATTTAAATAAATACTTAAATAATAGCTATTCCTTTGATTCCATATAACTGCCAGAAGACTTTTTAAGACAAATGCCCACATGTCATATATAATAATTGTAAACTTCTGGAAGTGAAACTAAAGCTAGTAACCGTGAAATTTCTCATTCATGACTTACCAGTGCAAATCCTTAAACACTACAGTTCCATAGCATTTTTTAAACTTATCTGATGAAACTGTTTTAAATCCCTTGTTACCATGATTCACGGAATCAGAGTTATAACCGCCATTTGTGTGTGGACGAATTATTTCAAGGTCACCTACAAATAGATCTTATCTTTTCTAATAAATACGAATACACTCAGCTTCCAGACATGCGAGTATAAATTTAAATTTGGTTGAACTCTTATATCCGAAAATTATTTGATAATCTGTTCTTTCTTTTTTCTCCATAGCGTAAACAGGATTTATAATAAGTTTCTAAGTCAAAAGTGTTTAACAGTCTTACTCTCTGATTGGGAAAATTTCTTCAAACTCTATTGTAGGGGCAGTGAAATGTTAATGAGCCCTAGCCAAATCATCCGGCAGTTAGGTCACTGAATATCGAACAGATCATCGATCCCTTTCAAGTCGTACGCCATGAATTGGCCCATGAAGCAGTGGTCTTACTTTGACTTTTATCTACTTTAACTAATGTATTTATGTAATAAAGTCGTTTGTGTTGTGCAGTCTTCAAAGCAGCCTTACTACTTTGATACGTTGGTGTAATCCACGTTAGATACTGGCAGCGAGGTGTGACTTCGTAGTTAGCTGGTTCGTCACACTATTCACGTCTAGCTTGAGTAGGCCCCTAATCATTCGACAGAAATCATCTACGTTGGTGATCTACAGTATTGTACAATTTTTCTTTCAAATGAGTTATCAACACGATTGCAATATTTTCTAGTATGATGGTCTACTACCAATTTGTCAGTAGCTAAACGTGCACGGAAGAAATATTGCAGGTAGTTTTTATGACTATAGTTATACCCGTTCACGTGATCAGCATGAACAAAACTATTTACGAATGGTGAGTTTTGTTGACTATGGAATGATTCAGTCAATCGGAGAATACTAAACAACAGTGACAAATCGGTTTGGCAAACCGTGAACTGACATTGATTAAAATAGCTAGTAATTGTTTTTAGTGTGCATGTTTGTCTCCTACGCCAAGAGTCATTGCTGGAGAACATAGGAGATGATTCCCAAAAGGCTAACAACGACTAGATATAAACATAACATAAGCCCATCAAGCCATTGACTACTGAATATAGATGTGTTTGAAACTGGACTGCTAACTGATTCTATAATGAATGATTCTGGATGATGAATGAGCCACGAACATGAATTCTCTGTTTGATTTCGTAGATTCTGTCTGAACTAATCCTGTTTGGGCAAAAGTAGTAATAAACAGCTAAGTACGAATTAAGTTAGAATAATTCATTAAAGACACCCCCTTATATAGTTAGATCATGAGAGATACAGAGTGGGTGATGCAAACGTATTAATTTAGTGCATAATGTTTGACTCAGCTTTTATAACCATGGCAGAGACAGACACATACGTACTAGAATGCACATGCATAAGCATGCTCATTGTTACATGTGAGTGATTGGCAAGGCCATGTACATGACTGTCAGAACAAATAGAATAATTAGATCAATTTATCTGTCCAAAGATTAAAACAAACCGAGTATACATATGAAAAGAGATTTGCTACAGGCATTTAGGTTACCCTATTCTTTAACATAGTGAAGTAATGTTGTATAAATTTGACATCAATCATAATGATTCTGACCTATTCATAATTTCGTTTTCTCGAATTCACTTTGTTTTGATTACATTATATGTCTTAAGATTAAAAACCATTATTGTTACTTTATCCTAGTAACTTCCTTTAACTATAGAACGACGTATCCTTGCTCTGAATTCTACTTTGCTCATTTGACAAATTTAAATGTAGAATATTTTAGTAAATGAAATTTGATCAATATTATCAGAAAGGAGTTTTGTAGGGATATTAGTAATTTTATATAGTTGAAATTATGAGTCAGTGACCAGTGGAGTTCAACAAATTCTGTTGTGAGATATCAACTCACTGAAGATAATGGTGAATGGTTGCTCAATTTTGTGAATGTGTTGAAGTTAGACATTAACAGCGTTGAATGCCAGCTGGCTCAGTGGTCTAGTGGTTAAGAGATCACGCGCCAGACTGGTAGGTTCTGGGTTGGAATCTCGCAAGGCGAGATCGTGGACACGCTTTGTTGAGGAGTGCCACAATAGGACGAGTTGGCCGTCCATTGCTTCCAGGTTTTCTATGGTGGTCTAGCTTCAATTGACTCATAATTTCAACTATATGAAATGCGATCAATTTCAATTGGTTTGTCTTAGATATTTAGCACCTCTGAATAATATGCTCAGATACAAATAAAGCTTTATGCATTCAGTAAATCGACGGTCTATCACTCAACGTTTTTGTATGCAAATATACACCATGTTTCAATTAAACAAATTCCAACAAATACAGTAGATAAAATTTATTTAGTTAACATTTTGAAGTAGTGGAAAAGACTAATGCCTCAGGATGGGCTGAAGTCTATGAACTTTGTTGTCTTTCTAAACAAAGTCACCAGTAAAACGGTCATATTGATGTGAAATATTGAGAATGTCTAGCAGTTTTTTCAATTAGTATTAGGTTTAGTTACGTGTTAACGGATCATGTTATATTATCTGTAGGAGAATTGCAATATATATATAAGCGGCAATACGCCCTGACGACTGAGAGTTAACTTTTGTTCTCCCGAAGGAAATGAACAAATGTTGTCAGGTCATAATATTTATTGCAGTTTATTTGTAAACCTTACTTGTCCTATTTTGATGAATTAAACTGATAACTTGCACGTTTGACGGAGTTTCATTGAGACCATAAGGTTTGTATGTAGTTCTAAGTAAATCTGTTTCGTATTCATTAAATAAGTGAAACAGCAAATCTCACTTCATATTTAGGGAGAAGTAACAATTTTAAAGAGTTCTAGTGTAGTGAACAAGAAGACAAGTGAGGACAGTCGAATTTATCGGACATGAAAAATTACAGAATATCTCACTCAAATCTGTTAACCATACAGTAAGCAGTTAATTTGCAAGCTATCAAACAATTGTCTCAATCATGACTGTTCCTTCTACAAATATCAGCCCATCGTCTCCGATTATTAATGTTTATGCATTTTCATACCGATCGCACTTCATTTGTGTTCTTTCCTTATCGATCTTTCACTGAAATACATTCAATGTACGACCATCGTTATATACTACTTATGTTGATATAAGTAGCCCACACCACACTAGTAACCCTATCATGAGAAAACATACGGTAACTTATAGGACAGTATCACCTAAGGCATTGTATTTAAGTTACTTGATGTTCGTAGTACATAAACTATCCTAACTATATTATCAGTTAATTTCAATTTGACGAACGTAGAGTACAAAAGTGTCTGTGAAGTGACCTAAAAGCATTCGCAGTATCATTGGGTGAATTTATTGACGACTTTTGGGAGACATTAGTGACCTTGAGGTTATTAACCTACTTACTAAGGTTAAAAGAGGGTTATAAATTATTACGAACAATTAGGACTATGATTTATAGTTCGACTGTAGTGCTGTGATTCGTTAATCGTTTACTTCGATAACCGTTATAATTCTAATATCAACGGTGCGTAAAATCAGAAGACAAAGGATAGCAGCAACTACAGTTTATTGTCGATTAACTCAGGTTAGAAAGCTAACAACACCTGAGCGAATATGAACGAGCTAGTGAGCGGCAAGCGAGAGAGCGAGTGAACAGGCGAACAAGCGAAGGAAACGAACGAGGAGCAAGCGAGCGAATAGCAAGCAATTACATAGGCAATTTATAGTCAAATTTAATAAGGGCACATCAAACCTAAACAAAGACTGATAATAATATTTGCGTGCGTACATATATGGGTAGGAGTATGAGTCATCGAATGATATTTAAGCAGTCAACATTTCGGCTAGAGTGTCATGTGTTCTAATGGTATAGCAGTTCAAATAATATGCAAATTGTTACTATCCAAATGATGATGTCTGTTAAGTAAGTTATAAAAAGGGCTTAACCAAAATTAGCTATAATGGAAATTGATTGTAGGATGGTTGCTATAGTACACTAAGAATCAAAATAAGAGGTAGGTTTTTCTTCACTAACTGAAACCAGATAGAATACATAAATACTATTTAACTATTATGGATAAATGAATTCCGAGGCAAAAATCCAAGACCTGCTCCTTGAAATCTCATTGATTCGTTCATAAATTGTAGTCTCACTGTATCTGAACTTAATAGACAGAAAGTGATATCAAAATGAAGTCTTGTAAATAAATGACATTTATCAATATCTAAAAAAAAGAACAATCTAGACAATCGTTCCATCCAAAAAAAATCATACAAAATGATGAACAAAATTAACTCAGAAAAAAAACAAAACAAAAAAAAGACAGGCAATATAATCTTAATTATGATTGGTTAATTGATTTGTTTATAATCCATATGATAATTTGAATGTCACAAAATGACCTTGTCACTGATTGGATACAATTGATTTATTGATCATTGTAGATTGATAATTTTTATGATGGCGTGATACATAGATAGATTCATCATTTAGATGATTACACTACTTAAACGGATTATAAAATGTGATATTAGTCTTATATGATTTTCAAGTTTAACTCATTTCAATGAATTATTTGGGTCGTTTAATTTCAAGTGCTCATCAATATTATAAAAGTATTAATGTAGCTAATTTAACTGGTGCTATTGATGTCATTGTTGTAAAAAATAAAGATGGAGAATATCAAAGTACACCATTTTATGTAAGATTTGGTAAAATGGGAGTATTATATCCAAGATCACATGTGGTAAGATATAAAATGAAGTGTTTTGTTTTTCTATGTAAACTACTGATTGTATTAAAGATGTAGTATGGGCGAGACTATAATTTATGAACGAGTCAATCAGAAGAGTCTGAGAGGTTTCAAGGTCACGGCGCCAATTTCAGTACATGGTGATCATGTATGTTCGGTTCACAGAGGATTTAAGAGAAGACTTGACAATTAAGCGGCTACGATAAGTGAGATCATTAAGAAGTTCCTGTATTTGTAACTGCGGATATCAAATGACTTGCAGACCTTGTGCAGACTACCGTGATGTCCTTCGATGTAACATCATTTGAAGGAAAAAGTTTGCTAGGATAGGAATTTTTCACTCGATCCAAATTGAGATTAAGGCAATTTATAATAATTGTCGCTAACTGTATAATAAAAGAACCAGTAAAATTGGCTGCAATAATCGCAGATGTTACTGGAATTTCGGCTGTTCAGTGGTATGAGTATTGTAGGGGCACATCAATAATAAAAATGATAAATATACACAAACAGAGTACACAAACAATATTGAAGCTATGTGGTGAAGGCCGAGAGGGTTTTTGTCACCTTATCATGGCTCCAGAGATCAGCTATTATGGAGCCATATGGATGAGTTCCTCTACCTTAGGCATTACGATTTTAGAACCTTTAAACCTCTTTCGAACGGTGAAAAGTTTTTGGACCATATTAAAGAAGTATATTCACTTTAATTCTTTGGTTTTGTGTAATATGTTTTTACTCTATACTGACTGTTTACTGATTGGCTAATGTTTCTCAATGCCACTTAAGATTCGTCTAAAGGTCGTCCATAAATCATAGTCTCGCCGATGTATGTTATGTAGGTTATGGGATGATATACTTTAGAATTTGTTGAACTTGTGTACGAAAATGGTAATAACCTACTTTCTGTTCATTTCAACTACCTAATAATGTCATGCCTTTCGTTATTAGACAGCTAGATTATTATAACAAGATTTACTGTCTTGTTCCATTATTTTCTATGTATCTGGATAACATTTCCTTATCAACAATGTTTTTTTCCAATCCTAGTAAATGTCACTGCATTTACTAGTAGGTAAACTACATAATTAGTGTTCATAAACAGCTTTTCTCTCTGATTTGTTATTATGCTTATTATCTGAATGTCAGCCTTTGTCGTTAACTTGTCTGTACACAACTTCTAAATTGTAGTCAGTGGTAATTTTACTTATACTATTTTCCACATCGTAATATACTTTCTGGTTATTGAACTAGAGTATGTAGTTTTATAGTGCTCAAAATAGTAACACCATTTATGTTAAATTGTGAGGTTTATGTTTGAATAATTCCAGGACGTTGATAGGCATTTCTGACCATAGATTGTTTTCTTTTTATGATAATACTAAGACGTTTAATTGTTTAATACTGGCGTGAGACTGGTAGGTCCTAGGTTCGAATCTCGCGAGTCGAGATCGTGGATGCGCACTGCTGAGGAGCCCCACAATAGGACGAAACGGCCGTCCAGTGCTTACAGTTTTTCCCTGATGGTTTAGCTTCAATTAACTCACGCTTTCAACTATAATAATACTGAATAACTTGAAAATTAGCATAATCAAATGTTCACTTCATATTAGAAAAGCCATATGATCTTACCTATATCGAAAAGACTCATTTGCTGTTAATCTCAGCTAAATTGACTGTAAAATAGTGTAAATGTTACAGACAAATTGTTCTGACATTACTTGACTTATTATTTCTAGCTGATTTATTCAACATGTTATGTTTTCTAGTATTGTGAATAAATGACGCCAAATGTACAATACAAGGTACCTTTGTCGATAAATGGTAGTTCAATTCCATCTAGCACCCTATCTGCCCTGGTAACGTGGCAAATGTGTTCAAATAGTTTATTTTGCACGTACGGCTAAATCACAACTATTTGAAATAAATTCACCAAGTAGTCATCTGATCATACCTAAGATATGAAGTTAACCATAAAATCAGTACCACTTAGTGACGTAAAAGTAATCCAAGTATATATTGATAATCAAGTAACCTTTCAATTTGTTAAGCTTTTTCTCTTCATGAGTAAGTGGATTTTTGTAACTTATAGAAACTTCAAACTCTGCCTGCAGCTCTTCTAGGGCTACTGCCGGTCCCAAGCCCCGGCAAAGCAGGAGGGTCGGGCGTGGGGTAAGCAACCTCATCCTGTAGAAAATAACCTTGCTAAAAAATACATTAACCAGAGTAAACAATATAAACCGTTTAAACTCTGTCCTGAGGATTGAAAGAAGAATTATGACGCCTCGTGGCGAAAGCCGAGGTTCTTTGGAAGTCACGAGACTGATACCTGTTTTAACAACCAGAACAACAATTAATATGGAATGTTCGGACAACGTGGGAGACCGGAGGGACCGATCAAATAGCTACGGAAATGAGAAGATACAACTTGGCGGTTCTCGCAATCAGATAAATCCATCGGACCCAAGCTGGACAGCAAAGGTTAGATACGGCAGAGATGCTGCTGTACACTGGTCTGAAAAGCAATGATAACAATAAAGATCAGTTCTACTTAAGGCTGCAATCGATCATAGAGAAGTGTCCAAGAAAGGACCTAACTATCGTGATCGGAGACTTAAACGCCAAATTCGGAATGGATAGCACCGGATATGAAGATATCATGGGACGACATCTACTGACTGGGAGAAAAGGACGAGAATGATGACATATCCGCAAATCTATGTGCATTCAATAAGTTGGTTATAGGCAGCACAATATTCCCTCAAACGCATACACAAAGCTACTTTGGTTTCATTGGATCACACTTCACAAAGCCAGATCGACCATATTTGCATCAGTAAAAAATTCACGGGGTCAATGGGAGACATGAGAACCAGGAGAGGAGCTGATATAGCTTTTGATCACCACCTGGTTGTGACCAAGATGAAACTGAAGCTAAAGAAGCATTGGACTTCTGGACAAACGGCATTACTAAGGTTCAATATAGACTTCCAGATACTAACAAACTCAACGACTTCAAGTTAACTCTCAACAACAGGCTCCAAGCTTTACAAGATTTACTGAAAGAAGAAGAAACTACTATGGAGGTCAACTGGAAAGGGATCCAGAAAGCACTAACTTCAACGTTATTGACTGCAACAAACATCATCATAAGGAATGGATCTCTATCGAAACCCTATACAAGAAAGGAAGAACAAGAAGATAGAAGTTTACAACGTCAAAACAAGAACAGAATAAGTCAAGGCACAAGCTGAATACAGAGAAGCAAACAAGCAAGTGAAAAGGAGCATTAGGGCGACAAGCAGAAATACGTGGAAGACCTATCAGCGACAGTGGAAAAGGTTGAAACAGAAGGAAATATGAGACAACTATATGACATAACGGATAAACCGGTATGGAAATATAGTGAACCTGAGAAAACGGTCAAGTACAAAGAAGGGAAGACAATCACTTTGGAAAATTGTCGACATCGTCCAGAATTGATACGACGGACTACACTGCAAAGTAGTACATGGAGAACAACTGGCAGATGCATTCCAAGTGAAGACCGGGGTCAGGCAATGCTGCCTACTCTCCAACTTTCTCCTTTTTCTGGTGGTCGATCAGATTATGAAGACTTCTACATCTGAGAGGAAGAACGGAATAAAATGGACAGCCCGGATTTTGCAGATGATCTGACCCTCCTATCCTATCCCACACGAACAAATGCAGATGAAGGCAACTAGTGTAGCAACAGCCACCACATTAGTGGGCTGCAACAGACACAAAGGTAAAAGCGAGATTCTCAAATACAACACGGAGAACACCAACCCAATCACACTTGATGGCGAAACTCTGGAAGATTGTTGAATGTCTCTCGTGCTTGAGAGCATCATCGATGAACAAGGAGGATCTGATGCAGACATGAAGAGTAAGTTTGGTAAAGCAAAGACAGCATTCCAACAGATGAAGAATATATGGGACTCAAAAAAACTGTCAACTTATACCAAAGTGAGAATCTTCAATACAAACGTACAAATGTTTACAAACAATTGTATACGCAAGGTACTCAATGTCCGTTGGCCGAATGCCATCAGCAGCATCCTACTGTGGGGGAGAACAAACCAACTGAGGAAATTAAGAAAAGATGTTGGAAGTGAATAGAACACACATTTAGGAAATTATCAGTCTGCGTCATTAGGCAAGCCCTAACTTAAAATCCTGAAGGGAAACGAAAGAGAAGAAGGCCAAGGAACACACTACGTCGGTAATTGAAAGCATACATGAATAGGATGAATATCAACTGGAAAGAACTGGGAAGGATTTCCCGGGACAGAGTTGAATGGAGGTCTATGCTCCTCTATGAGTAGTAACAGGCGTAAGTAAGTAATAGAAAATCTAGCCATATGTTATAATTTTCGTTCATTACTTTTGTATTAATTTTTTTTTTTATTTTCTGAGAAGTCTTGCTGATTGAACGCTGTACTTGGATCCTAAGCTAGTCTCGTAACCCCCAAGCTAGAACTACACTGCGACTTGAACGCGAGAGAAAAGACGCAAAATATACGAGAAGCACTTTACTCCAAAGGTTCATTTATGTACAGTGAATATATAGGGTTTTTTTATAGTATTTTAGAAGTCCTTGGGTTCCCCTGAAAATTCTAGAATACTACTAAACATAGTAGCAGTGTAGTAATCAGTCAATCAGAACCTCTACATCTGATTTTTCATTTTCGCAATGTTTCTAGTAAAACTTCTAATCAAACGCTGATTGGATAAAATGCTTCTTAATGTTTCCTAAACTTGTCATGTCTATTGCGAGAAATTTCCAGGATCGCCCCAACACTTTCAATTTTCAACAACCATTGATTCTTATTAGATCAACTCTGCTTTATCAATTTAATCTATCTTCACTGATTACAGTTGTGATTAAAACAACGACACATAAGCGAACATTATTGTTTTCAATGTGATCTTCATAAGCCTTCACTCTGAGAAACAGAAATATTTCTAAGAATTTATAAAAAATTATTAAACTAATCGAGACAAATTGAGTTGGTGGTCTCCATGACAACAAATAACAAATTGACAGTTGGATGACAGGTATACTCATAATGATAAGAATAATAACAGCTTGAATCGATTTCTTTTTAACAAAACTTATTCATGATACTGCATTGCTTATGATTGATCAACTGAAAGAAAGTTAACGAATGTTTTGATATGACTTATTATGCAACTAAAATTTCAAATGTAAATATCTCATGTCTATTTGCCAGATTCTTATTGACATGATTTGACATTTGTTTGAATCTTCTCATTGATATTTAGGACTGCAACTGATCAGTCTCTAAACGGCATATGTGCATACTGTGCATATTGCCTCGACATAGCCTTAATTCACAAGCATTATAAGCAAAGATGGATAGTGGCTAGCAGTGGAATCTAGTTTGACGCGCGTTTCGTCCTATTTAGAATTCGTCAGCTGGATGTAGCTGCATCTCGGAATTGATGTTCACTGTGGCACTGCAACCCAGTACCGTTCGCTTCAAACACCATCACGTTATCCACTCGACCAATGACTCCTCATAGTCACTTGCTTGTGCAATGAGGTGAAATTTAAATTCACTTAGTATTGTTTGTTTGGATCTTCCCATTGATATTCATTGATAATGATATCTTTAGCGTGAATAAAAATTAAATTAAATGTCTTACTTCATGTAAGAATGGCTCATTGGCAAACTCAAGAAAGCCTCAAGAAGCCCAGAAATGGCCAAATGCATTCCATCCAATCACCACTGGAGGAACATTCTAGAATGTCGACGTGTAGCTTCCCTATTGGATGAATAAGAAGGATCCCCTATCTGCCTATTGACTGCTCGAAATGTTGATTTACTTTCAATCAAAAAACTATAAATACATGAGATTTGTGTACTATATTTAACACTGTATTGGGAAATAAAATTCTTACTTACTAATCTTCTATCTTCTCTCTTGCGACGTTGTGGGTTCGATCGTTCAAGTAGTCTATTAGTACGTGGCATAGCAAGAATCAAAGCTGTAGATATAACACTTCAGTTACCTTTTTTTCATAATCTATAGTGTCAAAACTTAAATGTAACCTACTACGTGTTTCTGATTATCACGTTTACTCTTTATCTCTCCTTCTTAATAACAATAACCTATTGTTTTTTTGTTTTAAACTCTGTTCTTCATTGTTAACGACTTTTTATTTGTCGTTAAGTAAATTAAGAAGTGAGTATTTTACTTTAATCGGTTTTTTTTATGTTTGTTCTTTGTAGGTTGATGTATGTATTAATGGACAGCCAAGACCAGATATATGTATGCATGTTGAACCAACAGGTTATGCTTATTTCGATAATGAGGTGTGTTTTAAACTTATATATTCTTGTTCATGATTCCTTTGGTAATATTTATGCTCATCTAGTCAAATGATGATAAGCTAAGTAGATTAGGCTGATCCAATCGACAATTCATACATTTTTTCATATGCCACTTATGGATAACATTGTCTGTGGAAATTTTAGTATTCGTCAGTATTAGGCAAACTCATAGTAGAGCAATTAGGATACTGAAGTGATCTTAAGAAACTTTAGCGTCTTACTTGGATCGAAAGGGGGCTATAAGTAAGGGATTAGGATTAAAATTTAAAAATCATGGTTCAGAATTAGAGTTAAGGTTTTAATCACTAACTGATATCAGACATAATGGTTATAAAGTACTTAACAACATGGATCTATAAATTCCGCGTAAAAATCAATGCTCGTCACTCTAAATTTGATTGATTCGTCCATAACTTAAACGGATGAAGACGGACAACTATAAGGTGACAAATCGATCCTTATTTTTTTTTGCTTTTACTTGTCCTCGACAAACTGGTGACAATATAATTTGGGTTTACTTAATCAATACGTAAATCGTTGTACTAATTAAATATTTTGTAAATTAATCCAAACTTAACTTCATTAGAAACTGTGAATTGAGTTTGGTCAACTGATATTGGGCTATTTCTTACAAGGTTGTTCTTATACTTCAATAGAGATACTAAGAGATGAATGGACTCATTCACTTTCAAAAAGAAGAGATCAACTAACTTTTGGCTTATTTTTACTTATTGATTTTAAGGCACAGTAAACACTTTAAGAAAAGAGACAACTTAAAATATACATCCAACACAATGCAAGCTGTTGACTAACTTGAAACCAACGTCATTTTATGCTCAACAGGAGACATACACTATATAGTGTCCTCTATGTAGAGCTGCTTAGAATAATGAACACACTAAAACTTGGTCAATAGAATTCGATCAGCACTGAAGGACTTGTTGGAAAGAAAGCATTACTGACTCCTTACATACCTGTTTATCCTATGCTTTCGAATCATATTCTCAATGCGTAGTCATTCTTATTATCATTCACCTTACGTTATATAAATGCTTTTGGTAGTCATCGTATGAATTTCAACTCATCACGCTGTTGTGGTATAATAACTTGGTGTATATTTGAGCTAGTCTGTACTTTGATCGCGACTGACTGCACTAGAAAGAAAATCTAGATTATTAAAGCCTGTTAAACACACAGAACCAGTGATAATTTGAATCGAATCACTGAGGTTTCACAGTCATGATTTATATCTTTGTTCTCTATACCACGTTAGATCTTTCACTGATAAACATTAATTTATCCAATAGGAAGGTAAACTTAAAACAGAAAGAACAGAAGCATTACTTAGAAGTAATGAGGAATTGCAAACTTGGACGCAAAATGAAAATGATCATATTGATTGTGTTACAAATGAATCAAATACTGAACAACTGGAAAATGTTTTTGAAATCGATATTCAAGATAGTAAGTGAATTATAATTCATTTGATTATATACCTTAATAAAATAAAGATATTTATGGAGACTGTCATAGAGTTATTCATCCATTCTCTCATGAAGTAGTTTGTTTTACAACTCACCCTTAAAATATTTCATAAAGTAATAGTATCAACAAGTTATTCAGTTTTGAACGTTACTGTCAGTCAGTCAGCTACAACGTAGGACCAGGCACATTTATGCATCAGTCCAAGCTGCCATACCTCGTTAGCACAACAAGATGAACACCGGATTCATAGAAATAGTTAATTTAGTGATGGTAGTATATAAAAGATAGGTTGTATATAAGGATGTAGTATAGGAAGGAAGAACGTTATGAAGATTTTAATCTTAAGGTTTAAGGGAAGATAAAGAGTGTATACACCTACGCCATTGTGATCGATTCTGAGTCATGTCATCTAGAGTCTCCAACCATTGGTTACGATAGTCACGCGGACCCCAACCAGGTAGTCTGCATCTGCCAACATGGCTCAGACTAGAAGTTAGTGACCTCAAGCAATGATGCCACGTTTTGGTTTGGCCGCCCTTAACTCTTTTCCAACCATCCCCTACACTAGTCAGCATTGGGCGTCGTGGTAATCGGTGTTCAGGCATACGTAACACGTGGCCTAACCATCTCAGTCGATGAAGATTCATGACCTCATCAACTGATTTACCATCATTTCCTAATACTCTGTGTCTAACCTCACTCTCACTTACCCGGTGATCCCAGCAGATGCGAGAAATATTTTCAATGCATCTGTGGTCAAATACTAGTAACTTACGAGTATCCTCTACTCTTAATGGCCATGTTTCACAGTCGTAAAGTATTCAGTTCCTCATATCATAGCCACTGAAGATAACAGCTGGATTGAATTCATCAACTTATAAATCATTTAATTCTTGTAGCCATTCTTGACGATACAAAATTTGTAAAAAGGTAAATGATGAGAAGGAATGTTTTCAAGTTTAATATTTATTTATCCAGAAAATGGTATTTTCTTTCTTATTCTAGGAAAACACTAACGCCTATCGATTTACGTCAGCATAACACATTGAATACATAGTTTATAGACGACATTTAAGGCTATAGGAAATAATAGTATCTTACTTGCTGGTTTTTTCATACAAAAAATAGCCTTTAAAAAAAGATTCTGTTAGGTGCGAACTATTGATCTGATAAAATTAATGCTCAGATAGCAACATATACTGTTTAAGTACCAAAAACATAAATAGTGATTACCAGTTTTCTTATTGTTTGTCTTACATAATCCCTCTCTCGAAAAAATGCAACTTTTAATACGTGTTTATTTCTTCTAAAATCACCGTTTTTTAGACTCACAGTTCTTACCTCTTCATCGTTATCACCGTTTACCTTTTAGCACAAACCTTAAAAGCAATCTTCCATTGCAAACTACGTTTTACAAATCCATTAATCCACTTGTAAACTATAAAACAATCATTCTGGTTAACATAATCTCCACTATCCTGGCACCCATAGTCATTATGCATTCAACTGGAGATATCATTCGTTTTCTCAAGTGTACTGGCAATAGAGGGAGCTCTAGAAACAGTTTTCATGTGTCTGATCCATGTTGCTGTCCAATGATCTGGCTTAGACAACACATCATTTAAGATTAACGGGTCAAATGGTTGGAAACACATTTCCAGCTTCATGTGAATAAATGGTTGTGTCACTTATAAGTGGCATATCCCTAATTAGCTTAAGTCACTTTAAATTCTAATAAGGCTTGACTACACTATATACTAGTTTGTCAAGATTTACACATAACTATCTAATCCAAATAGCTTGAACTGTTATGGGTCTCCGACTACAGCTACCTCTTATGAACTGTCGAAACTGAGTAAAACTTTATGCGAATAAGACTGCAGGTAATTGCAGAGTTTTAAGTGAGAAGGCAATTGGTTGGTTGGTTTTGTCTTGTAGTTTGTTCCTTCCAGTAATTTTATTTCTCTAAGTCACTGTTAAGAATGGTAGTAACTTGATATAGTCCTCTACTCTTATGTCGTATTCTACAGTTCTATCATAAAAATCGTCAGTTTAAACAGAATACCGTATAATCCAATTCTATAAACAAAGGGAAAAACGTTAACATCACCCACCGTCTTCATTAATTTTTAGTTCCAAACGGTGAAAACTCGAAACCCATGAATAACTCGTCTGAATTCCAGTCAGAATCCACAGACTTTATTCCAACTCTTGACAAAGGAAGTATATCGAGTAATATCGAAGAAGTGGATAAAGAAAATACAGAAAAGATCACCTTAAGGTAAGTAAAGTCACATAAAATCGAATTCATATGAATATCTCTTGTTCACTTAAGAGGTTCAGTATTTTGTATTGATCTCAGTTAAGTTTATAGGTAACTAATACCACAAGTTTTAGAAGTAAACTATTTAGCTTTCAATCATTGCGTTACATATTCACAATCCGCTCTTCCTACATTACTTTGAGCATCGCCGCTAGTTCTTAAACAAAATGCTCTACATTTACGTCCTCTGAAACTAAACCAGATGGTAAAAAGGTTATAACAGGTAATTGGTATTCAAACGATATGTGAAGGACTAGTGGTTATAACATTTAATTCTAAGTCACTTAGTAGCAGGTTCGAGTCCCGGTCCACTTCAACTTGGGATGTCGTATGGTATTGCTAACCCAAAAACATAACGTTCAGCTCAAAACATGCTATACAAATCTACGCATGACGAGCTACATTACTGCTTCCAGTTTATATTATGTTTCATAAATGTATTCTTTGCGTGACTCTAAAGATAGATTGTCTGACATCACCAGTTTGAAATGTTTAAAATTATTGATCATAATATGCTGCTACTTTCTTTTCCATTTGTAACTCATCAACTATTTCACTTCAAGTTTATTAAAGTGATTTAAAGTAGGGATAATCTGGATGCAATATAAATTTTACGAAGATGGTCAACAGAATTGTAAAAAGGGAAAAGACGAACTTTTGTGTGAAACTACAATGTGACCATTTACAATAGGTCAAATAATTAAATATTCTGGTCATCTTTAATATGTTTAAGAACAATTGTTGATGAGAAGAGGACTAATCAACTAGTCAGTCACTTTCTCACTGTTGTACTAATTTGTTAGGAATTGATTGTGTTGACAAAATCAAACTACATCCCAAAGTGTAGTGATATTAATGTGTGTTTAAACAATTGTATTCGCTCGTTAAGAGTCTTTCAATGAATTGAAATAAATTCTTTCCACGGTTTTGAGTGATTATTAAAGTAATAGAGAGCAAAGTTTATCAGAATTAACCAGTTCTTTGATTAGTTTAGAAAATTGTTAGACGTATAAGGAGAGTTGTTACTTATCGGTCGCCAAATATTAGATGATTTTTCGCGACAAGGTACCTAGACTAAGGGTAGTCTTGAAAACCTGAGAATGTGAATTCAAGGCCTGAAGGACATTTACTAGTGGTCAGTCACACAGCTTTTCTGCTAATAGTTTTTAGTGTATTAGCTCTTTATGTAACAGTCCTTTTCTCCCACGATGAAAAACTATGAAACAGGATAAGATAAACTATTCTTTAGGCTGATCTTTTCTAAGCTCCTTCTTTCGTCATGAGAAGACACCATTACTGTTGCCCCCAAATGCCCTGGTATATCCGAGAGTGGGGAGAGTCCGCTCTCCCTCTCCAAACGCTCTCACATGGCCACGCGTATACAGCCTCTACCAGGGAAGTCCTACTCACTGCCTTCTCGTACCACGGGTGTTGTTTACGAAATTGAGACGACGAAAAGTGAATGTCCGGCGCTTTAACCCGGTTGGTGGTGGACACGGAAAGTTCACCTAGTGGAGTTGGAAAACCCCGATTCCAAACCAATGGTGCACATGGGCTCCAGGATCCTGAGGGAACAAATGGCGTATGAACCAATCGTCGGTTACTGGCTATCATGGAACTACTTCTCCTCACGATGCTCCACTGCCTTATGGATCAAACCTTTAGGTCGAAGGCTCGATGTGTGGCCCCCTAAGAAAACCACCTGCTTCAGTTTTAGCACCTGAGCAGTATCACGTTTCTCAAACACATCAAATGAAATTCTTTAGGCGCATATATATCCGGTGCCCATTTGTACCAATATTTATGTGTTTAAATAAATAAAAAAATAACCATTGCTGTTAACATTGGTTGTCTAAAGGAAACACCTACTAATAATATACCCTCTGAACCACGAGTTTACTGCTTATAGTTTTACCGCTCTCCAATCAACCTACTTAGTATGATCGAATATAAGTTGAAAACGAGGATCTTTATTCAGATAGTGCTTTTTGCAATCTATCAAACTGGTATGGGTAAACCATAGTAAACTGACTTCTTTACTTTTATTACAGAGATTTAATTCAATATCTCCAAGATACATATCATTGGCCAAATGAATTCTATATTTATCGTCTTTTAAATAAATCTACTACTGTTAACCATGAGGAGAACAAAGATAACCCTGACAACAAAACTTCACAGTTAAACATGAATCCATGTAATCAATTAAATCATTCACAAAAAATTCAATCAACACGTCCTAAATTTTTTAGAAAAAAATCATCAATCAATTGTGAATTGCTATACCCTGAAGATTTTCTTAAACTTGAAACTGATAAAATATCATTCAATTCTATATGGATTGTATGGTCTGATAGGTGTATGTCAGGTGAAACAGCTGCTAGGATATTATTAAAAAATATATCACAGGTAACTAATTATAAATGAAATCAATTCATTAATTATAAATTGGATTCGATTGATTAACTGTAATAAACTATTATGTAACACTATGATTATTTTCATAGTTGAAAGTGTCAGTCAATTGAAACTTGACCATCATGGAAAACCTGGAAGCAATGGACAACCGTTTCGTCCTACTATGGGACTCATCAGTTGACTCACGTTTTCAAATATGAAAATACTAAATCTCCACAAAACTCCTTCTGACTATGATTATTATCAGAATGGAAAGGGGTGGGGTTGTGGTCTACCTTAAGTCAACTCACGAATTCGATTATTGAACTATTGAATGAGTTTTGTAAAGATAATTTTTTCCAAGTTTTAGTTGATATACAGATGAAAACCAGAAAACACGGATTAGTTGGTTTTGTTAGAACACCTAAGTTTATCATCCAATGATATACATTTCTTACTTCGATGGATTTAAGATGCTTCTAAACTCGACTAGTAGCCTGTTGAACCAACTGGTTACTAAAAATAATAAATAATTTTCTCTACATACATACTGTCTACATGCATATTGTTTGATAAACATGACATTACATTCATCGTTAACTATGGTATCCATCTCCAAATTAAGATATCTTGTGTTGTCTAATTTCTGTGTCAAATAAATTTTAGGCAGAAATGACACACTTTCATTATAGAGCTTGAATGTATATTTGTACTACCATCAAAAGTGTTCAAACTCTTTCTTACCTGTCACTCTAAACCAATTATTCATTCAATAGATAAACTTTTTTGTCATCATACAGCATCAGTTTCAAGAAATAATTGTCAGTAAACGGTTGTGGAGATTGTTGATCTATGTTAGACCACCAATTTAAACTGGAAGCATTGGATGGGCGTTTCGCCTCAGCATGGGACTTCTCAGCAGTGAGGATCCACGATTACTCATGTGGGAATCGAACTGAAGACCTTCGGTCTCGCGCGCGGACTCCTAACTTCTAGATCACTAAGCATCAAACGGTGTTAGTGTCCAACTTCAATCAATCCATGATATTGGACGACCATCGCTAATGACAAGTTTCGAGAAGAAATTTCTAGAGTTCTAATGAGAAGCCGTGACCAGTGAAGATAATGCGTGTCAAATGTGAGGCGATTACTCACCAGAGACAATCGCTTAAAAGTCCTCAAATGTTCTTGTACGACCGAGCGTGGGGACAGTCCGCTCTCTCTCTTGCAGTAGTCTCACACGACCACGCATGTACAGCCACTGCCAGGGAAGTCCTACTCACTGCGGCGGGGTTGTTATTTGCGAAATCGAGAGGACAAAAAACGGATACCCGGCACTTCAACTGGGTTGGTGACTACGGAGGATTCACCTATGAGAGTTGGTAATTCCTGATTCCGAACCGATGGTACACATAGGCCCCATAATTCAAAAGGAACAAAAAGTTTATGAACCTACTGTTGGTCACTGGCTACCATGGGACCGCATCTTTTAACGTTGGTTCACTGCCTCGTAGATTATACCTCTAGATCAGACGCTTGAGGGTGGCTCCTAACGAAAACTATCTGTTTCTGCTTGTGCACCTGGAGGGTATCCCAGTGTACATGCAAATTGAATGTTGACTACTTTATTTGGCGCATATATATTTCGATGTTCCTGTGTACCAATGTTTATGTGTTTAAATTAATAAATAAATAAGTGAAATCCCTCCAAAGCATCAATTTGATCACCTTAAGAAATGGCTTCATAGTATGCATAGGACTAGCATCTATTCATTCATCACCATCTCTATAGGTCATGCAACTCACCGGCCTGAAACATTATCATATATGGCTCGAAGTAGGAGCTGGTGGCAATTTTGCCTTAGTTTTTATCTGTTTCTCCAAGTAAAATGATTCCATGTTTTTTATCTCGTTTTCGAAATCATAAACATATACGTTGTTGACTGTTTGAACTTAGTAGCTTAATGGATAATGCAATTCCGTTTGCAGCGATAGGTACTGAATTTAAGTCTTTGTCTGAACATTAACATTTCGGTTCAAATATACCCAGTTGATGGGTTCCGAATATCACTGCTAACCTCAATCAAAATATGCTAAAACTTCTAACAAAAAAGCCGCATCAAACCCAGCATCCAGTCAAGATGCATGTAGTCTAATAAAAACTAATCAAAATTCATTCTGATCATCGTCAAAAGGTAACACAAACCCTGTAAACAAAATTTTCAAAATATCGTTTCTCCCACTGGATCTATCAAGAATTAGATAGTTAGTAAACTCTTTTTACATTGGTACGATTGTCATTTTCCAATCAAATTCAACTGTTTGCTGCTACCTTGACGTGGTGTTGAGCTTGCCTATCGTGATGAACCAATCGAGCTATACTGGCTGGAACAATCGTTCCTCAAGGTCCTACCATGCCAGACAGGTCGGTTGAAGAGCGGTAAGACTAAAAGCATAAATCCCAAGGTCCGAAGTCGAAGTCGTACTGCCGACTGTACAGAGGTGTGACGGTATTAAAGTGTTTCCTTCAGACAACCAGCATAACATCGATACTGCCTTCCCACAAGGAGGGGTGGGGTTAGAAAAGGTTGACCCTAAAAATGCACACCTCGAATTATCTCACGGATATCCGTCTCCGGTGGTAAGGTTTTTTTGAAGAACGGAGCTAACACAAAAATACTCACAAAAAAGTCGTGTGACCGACCTCGAGCAATCGTCCCTTGGGCACTGCGGTCACGCTCGCAGGTCGTTAAAACCAACACTAAACCAACTTCCTTTTCAGATCCCTCAAGAAATACCCTTCCACGGTGTGGGCAGCCGGGAAGTGATATTAGCCCTCATACCTGTAACTGCACACGTTCTAGGTGCATTCAAAAGTGTGTTTTTTAAGAAATGTACATCAATCATTTGGTGTAGACAATCTCTAGTTAACTGATTTTACTTACTAACTACTAATCTTAGAATAATTCAATTTCATCTTTTTTATTTTTATTATTTTCATACACCACTTCACATCTCAATACATTATTATTGTTCATAGACTGAAAGAGATATTCATTTAGAAAAGGATACTTTACATCCAGCATATAATATTATACTTGAACAACATAAACGTGATCGTGGCTCAGAATTCCCATTGATGAGTTCATCATTTAATGAAACAACTGATGATTGTGAGCCAGAAATACAAACTAATCAATCGAATACAATGAACACTAGTACCAGTAGTTGGTTATGGTGGAGAAGACGAAGACAAACTAATCCAAGTGTTATTAGCTCAGATTCTGGTTCACAGGATTTAACTTATCAAGATTCATTACATCAACATTCTTCTGTACAATCAATGCTAGCTCCAATTGATCTTGTTATATCTAGTCCAGTTTTAATGCAAGAAGAATTTGATCAAGAGAATTATGAACGGTGAGCACTAGTCAAAAACAATTTATTTCTAGAATTCTATACTTTATTAGCTGGTAGTTAAGTGAATAAGAAGTAAATTGTATATAGATCAGTTGGTATGTTATACAAACCTTCATTTGTATTAGTTATTTGGATCTTTCTATTGACGCTTAGGACTTAAACTGATCAGTTTCCTATTGGCATATGTGCATCATGTGCGGATCGCTTTGATATTGCCCTAAGTCACAAACGTTGTAAACACAGGAGGATGGTAGGTAGCAGAAGAGTCGGTAGCATAGTGAATGATGTAAAGGCGTTTGAGACAACGAATACTGTGTTTGAGTCTCGGGATGAACATCAACTATGTGATTTAGGTACATGCAGCTGACAAGTTCCAAATAGGACGAAACGCGCTTCCTGCTCTCTTCTGCTAGCTATCATCCGTCTCTCGATATGCAAATATGTCAAGATAAAGTTTGTTCTATTTCGTCTTGATAAATTCGATAGTAAACAGTATTTACAGTTTAAGATAGAAAATGGTTTACTCTAATCTTTAGTGGACTTTGTCGTGAAAAAAAATCATGAGTATTTCAGAAGCCTAAAGTTTACAGAAGTACAAAGAATGTATTCACCTTCACCATTGCAAATGATTTTGAGTTATGTAATTCAAAGTCAATATCTAATGGTTACTCCGACCAGGTAGTCTACATCTTCTAACATGATCCAGTCCAATTGTTAGCTTTGGCTGAAAATTGTCGTTACTTTTAAATCTATGTTTGGTTTATTTTTAACTTGTTACTTATCAGCAGGGGTTTTCGTGGAGATTTTAGTAATCTCATAGTTGAAATCATGTGTCAATTGAAGCTAGACCATTATGGAAAACATGTAAGCACTGGAAAACCGTTTCGTTCTATTGTAGGACTCCTCAACAGTGCGCATCCACGATCCCTCCTCGCGAGATTCGAGCTCAGGACCTACCAATCTCACGCGAGAACGTCTAACCTCTAGACCTCTGAGCAGGCATCCAACTGTGTGAATATCTAACTTCAACCAATACAGGAAGTCGAGCAATCGTCCACCATCGTCTTGGGTTCGAATCTCACGAAGCGGGATCGTGGATGCGCACTGCTGAGGAGTCCCACAATAAGACAAGTGCTTTCAGGTTTACCATGGTGTTCTAGCTTCATTGAGCTCATGAATTTAACCATAAAAATCCTGTTACTTGTTAATCGTATTCTCCATTCTCACATTTTAAATTTTATTATCATTTTCTGTGTAATCTCCTACGGGGAATGAATGCTGTTTGAACAGTCCTTACAATTTGCCTAAAACTGGGTTGTTGAATGCTCCACCTACCGCTAAAATTCCTTTACATTCTTCAGCAATCGACGTAAGATGTCGTAGTAAAACACCAGATCCATCACAGACATCATCTCCTGAAGAGGCAGGATACTTCTCGGATGATTATGAAAGTAATAATGCTTATCATCAAAAAACAACTGGTAATATTGAGTCAAGGATTACAATTCAACAAGCAAATCGTTTAACATCTCAACAGCTTGTAAGTTGACAAATATCAATTTTTCTTTACTAGTGTGTTTGTTTAAAATTAAAAAGTATTTGTCGTAGAATTTATTTACGGTTTTGACCTTGTTTTAAAAGTAATCTCAAAGATTTTTGGTTAAAGTTATCATAGTTCACTTGACATTCTGGTTATTTTAAGTCTATAATTAGACTTACTCCATTGATTGTAGTTCCCTTTGAACTAGTTCTCGAGTATTATGGATTAACCAAATGCGGAATCCTGAGATTTAGCAAACATTGCTAAACAAAAGTAGGAAATTGATTGGTGGGAGTGTAAATCTCCTGAGATTAAGATGGTTGGGACATGTGTTATGTGTGACCATCTACCACCTACCTTGACAATATGATTCGGGAGGAAGAATAAATTTGTGAAATAAAAAGTACTAGATAGTTTAGATACTTAAGATCTATAGACAGAAAAGAGTGAATGTCTCTCAGCCATTGTGACCGATTCTGAACCATTCATTCGACTGATAGAATTCTGGATAAGATGGTATAATGTAAACTTAAAGGAATCGTAAAATTTAGTGTGTTGGTTTGTAAATTATCAGTAGTGGTTCTCTGTTTTCTATAGTAACTAAAAGTCCCCCAAAAATTACTGAAATTCGAACTTTTAGTTGGAAAGTTGTATAACATGTGTATCGTGTATTTCACGTCCGATATAGTTGAACTCCACTAGTCACAGCCTCTAGTTAGAGCTCCAGGGATTACTTGCTGAGATTAGTCACTAGCGGGCACATTACTATTATTATTATTATTATTATTATTATTATTATTATTATTATTATTATTATTATTAGCTTAATGAGGTTTGTGGTCAGTTTGTCATGCAAACCATAATATTAGTTGATTGAATATAAAATTTTTGATGACTTATCTCGATATCTTTTTGTAGAAAAGCCTCAATTTACACGAAGGTGCAAATGAAGCAGTTTTTTCTGTTGTCAGTAAATATCAAGGTACTTGTCAATGTGCTTGTTTTATATACCTTTGGGATTGGTCTGATAAAATTGTAATATCGGATATTGATGGAACAATAACAAAGTAAGTTAGAGAAGTGATTTTCAAAAAAATTTTGTTCTATTTCTACTGATTACTATGTTAGAAAAGATAATCACTCATGAATTGAATCATCTGATCTTCAGTAACTAGTCTTGAAATGAAATAAACTAACTAATCCTAGATCTTTATCAGAAAGGGGTTGTGTGGAGATTTTAATAATTTTATACAGTTGAGATCATGAATCAATTGAAGCTAGACAACCATGAAAAACTTGGCAGCACTGGACAGCCAACTCGTCCTATTGTCGGACTCCTCAACAGTGCGCATCCATGATCCCGCCTCGCGATATTCAAAACCAAGACAATGGTGGACGGTTGGTCAATTTTCAGATTTTCCATAGTAGTCTAGCTTCATTTGACTCATGACCTCAACTATATAATCCTAGAGCTTTCAAAGTATAAATGACAAATAATGATAATGATTAATTAAATATTTATTAATCCATAATCAATACTTATCATAGTTGAAATCATGAGTCAATTGAAACTAGACCACCATGGAAAATCTGGAAGCACTGGACGGCCGTTTCGTCCCATTGTGGGACTCCTCAGCAGTGCGCATCCACGACCTCGCCTCGCGAGATTCGAACCTAGGACCTACCTGTCTCGCGCCGGGGCCCTTAACCGATAGACCGCTGATCCAGCCAGCATCTAATGGTGTCCGGTTCTTCCAGATTTTCGATGGTGGTCTAGCTTCAGTTGACTCATGATTTTAACTATGAAAAATACTGAAATCTCTACAAATCCCCTTCTGATTATAATCAATACTTAATTAGATTCATTTATTGTTGTTTTTTTCTCCGTAAATATGGACGAATACCTTAGGATAGTAAATATTGTTCATAATGGTAATATAGAATACTTTTTAATAAAATATTTTATTTATTAATTATAGATCAGATTGGTTAGGACAATTGATGCCATTAGTCGGAATGGATTGGACTCATCATCATATAGCTCAATTATACAATAAAATAGCTAATAATGGATATAAATTTATTTATTTATCTTCTCGTCCTATTGGTCAAGCTAGAGCCACAAGAAAACTTCTTTATACCATTCAACAAGGTAATTATCGTCTACCAGATGGTCCAATACTTTTATCACCATTTTCTGTTCTGGAAGCGTTCCGCAAGTAAGTATTCTAATTTCTCGTATGTATTTTCAAATATACGTATATGAATTTTTAAAGCAAGACTTGAGAACAGTCCACGAAGTCATCAACTGTTGAGTTAATTCTATGCAGTTAGGTGCAGATTGTCCAATTGAGGTCCTCACGATTATCGTAACCAATGTTTGATTATGTTGGGTGGCATGGTTTGCAGTTTGTCACAGTGACATTCATTTTTTGTCTTCTCGTAGATCTTTAGTCTTAAAATTTATAATCTTGTTTTTCATTCCGCCAATTCATTCTTTCTTCTCAAATCATATTGTCTACACCCAACCTTTTCTACTGACAGCAATACTGTTACTACTTCTACTACTCTGGCATTTGTCTTGATAATTTCATCTTAATGTGCCATATTTGGTGTGACAATTTGAACAGATGCACATATGTTCCCTATTCTGATTTCTTTATTTCTGGCTGACTGGTAGGTTGGTGTTATCAGTAAAATTCCAAACTTTTTCTGTACTCTGTCTCAGTTTAGTAATAAAAGCTAACACATCACATACGATTAGTCAATATAAGGTATCCACACCTTATGCCTGTTACTCCCAATGGAGCATAGGCCGCCGACCAGCATTCTGCAACCCACTCTGTCCTCGGCCTTCTTTTCTAGTTCTATCCATTTTTTTGTTCATTCTTCTCATGTCTGTCTCTATTTCTCGGCGTAATGTGTTCTTTGGTCGTCTTCATTTCGTTTGGCCTTCAGGATTCCATGTGAGGGCTTGCCTTGTGACACAATTGGGTGATTTCCTCAAGGTGTGCCCAATCCACTTCCATCGCTTCTTTCTGATTTCTTTCTCCACTGAATGAAATCTGGTTTGTTGTCTCCCACAGTAACTTGTTGCTGATAGTGTCTGGCCATCGGATCCGAAGTATCTTGCCTGTATCCGCCTGTAGCTCCTCCGAGGCTACTGTCGGTCCCAAGCCCGGGTAAAGGAGGAGGGTTTGACATGTGGTTAGCGACCCCATCCCGTAGAAAACCAACTCACTAAAAAACACGTTAACCAGAAAAAACTATAAAGTATGATATACCCTATTTATAAACACTATTTTTTAAATTTTTTTTCAGAGAAGTAATTGCAAAACGAGCAGATGAATATAAAATTGAATGTCTTCGTGAAGTATGCAATTTATTTATCGAAGATCATCTTAATCATCAAAATGAAAATGAAGAAGATAATTTACCATTTATAGCTGGATTTGGTAATCGACCAACAGATATAGCAACTTATAAAGCAATCGGTTTAAATGATCATCAAATATATACAGTTGATTATTTAGGCAATGTAATATGTGGTGATCCAGGAGTAAATGAAAAAGATAAGAAATTAAAGAAAAAGAATGATACTGCTCATGTCAGTTCTAATAAACAATTAAACAATGAGAATAAATCTACTTCTAGTGTTACAACTACTTCAGAAACATCATCAACAACATCTGATAGTTTTGTTAATACTACTACTACTACTACTACTAATATTACTACTACTACTACGAATACTAATGATACTATTACTACAGGATTAACTACTACAACAGTATACACTAATAGTGTATTAGCTAAACTTAATTTAGATTCATTATTACAAATGGTTGATGTATACTTTCCACAAATGAATGATCGACTTCTATATGCTACAAATTATTCAGATTATACATATTGGAGAATGTAAAGATGAATTGATCAGATAATTTGATTGTTTATTTTGTTATCACTATTATTATCTTCTACGATGAATGCAAATCTGAAATGTCTTCACTTTGATCTAATTTCAAAAAGCATTTAACATGTAGATACTGTTGTCATTATTCATAGACACTGTCCTCTCTCTCTTTCTCCTTCCCGGAGGTAACTGTTTTATGAGACAATATGAACGAATTACAGCTACTACTCATCTCAATCATTAGTAGTTGATATATGTGCAATTTTTTTACATATTAAGTTTTCATTATAAAAAAAGAAGTGCAAAACAGGAGATTTTGATACAAAACACTTTTTTTATTTAAGAAGAAGAGTAGTAGTAATCATAACTGTTATTTTGAGTCTTAAAATACAACTATTGTATGTTATAAATAAATTTTTGACATATTTTCAGAAGGGGTTTTGTGGAGATTTAGTATTTTCATAGTTGAAAGCGTGAGTCAATTGAAGCTAGACCACCATCGAAAACGGAATCACTGGACGGCCAACTCGTCCTATTGCGGGACTCTTCAGCAGTGCGCATCCACGACCTCGCCTCGCGAGATTCGAACCCAGGAACCACCAGTCTCACGCCAGAGCACTTAACCACTAGACCACTGAGTCGGCATCCAACGGTGTTTATGTTTAACTTCAACTGATCCTCGAAATTGAGCAACCGTTCAGCAATTGTCTTCAGTCAGTTGACATCTCACAACAGACGTGGCTTCAACTCCACTGGTCACTGCTTCTCACTAGAACTCTTGGATTTACCTCTCGAAGTTAGTCATTAGTGAGTATATGATTATTATTATCATTATCAGAAGGGGTTTAGTGGAGATTTAGTATTTTCATAGTTGAAAACGTTAGTCAATTTATTCGTTTTGTTGTTTGCATTTATTTTTACTCAACAATCATTACTGACCTTATTGTATATAGTTTTGTATAAGTACTTATTTGTTTACTTAGGTGAATTGATTTATTGTTAATGAATATTAGTTGATTTTCTTCTCTTGTTATTCTGAATATTAGAGTAAATCTATGCATACCATATTTTAGATGCGTGTACAATTTGTTTACAGGATTAGTAAGAGTAAGAGAGAATGAAAGTCGTTGTTATGTGGGATTTATAATTACTGTGAATCTTCAAAACAGGTGAACCCAATGTTTAATAAGTCATTTTAAGGATAAGAAGCTTGAAAGTTTACTATTCACCTGTAACGCTGGTAATGAGTGATTATGTATTATCGTAAACTAGCCGTAATCATAAGAGCAGTGGTGCGATCTAGTCCGAGTACTGATTATTCTATCCAGATTAGGCCTATATAGAACTAATGATCTTCGATCAGCTAATTACTAAATAACAGTGAAACAAAAGTTGAGATCAATTCTTAACGCCTTTTGATCCAGAATACAGTTCTTTCATATTTTCTTATCGGGTAGCCAGAGTAGAACACTAACACAGCAAGTAGATAGCTTCTATTTGTACAGATCAATTCTATAACTCAACTCACAATAATACATAGCAAACTCTTGACCATATACAACATAAATAAAAACTACCATATATTCATAACAACATGCATAATTGAAAGATATATAGTTCCACCCATAATTGGGAATAACTTGAGAACAGTGAAACATAATAATAATTTGTATCAAACAAAAACTGACAAATAGTAGAAGAATGAAAAAATTCAATAATCGAACTATTTAGTAAACAAACAATAAAAATGTGAAAAAATTTCCGGTAGAATGATTTCAAACGTTCATCCATGCTCAATATTTACCTCATTATAGCAACTGCGGAGCTCCTGTTTAATCAGCTATTCACTAATTGATGATAAGAAGATCTAAGGTTTAATCAACTATCTAGGGTGGTTTTCTGTTATATACAGTAATAGTATATTGTGTTGGATTATTTAGAAGGGGATTTCAAAATATGTATTCTAACAAAAAAGCTAGCTGGATTATATAGTTTTTATTTTCATCATACCAATGATAATGAGAATATGTTCGGCTCTTTAACCGGTTCGGTGGACACGGACGGTCCACCTAGGGAAGTTGGAAAACCCTGATTCCAAACCAATGGTGCACATGGACTCCAGTATCCTGAAGGAAGAAATGGCGTATGAATCAATCGTTGGTCACCGACTACCATGAGAATGCATCTCCTCACGATGCTCCACTGCCTTGTGGATCAGACCTTAAGGTCAAAGGCTTCGTGTGTGGTCCCCTAAAGAAACCTTCTGCTTCAGTTTGGGCATCTTGGCAGTAAGTATCACGTCCCTCACACAAATCCAATGAGATTTGTGAGGCGCATATGTATCTGGTGCCCCTTTTGTACCAATATTTATGTGTTTAAATAAATAAATAATTTTCATTATATGATATTAATCTAAATGTTTGAACTTATGAAATACCGATTAGATTGTCTGTTAATTGATATTTCGATCTGGAAAAACCAAATACACTTATGATAACTTCTTTGTGTCTAATCAAAAAGCATCTGGAAGGTAGTGGTATTGAAACCTATCTGAAAACACTACAATTGTTAGATCTTGTGAAGTGTTTTGTTGTAGCTCAGTTAGATGAATCATTTGATAGCCCTGTGTTCATTAGATTAGTTGACTTCATTGCAACATAGGTGTTAATGGATATTTTCTAGAAGGAAAAATTAAGCTTGTTAATTAAACTATTCAGATCAGAAAACTCAAAATCATGAAAATGGTTAAACATACTACTTATGATCGAAATTCATCGATTTGCATTTAATTAATACAAATTTATCGGTACAAAATGTAAACTCAATTTATGGTGTAACAAAATCAATATATAGTTGCTATATATATTCGCTTCTATGAAATATAACAAAGCATGATTATTTTAATATGAATAAAGAGATGTTAGATGTTAGTTGAGCTCATTATTACTTACTAAGTTGTTAAAACCGTTAATAGTCATTATACATTATAGTGTTTTAAACACTACTTTGTACTTACTCACGCATGTTACTCCCAATAGAGTATAGGTCACAGATCAGCTTTCTCCAACCCACTCTTTCCTGAGCTTTCCTTTCTAGTCCTAACAAGTTTTTGTTCATTCTTCTCATGCCGGTCTCCATTTCTCGGCGTAATGTGTTCATTGATCTTCCTCTTCCCCTTTGACCTTCAGGATTCCATGTCAGGGTTTGTCTTGTGACGCAGTTTGGTGATTTGCTCAATGTGTAACCTATCCACTTTCAGCGCTCCTCCCTGATTTCTTCCTCCACTGGATGGAATCTGGTTTGTTGTCTCCCACAGTAGGTTGCTGCTGATAGTGTCTGGCCATCGGATCCGAAGTATCTTACGTAGACAACTGTTAATAAACACCTGTATCTTCTGGATGATGGCTTTCGTGGTTCTCCAAGTTTCCGCCCCATACAGTAGAACTGCCTTGACATTTGTATTGAAAATTCTGATCTTGGTGTTGGTTGACAGACAGTTGTTTTGAGTTCCAGATATTCTTCAGTTGTGAATATGCTGCTCTTGCTTTGCCTATCCGCGTCTTTACATCTGTATCAGATCCACCGTGTTCATCAATGATGCTGCCCAGATGTGTAAAGTTTTTCACATCCTCCAAAGCTTTTCCGTCAAGTGTAATTCGATCGGTGCATGCTGTGTTGTATCGGAGAGTCTTGCTTTTACCTTTGTTCATATTGAGACCTACTGCAGCTGAGGCTATTGCCACACTGGTCGTCTTCTCCTGCATTTGTTTTCGCGTGTGTGATAGGAGAGCCTTAAAAATGTATTTATTTGAAAACGACTTTGTTTCTTGTCAGTCATAAGCAATAAACAATCTGGCACTTATGTACATCAATTCAAATCGTCACACCACAATCAGATCAAGTTATCAAGACAAAAACCAGTTTTGTAGAAGTAGTAACAGTATTATTTGTAGTGGAAGAGACTAGGTATACACAATATGACCTGACAAGAAAGAATGAATTGGCAAAATAGGAATCAAAACGTTAATTTTGAGACTGAAGATCTAAAAGAAGACAGAGTGTATGTATTTTGCTCCATTAGGATACATTTTGAACAATGTCATCCAACATCACCACTTATTAGTTACAACAACCAAGCTGATCCCAACCTACCTACATGAAGCCATTTCAATAGTCAATGACTTCATAGACGGATGCCATGTTTTATTGATTGTCAATTACTTTTGTCCCACCTCTTTATAATAATTGTTAACGTTCATTATTATCTCCTTTTTACTCTCAGCTAAAGAGATCTTTATCCACCATCATTTCACTATATTAATGAATCAATTTTGATAGGTCGAATTATTATGAAGATTACTATTTAAAGGATTGGTTACCATTTTGATTTTGTTTTGTTTTTTTGTTGTTGTTTCAATGAAACTATGATTTTACATTTCATTAAAAGTTCTTATCATTTATTCTGATAACTTCTGATACTTCTCTATATGATTCATAAGTTTAATATTTTGACAATATCAAATAGTAATACACCTACATACATATTGTCATCTCCGTCATCATCATAATCATCATCATGATTATGACATTTCCACATGATTCTTAACTCTGATAATTTTTTTATACCATTATCCATCTTAATGAATTGAGTGAACAAAACATTTGGATGAAAATATTTTTCTCCACTCAATTTAAGGAACTCTTAAAACGATCAACCCCATTGAACCCACCCTACATCGAAGTAGCACCCACGGACCTCCCAATCGATGTTAGCCCACCAACAATTGAAGAGATCAGCATGGCCATCAGACAAATCAAGAGCGGCAAAGCAGCGGGACTAGACAACATTCCGACATAGGCACTGAAAGCAGATGTAACAGTACCTACAAAGATACTCCACATTCTCTTCAGTATGATTTGAGATGAATAACATGTATCAACAGACTGGAAAGAAGGACACCTGATCATGATACCAAAGAAAGGAGATTTCAGCAAGTGTGAGAATTACAGAAGTATCAATCTTCTCTCAATATCAGGGACAGTCTTCAACAGGATGTTGTTAAACAGAATGAAGGACACCCTAGACTACCAACTTCGAGACCAACAGACATCCACTTCAATCTTGTATTTTTTTTGTTGTTTCAATGAAACTATGATTTTACATTTCACTGAAAGTTTTCATCTTTTATTCTGATAACTTTTGATAATTATCTCTATGATTCATAAGTTGAATATTTTGACAGTATCAAATAGTAATACACCTACATACATGTTGTCATCTCCGTCATCATCATTATGATATTTCCACATGATTCTTAACTCTGATAATTTTTTTATACCATTATCCATCTTAATGAATTGAGTGAATAAAACATTTGGATGAAAATACTTTTCTTCATTGAAGTTTAATAGATAAATGATAGCAGGTATGGTTGTAAAAAGAGACCGACAAAATAAAGTAGTGTTATGTGGTTTTTGTCAGTTATTTCATCACAAATTTAGACTTTACTATTCAATGATATATATATATATATATATATATATATATATATATATATATATATATATAGTAATGTCTTAGATTGTGAAGATGAATGGTGCCAATTCGAATTTCACAGATATCGCTCACGAGTGTCAACTAGCACGGAACTTAGATCCAGAGTTTCCTTTGAATATGTTCTAGACACTTGTATCTGAACCTAGTGCATGCAGTTTTGAAACACTTAAACATTTGGCTGCACTGCAACTTTATAGACTGATTTAGATTAATACTAAAAGACTGGACAAACATGATCAATTAATTGCTTATTTAGGATCAAGCAATTAATAAAGTATTGCAACGAAAAGTTTTCAACTGACGTCTTTTATCATTCTAATATGAATAATCAAGGTTGAAAATCACGATCACAATTAGCTAGTTAACTTTCCCATCTCACAAGTCACAACTTTTCGTAGTCTGTATTTTCGTGTTAAGTACGGTGACATTAACATTATGAAATCAATTTACGAGACACAACACGTTTATAAGGATCGATAGATGATGGTTAGCAATGGAATTCATGATGAGCGTTTTGTCCGATTTGGGACTTGTCAGCTGCATGAACTAACGTCCTAGAGTTGGTGTTCACTAAAGGACTCAAGGCGATTCACACAGGATGCACATATATTAATAAGAAACTGACCAATTGTAGTCGAAAACATTAAAGGAGAGATACAAACAAACGATACAAAGTGAATTAATTACCTTTATAAATTTTCTCACTGAAATAACAAAATTTCATTGTAATAAGTTTATTATTTATTCATTTATTTAAACACATAAATAGTGGTACAAAGGAGCACCAGATATATACGCGCAACACAAATCTCATTTGATTTATGTGAGGGCTTTGACACTGCTCGGGTGCCCAAACTGAAGCAGATGGTTTTCGTAGGGGGTCACACCCTGAGTCTTCGACCTAAAAGTCTGATCCAAAAAGTAGTGGAGCATCGTGAGGAGATACAGTCCCATGGTAGCCGGTGATCAACGATTGATTCATACACCATTTGTTCCTTCAGGATACTGGAGCTCTTGTGCACCATTGGTTTGGAATCAGGATTTTCCAACTCCCCTAGGTGGACTCGCCGTGTCCAAGAACCCGGTTAAATCGCCAGACATTCGCTTTTCGTCCCCTCAATTTCGTAAACAACACCCGTGGTCCGAGGAGGCAGTGAGTAGGACTTCCCTGGTAGAGGCTATATACGCGTGGCCATGTGAAAGCATTTGGAGAGGGATAGCGGACTCTTCCAACTCTCGGTCGTACTATGGCATTTGGGGGCATTTCTGTATATCACTATTTGCCTATAACTTTCTGTCTTGATGTTTAGTTCTGAAATCATCCTTGACTCTTTCAATGCTACATTTTATGATCCTTTAAAGAGCAATTGATTATTTTCTCTATAATAACTAATAAGAAGCTACACCTTTCTCGTTTATTTTATAATTTTATCTACTTAAATGGTTAGTTGTATAGATTTACATATAAAACATTCAATTAATATATTATAATATATAGTTGAAATCATGAGTCAATTGAAGCTAGATCAAAATGGAAACCTGGAAGCACAGGATAGCCATTTCGTTCCATTGCGAGACTCCTTAAAAGTCCGCATCCACGATCCCTCTTTGCGAGATTCGAATCTAGGACCTATCAGTCTCACGCGCGAGGGCTTAACAACGAAATTGGTTGAAGTTAAACATTAACATCGTTGGATGTCGGCTCAGTAGTCTAGTGCTTGGACGAGTTGGGCGTCCAATGCTTCCAGGTTTTTCATGATGGTCTAGCTTCAATTGACTAATGATTTCAACAACATAAAATTACTAAAATCTCCACAAAATCTTCTTCTGATAATATATTATGAATAAGATTTAATTGAAAAATGATTAAGTAATGTGAAAAATTAATCAAAGCTACAAATTCAACAATAATCAGTTACTTTTCTTCAGCATTATATAACACCTTTATTATGAAATGATCGTTGTAAAAAAAGAAAAAGTTGTAAGAATTTAAAATTATTCATTTACTAAACTGAATAATCATTTTGTGGAGATTGATTCCTAGTGAACTCATGGAAGCTCTAAGAAGCTGTGGAAGAGCCGAAGACATTGAATTCAACCATATGTTGGAAGGACATTCTAGGATCTTGACGTGTAGCTTCCCCATTGTACATAAGTCAAAAAGCACTACATGCGGATTGGCTGACTTTAATGATGATTTCATTTAGACTAAAAACCATAAATACCCAAGTGTTTTTGTACCATGTTTGACACTGTTTAGAATAATATTCCTTCCTACTTGTTTTCTGTCTTCTAACTTGCGACTTGGAGGGTTCAAGCACTCGAGTGCTTAAGTGGTACACAGTATAGCAAAAGTCCAAGTTGTAGATACAACACATTTTTAAAATGCAACAAATATCATGTTTGTCTAGTTCTTAATTCTGATCAAATCGCAATATGATCGCTATTCTAAATGATCCGATATGGCGTGGACCATATTTTGATCTTAGTTTGTTGAAGCTAATCTACTAGAGGTACTGAACTAAGATATCATGACAGATGACTCTCGAAAATTCTGAAAGAACCGGTGCTTTTCGTGTACTTTGCGTAATAACTATGTAAACGGGTTATAAAAAGGGACAGATGACATTTGCACAACACGGGGAAGAAGGCGAAAACTGACGGCGGATGAAAAATTCACTCTGAAAAAAAACACAATCACCGACCTGTTAAACCAAATATAAATTTTAGCGATGTTTGATGATTAATCAACTAATATCGTACATTATTGAAACAGTGGAAACACAATTGGATTTCCTCCTGAAATTATGTTATACTGAGCAAATGCCACACATTAAAAAGTAAAACGAATGATGAATTAAAACATGATCTTGCTTTTTATCAGGTTTTGAAGGAGCTAGTCGGGAAAACAACTGTCCCTTTCCTTTTTACTTTTTGAATTGTCCTTTTTAATGATTCGACAAAACAGTTCGCCTGAACGTTTGATTGAGGTTGATATAGAGGAGAAGTGAAATGGTTGATGCTGTTTCCGCTGCAGGATTTATCAAACTGGAGTGAACTGAACTGTGTTCCAGCATCAGAAATAATATTATTCGTTAGTCTGAAACGGCTAAACAATTCTGCGAGTTTTTGCATTGTAGCACTGGTACATACACTGAACATTAACAAGACTTTTGGTCACTATGAAAATGCATTGATGATAAACAAAAACTGTCTACTTTGAAAAGGTCCATCAAAATCTATGTTAATGCGTGGTCAAGGTTCTATCGTTGCTGGCTATAGTTGAGGTTCATCTTTAATGGATAGTTTCAATGACTGTGCACAATCGTTGTATCGCATTGCCATTTCTATGATATCTTTATCCATAATTGGCCAGTAAACGTAAGCACGGGCTACTGATCTCATAAGACTCATGCCAGGATGCGAAGAGTATATAATCTTCAGGAACGATTTTTGAAGATTATAAAGTATGAAAGCTCAATCACCAAACAGAAAGAAATTATCAAAGGGTTGATAGATAGTCTTTCCTTCTGTGCAAAAAAAACTGATAACTGCATACCTACATACATCAGTCAAGTAGATAAAATACCTGGAATTAAATGAAATGTTTTTTTAAGGAGATTAGAATCCACACAACTTCTATAATTAGAAACATGTTTAAGTATACAAGTTACTGACTAAATCAACTCTAACATCCTGTTCGTCAAATAGTATATTTGCTAGATAAGGTATTATAGAGCTTTTATACCTTTGTTTCCGTTCATGGGTTCTAATGTATTTATGTCTCGTTCTACAAGGAAAATGGTATGAATAAAGTGAATGGTTAGTATCTGATATGATAAAACCTGCCAGGAGTTTGCAAGACTTCAGAAGTCTATCCACAACTATATTAATAATGATTCCAAAAGATTCATTGAGCACTCTAGTAACTGCCTTCATCACTCTCCACGACACGGCAAAAGCTTTTCTCAAAAAGCTCGGGAAAAAATAATGGAAATTAGTAAAGAATAAAAGGTAATGTGCAAGATCTGACAAATTGTAAAGGTAAATGTCGAATAATTTCAAAATCATGCAGTCTCTTTATGTAGTAAGTCAGAGGGAAAACTTTCTTCGATGACAATAAAACATGAGAAGACCAAGGAGATTCGAGGAAAAACTTACACCTAGGCAAATGATTTTTGACGGTGTTTATCAAAGTATCTCCAGTGTTATAAGCATCTAAGGTGCTTCTTTTGCATTTGCAAGCAAACTGATATGGATCAATGTGCTCTTTTAGTGCACGTTGAAGTGGGAGTATCAATATATTTTTTCATAAGGTAGTGCAACAGTTTGTAAATTATTGGATCATTTTTGTAGGGTTCGGTAACTTTTTTTAGTATAAAGTCAATGAAGTGAACAGAATTTGTGAAAATACCGTGAACGTAAATTTCTGCCAAAACAGCAGCGACCACTATGTCCTCACCTTCCAGCTTTTGGTTACTAATCAATCTAGAAAACGTATTGACATGATCGAAAGAGATAGTAGTTCCATACTTGATATGAAAATTATAACCTAGTAAGGTCACTGCCCATCTTTGGAGGTGGTTTTCTGTGTAAACTGGGATTCCTGTTTTTGATCCGGAAATTGCTACAAGTGATTCATGGTTTGTCAACAATGCAAAACATCAACCATAGAGCATTTAATGAAACTTCTTGACCAAGAATAATAGGACAAGTCCCTTCATCCCTATTTGACTCAATTAGGTGCTGTCTGAGTAAGTGCACATGAAGTATGACAAATGGCTTTCTCTCTGTACCATCGGGAAAAATGTGTGAAACAGCCGCCTCAAACGCATTAAATACTTGATAATTTGTATAAAAAATCACATTTATCTTCATATAAGTGGAAGCCATATGTTTAGATTATGAAAGGACACCACCAAGTCTACTGAACAGTTCTACCTGAGTAACTCCGGTAACAATGATGTTATCTAAATAGGCAGCAACCCCCAATATTTCATCTAGTACAATATTCATAATTTCTTGGAAGATCTCTAAAACTGTCTTCACACCGAAGGAAAATCGCTGATGCTGAGACATCCCTTAGTGCGCATTGATGATTGGGAACTATTTCGAGGATTCACCTATTTCAACTTGAAGGTATGAGTATTCTAAGTCCATTTTTGCAAAATACTTCCCGCCATTAAATTTAGTGAAGATATCTTCTGGTACGGGAAGTGGATATGAATAATCTCTCAATGCATTATTGAAACCTGTCTAGAAATCAACACATAAGGGTTAAAGATGCTTCCTGTTTTATGCATGCTAAGATATATGAACGAAACTCTGAATCACATAATGATTGCAATCCACAGGCGAAAACCAAACATTTGAATTGGTTTTAAGTTAATGAATCCAATTTAAAACAATCTCATTCCCAGTTCATCTCATCGGGATAAGTGAGGAAGTCATCAGTAAGTTCCTTGAATACTTTTAAACAGTTGTAACGGATGCTGAATAGGGATGATTGCTCACCAAAAATATTCCAAAGAATACTAATCGTGTCAACAAAATTATTATCTCTGGACAATTTCAGAAGAATAAAATTTGTATATTTGACGTATCCACTTGTTCTTAACTTCTTGAGAACAGCACGAACTCTGGTGCCATTGTCTAGATCAGCCAATTCAATCTTGTATAAACATTCGTATCTGTTGTACCAGGCCTCAAATGTAACTACATATTCGGGATAAAACATAAAATCAGCAACTGGTTTCAGTCCTATATCCACTTTATTAAATGAATCAAACATAGAAGATTGAGCAAAATTGGAAGTTACTTTATCCATTAGCTGCAAATATTTGTTTTCAAACAGCTTATGTCGATCCTCATAAAATTCTTTGAGTTCATCAACTGACTGGATTGTTGCCCTCAAATGCCCTGATAAAGCCGAGAGTGGGAAGAGTCCGCTCTCCCTCTCCAAATGCTCTCACATGGCAACGTGTATATAGCCTCTACTAGGGAAGTCCTACTCACTGCCTCCTCTGACCACGGGTGTTGTTTACGAAATTGAGAGGACGAAAAGCGAATGTCTGGCGCTTTAACCGGGTTCTTGGACACGGCGAGTCCATCTAGTGGAGTTGGAAAACCCTGATTACAAACCAATGGTGCACATGGACTCCAGTATCCTGAGGGAACAAATGGTGTATGAATCAATCGTTGGTCACCGACTACCATGGGACTGTATCTTCTCACGATGTTCTACTGCCTTGTGGATCAGGTTTTTGGGTCAAAGGCTCCGGGTGTGGTCCCCTAAGGAAACCACCTACTTAAGTTTGGGCACCCTGGCAGTAAGTATCACGTCCCTCATACAAATCAAATGAGATTTGTGTGGCGCATATGTATCTGGTGCCCCTTTGTACCAATATTTATGTGTTGAAATAAATTTTTTCTAAAAATTTCTAATTATTTCCCGTCAACAATTGTTATTTCCGTATCACAACGTATTAATTATAAGAATAAGAGCACTAGTTGGGACAATCGAATGTATTTGGATTTTAAATTACAGGACGTCTTAGTAAAATCTGAGAATCATTCAGTAAATACTTCATTTGCAAAATATCAATTAATTGTCTCAAACTTGACTGTTCCGTATTCAAATATCAGTTAATCGTTTCAGATTACATTGTTCCGGCATTTTCATGCCAATTACTTTCCATTTCCATTCTTTCCTTCTCAATCTTCTACTGAAATACATTCTGTTCCTCACTATCGTTATATAGTACTTATGCGGATATAAGTAGCCCACACCACATTATTATCATGAACTTGTGAACATTGTAAATGTGAACCATTGAATTTTTCGACTTATTGAATCAATATTCTTGTATTCATTGCATTAAACGAACACCATATGTTCGACTGTTGGTTTAATTATAAATGCCAAGTGTTATAAACGTATAACAATCGTTATTGTATATGAAACGTGCAATGATACGGAAAATACGTACGAGCAGTCTTGATTGCTATTCGGTCCTTCCTAACTGCCTAGCCCAGCCAGTTGAGTCCAGAACACAAATAACAGCCTCGGAAATATGAATCATTATTCACAAGCATACTGGATTATATATACTAACCAAACAGACCCAATTATACCAAAAAATAGAAAAATAACATTTGTACAGTAATTGGCCAATGTGGCTATGGATAGGGGGAAAGTAATCAATAATAATAGTTCAAAGGTCAAAATAAGGTTACGGTAAGAGGAACACGAATACAATTAGGTCAGTTATTTAACAACTAAACAATAGGAATTAGGCATATTACCTTTGTCCATAATAGACCTCAGATTTACCATTCATGATTCACCAGGGGATATAACACCTCCCCTTTTTGAGAAATCCGGAGTTGATATCCGGATTTTAATTTTTTTTTTCGAGCTCCTCCTCCCCCACGAAATAGTGTTGGATCCTCATATACCCAAGTTTCTATTAATGCGATTCTAGTTATAACATGTTTCTGGTATTCCATAGGGAACCCGTTAAGATTGACTGGATGGTGAGGATCGACATTTGATGTGAGGTCAGAATTTGATTTTGCAGAAATGTAGTCATCAGACTTATTGCAAACATCAATGGCAGGTTGTGGATCAGTATGATAAACAGCGTCCACCAAAACTGCGCTAGGTTCCAGATTTGATGCATGTAACAAAATTTTTGGACAAGCTTGGGAATCTTTATCACTAGATTCGGTAGACATTTCTATTGCAGAATGAGATTCGCTCGTTGAACCGCTTGATATGATCTCTGGTACTCTGTGGGCGATTGGTGCGACCATTTTATGGGCTTTTAACATAGCATCGTATTGATGAGAGCTGAAAGCGTCATTGTTAGGACCTGCTAATTCAGGGATAGTGGTGTTTGAATCCACTACCGGGCACGTTTCTGAAATGGAGAGTGCTGGACAACCGGGCGTCTCTTGAGAGACTGCTGTTTCGTTTGAGTTGCGGCTGGTCGAGGAATCATGGGGGCTGCGATCATTTGCTAGCTCTGTGTGCAATTCAGAGATTAATACATCCACTTCTGACGCATATGTGAAGCATTGATGATCCAGAAACTGTGTACGTAGTTTGACCATGAACTCCAAATGTCGGTCAAAGAGCAACTGTAAGCGGTCAGAAGGGAGCGTCATTTTTCACTTTTGTCCCCGTCGCCAATTGTTATAAACGTATAACAATCGTTATTGTATATGAAACGTGCAATGATACGGAAAATACGTACGAGCAGTCTTGATTGCTATTCGGTCCTTCCTAACTGCCTAGCCCAGCCAGTTGAGTCCAGAACACAAATAACAGCCTCGGAAATATGAATCATTATTCACAAGCATACTGGATTATATATACTAACCAAACAGACCCAATTATACCAAAAAATAGAAAAATAACATTTGTACAGTAATTGGCCAATGTGGCTATGGATAGGGGGAAAGTAATCAATAATAATAGTTCAAAGGTCAAAATAAGGTTACGGTAAGAGGAACACGAATACAATTAGGTCAGTTATTTAACAACTAAACAATAGGAATTAGGCATATTACCTTTGTCCATAATAGACCTCAGATTTACCATTCATGATTCACCAGGGGATATAACACCAAGAAAAAACAAACTATAATAACGCATGGTAAGCAAAATGGGTAGTGGCTAGCAGTGGAATCCAGTTTGGCGCGCTTTTCGTCCTATTTGGGACTGGTCAGTTGGATGTAGCTGCATCTCGGAATTGATGTTCACTGTGGGACTGCAACCCAGTACCGTTCGCTTCAAACACCATCACGTTATCCACTCGACCAATGAGTCCTCATAGTCACTTGCTTGTGCAATGAGGTGAAGTTTGAATTCACTTAGTATTGTTTGTTTGAATCTTCCCATTGATGTTTTAAGACTGCAATTAGTCAGTCTCTTATTGGCAAATCTGCATACTGTGCGTATTGCTTCGATATAGCCCAAATTCACAAGCATGATAAGCTATATCGAAGCAATACGCACAGTATGCACATATGCCAATTAGAGACTGACCAGTTGCAGTCCTAAAACATCAATGGAAGGATTCAAACAAATATTACTAAGTGAATTTATAATAAAGTAGTTTTTCAATATGTCCACATTTTTAGTGATTATTTGATCCTTGATAAAAACTAATTTCAAACGTAGAAAATTATTTTTAAGAATATGTGTGGCGTGATCGTGGATGTGCACTGCTGAGGAGTTCCACAATAGGGCCAAAACGGCCGTCTAGTGCTTCCAGGTTTTCCATGGTGGTCTAGCTTCAATTAACTCATGATCTCAACTACTGATATATATGATAGTTGAATTCATGAGTCAATTGAAGCTAAACCACCATGGAAATTTGGAAGCACTGGATGACAGTTTCGTCCTATTGTGGGACTCCTCAACAGTGCGCATCCACGATCCAGCACTCGCGAGATTGGAACCCAGGACCTACAAATCTCCACAATAACCCCTTCTGAATATGTGATAGGTTTATTTTATAGCATATTTGACAGTTATAATTAAGTAAACAATCATTATATCAGTTCATAAATAAGCTGATACCATTTATCAGCGGCATATGTGATTTTATATGACCTTATCATAGGGTGATGAAATGGTTAAATATAAATCTTACGATATTATCACACGTTATTATATGAGAATCTGAAGATTGTTGTGAAAAATAAAATAGTTTGTTTATACACAACAAAATATAACCGTGACAGTATAATAAAACATCTAATTGAATGTGAGAAAAGTGGTTTAGCATTTGAAGTAACAAATTGAATCATAAATAAGCACAGTGGGAGAGACCAAACCAGATTCCATCCAGTGCAGGAAGAAATCAGGAAAAAGTGCTGAAAGTGGATAGGACACACATTGAGAAAATCACCCAACTGAGTCACAAGGCAAGCCCTCACATGAAATCCTGAAGGCCAAAGGAGAAGAGGATGACCAAAAAACACATTACGCCGAGAAACGGAGACAGACATGAGAAGAATGAACAACAACTGGATAGAACTAGAAATGAAGGCCGAGGACAGAATGGATGGTCGCCGGCCTATGCTCCATTGGGAGTAACAGGCGTAAGTAAGTAAGTAAAAGGAGTAGTTTTGTGGTGTATACTAATGATGTCGACAGATATAAGTAGTATTTGTTATCATCAGCTGGATTTACCTGCATTCCAGAGTTGATGTTCATTCCGAAACCCGAACCCAGTACCGTTCTCTTGAAACTCCAGCGCGTTACCTACTGAGATCTAATAGCCATTAGTTTGTTCAATGGTGTGAAGTTTCAATTTATTTGGTATTGTTTGTTTGAATATTCCCACTGATGTTTAGGACTTCAGTTGATCAATGAATATGAAAACGGTAATTTTTAATAATATCACGAAAATTTATTGACATTTCAGATATCAAAGGACCGAATTATAATTGTCTAAATCATTTTATAAAGTTTTAAACGAAGCTCTTGCCTTAAGGTAACAGCCTGTGTAACATAGGACTTGTCGTGAAATAATAATTTGATGTATGCTGAGACGAAATCTAAGTGTGGGTCTTCTTATTACCGCCAATTCTTTGGCAAAGAGCATAAGATGTGTATTCCTTTAAAATACTTGGTACATCTCAAACTAAGTAGCAGAATTCGGTCAACGATATGTACTGAACAGACATGAAATTCTCCACTAGTCAGTGATCATTCAGTGTAAATATCGCAGCCCTACAAACCGTTCGACCCACAAATAGTTCACTGATATGTGACTGGCTGTAATACTAAGTAACCTGCATTCGAATATCAAAGAAAATATCAGTTACTTCAAAATAAATCTTGCTGGAGGGTTACAACTAATGAAAAACCCAGTCTCATTGATTTTTATCATAACATCACTGACGGAATCGTGGGTGTGAACTGATAATTAACCCAAAACAAGGGCAAAACTGCTGTCCCTTAGGTCCTAAACAATTCTCTTGCTAAAATCATTCCATATTGTAAACCGTCATCAAGTTAAACAGTCTCCGAAAAGCAAGTGATCTTAATTTTATCGAAAATTTGAAAAGGATAAACTCTTTTCATACCTTACCTTTTCAAGTACCTTTCTCATGGGTAAGATCAACCTTTAGATTGGTAAGAAATGTAGATTGCTCTAAACAAGTATCTAACCCAATCAACAGAATCAAATACTACATGACAATGACCAAACAAAATCTAGTTTTACGACTTAAATAGATACATTCTTTAATCGTTTCATCGTCAGCAAATGTAAGGATATTTAAATTAAGTGTGATTGGTCAATTAGCGTGAACTGATAGACATATAATATTATTTCCTTCCTATTGTTGATCTCCATTCTAGACTTTCGAATTTAGACTGCTTTATAAATGTATTGAATAAATTACTGTCTAGGCTATACTCTGCCTCTTCATATTTGATAGTGAATTGTGTACTTAATGTTATGTGTTCCAGTTTGCGCATAATATATCGATCGGGTATCTAGTCTAATGGTATCATAAACTCGGTAACTAGTTTGATTATTGTACCGTGGAAACGAGAAAATATTCTTACCGTTATATTAATTTTCATAATCCTAAAATAGTTTAATCACAAACTGAGTAATATAATACCTCTTGATAAACTGATAGCCAACCCAAAACTCTGTCAGTAATAATAATAATTGTAAATGACAGATTGATCAATTACCCTTACCTACAATTTAAGCAGGACTACTTACTGTGAACTAAGTATATTGGAATTTAAAGGGATAGAGGATATTATTAAATCAATAAAATGATCCATATAGATATTTGGTTACAAGTTTATTAAGTTATGTAGCAATAAAGTAGATTGTTTTAACACATGGTTACAGAATACGGTCGACATAGTCGTGACGTGCTTAAGGACAATAGACCATTACTCCTGAACCCAAGTTTTAATCGGTTGGTAAATGTCAACAAAGTGCATGTGCAATCCTCAGGACGCTAACACTCTATGGTATTTAATTGTATTTCAGTCCTTATAAAAAAAACAGACCGACTAATGTTATACCACCATGAAAAACCTGAAAGCACTGAACAGCTGTTTCGTCCTAACATGAGACTCCACAACAGTGCGCATTCACGATCCTGCACATGGCACTCGAGCGTAGAACCTTCGATATAGAATACAAAAGCCTAAACTCTAAACCACTGGACCAACATACAACATTGTTGATGTCTAACTTAAACCAATATATAACATTGCGCGTCCGTCTCCCATTGTCTTCAGTGGGTAACTGCCTCAGTCCCCACAGGGTTGAACTCCATTGGTCATGCCATCTCCCTAGAGCTATGAGAATCACTTCCCAAAGCTAGTCATTAATGAGCACATGATATGTTTGTGATGTGCGTCCACGCTACATTCGAAGTACTAGTTCTCTCAAAATTTCAAGCATAACATACTGATGGTAATCAACTTTTAGGAACCTAGTTCAGCAGTTTTATCATAGTACTGACCATCAAAACGTCTTTCTTCATATTAAGTAAACCAGAGACTACCCATTACGACTTGGTCGATAGAAAACACTCAAAATGTAGACAAACCGCCGATGTATTTAGATAGATGATGCATGACCATCCAGAATGATATCTATTAATAACTGTCTACTTTAGTAGGTCAATGAAATGTAAATACTTATATACGCATACATACTGCAGAAATCGGAATAAAATAGGCCACACGATCGGTGTGAGAAAAACTATGTGTTTTCTTGCTTAAAGAATCAGGTGGTTTATAGACTTTCAATATGTGAGTTTCTCTTATATCTAGAGCTTTGATTCTTGCTATGCCGCGTACTAGTGTGGTGTGGTCTACTTATATCTAAATAAGTAGTATATGGTGTGGGTCAGACATAGAATGTATTTTGTCAAAAGACCAATGAGGAAAGAACTGAAATGAAGCGCAATCGTCTGGTAAATGCATGAGCAATGGAATAAGAGAAGAAACAGTGAAGATTGAAACAATTGGCTGTTAATTTGCAAATTGACTGTTCATTGTTTGGTAATCAGAATTTACTGAGATAGTCTGTAATCTTTGCTTAAATACATTCGATTGTCCCCAACCAGTGTTTTGTTCACTACACTAGAACTACCCGCAACGTCGCAAGAAAGAAGACTAGTAAGTAGGAATTTTATTACCCAAACAGTGTCAAATATAGTGTGAAAATCTTATATATTTATAGTTTCTGGCTGAAAGTAAATCAACATTCCGGACAACCAATAAGCACATAGGGAGTCCTTCTTATTCGTCCAATAGGGAAGCTACACGTCGACATTCTAGAATGTTCCCTTAGTGGTTATTGGATGGAAAGTCTTCGGCTCTTTCTGGACTTCTTGAGGCTTCATTCAGTTTGCCAACGAGCCATCCTTACAGCTTCTAATCACCAGGCCTCTATATTTTTCGAGTTCGTGGTTGATAGGAATAGACAGATGTTTTGACGGACGGTCATCGTCATTTACTCGTTGAAATGTGAACAAAACGTGTCTTTACTTTGATTTAGTCAACCTATTTGGGGGCTAAAATTATTTGATATAATGATGTCGGATAGATACTTTCAAAACCTATTTCTTACTTCTTCTTCTGTGCTTCAATCAGTAAAAAAATAAGTAGAGACAACGATGTGATGACAAGAGGTTATTATTGACAACACTGAAAACTTCTATTGATACATAGAAATTTAATTTTTTTTATAAGTGTCAAACACGTGTCGTACGATGTTTATTTAACACGTCTTTTTACTCAAATGTTTTGACCTCATAGATTAAAATAAATGTAAAATAGTTGTAGCAGGGTGAATACTAGAGATTGTAACCTACGAAACTATTTTATAGACTATTATATATATTTTCATTGTATAATTGATAAATAACTGGATCACTATTTATAAATCCTGTTTCTTGTAAACGTTTTTAATCCATTAGCTATTATTATACCTCGTATTATTTCTAATTACATAAAACTATAACATAGCCGGCAAGAGTATAGAATATTCGTAGGCTACTAGTATTCAATCATAGGTGTCTTCGAAGCATTGCTCATATATACTGGAACCACCGGGTAAGTAATGCAGATGTTTGGAAACGGGTAATAGGTAAGGACGACAAATCGATTGATGAAGTAGTGTAACTCGTGCGAGTCTTAAGACCAATAAAAGTGGGGTTTGTGTTAGCTCGAGATTGTGGTCAGCTCGTATCATTGGTCAAGGTTAGAGACGATAGGTCTGTCTGTTTCTCTCTCGATATATATATATATATATATATATATATATATATACTAAACTGTTATAAATGTAAAGATGCTGCTTCACCGGGCGGCCTGCTTAAACATCTGGGCTACCTGTTTCCCGTCATCTATATATTTCAACAAGTTATCTAATATTGTTTGTTTTAATACATCATTATGGCTATTAAGCACACAACCTATTCTCGTGCGTTTCTGAAAACTGTACAACCTTTCGCTGTAAAAGTTACAAAAATCCTAATCAGAGATGTCGTGTTTGCTGGGAACACGCAGCAAAAAGAATATACATTATTCATATGTCGATCGACTGAACTGCTGACATCCAACTGGCGATCACTGAATGTTTATCATCAGGAGCAACGAAGAAATAAGAAACGTAAACATGTTGAAATACTTTATGCTGAGAATTCGATTTCGTACCAAATAATATAATATTGAATAAAGCTAATAATAATAATAATAATAATAATAATTATTATTATTATTATTATTATTATGACGCTGGGGCTTTCTTGTTATAACAGTCCTTTCACTTTCTACACGTATGTGGGACGTTAATTTACCTTAGACGAATATCTACACTAGATTTCCTATTCAGTGTCTATCCTACAGGACTTCAACAGAACTCAGATCAAGAACACGAGGTTAGCCTGATTATAACGTCAATATATTTCCACACCAAAATCCGACACAAGGAACAGTTAATCAATAAGCGTCCATACATAATAAGGATATGGGAATATATATAACACATGAACACCTGTCATTCTATTTAATGTCTGACTCATCAACACAACCAATCATTGTCATTCTCGCCCACACATCATAAACAGAACATGCGGAGCCGAATAATCCTATGAACGGGATTCAGATAGACGAACTTACAAAGTGATGTTCATTGATATCCCTCAGATGTAACAAATATATGGTTAAATTTTCATTTTAACATTATTTACTGGCTAATAATGTTATGATTCATTTAGTCAAGATGTTTTGAAATGATTTCTTCATCTATGGAAATTACCGAAGATAGTTTCACTAAAGAAACAAACGCATTTCACTTGTTCACATTAATTAGTGACTGACATAATTTCTATGAATTGAAGTAAATGAACAACCATATCTGATTTTGATTTCAAAACGTTACATATAATGAAAAGCTAATGAGAATCTATTGGAATGAAATTAGTTTATTTTAATCTATACAAGGAAGTATGTATGCCCCCAAATGCCCTGGTACAGCCGAGAGTGGGGAGATTCTACTCTCCCTCTAGAAATGCTCTCACATGGCCAGCGAATATATAGCCTCTGGCAGGGAAGTCCTACTCACTGCCTTCTCGTGCCAAAGGTGTTGTTCACAAAAGTGAGACGACGAAAAGCGAATGTCTGGCGCTTTAACCGGGTTGGTGGACACGGAGGGTCCACCTAGGGGAGTTGGAAAACCCTGATTCCAAACCAATGATACACATGGGCTCCAGTATCCTGATGGAACGAATGGTGGACGAACCTGTCATTGGTCAACGGCTACCATGGGACTGCGTCTCCTCACAATGCTCCACTGCCTTGTGGATCAGACCTTTTGGTCAAAGGCTCGGGGTGTGGTCCCCTAAGAAAACCACCTGCTTCGGTTTGGGCACCCGGGCAGTATCACAGCCCACACACACAAATAGTGTGGCGCATATGTACCTGGTGCCCTTTTGTACCAATATATATGTGTTTAAATAAATAATAAATAAAAAGTACGTACATGAATTTAGATTTTGTTTTGAATAGAAATTTGTTGAAATTATTCATAATTTTTTTTTCTTTGATCAATCAATGTTTTCTAGAAACTCATCAGAATAAGTTCATCTTGATTGACAGCCTTAAAATCACTGTTAATATTCTGAATACTCTCATTATGTACACATAATCTATCCATTGAATTAGAATTTCTTTTAAATTTCCCACGTGTTTAACATTTAAGCATTAAGAGTTGAATATTTTGGAACGCTGTAGAATGTAGTACTTAAACGGTTCAGTTTACGAGTCAGAAGAATTACAAATTACTTTTTTTTGAATATTGCTAGTAGTGCAGTGTGGTCTACTTATATCCATATAAGTAGTATATGGTGATGGTAAGGCATAGAATGTATTTTTAAAGAAGACCGATAAGAGAAGAATAAGAACGAAGTGCAATCAGTATGGAAATGCATGAACAATGAGATCACAGAAGATGAACTGATATTTACAGAAGAAACAATCAAGATAGAGACAATTGATTGTTAGGGTAACATGGTGGTTGGAGGTGGTCAACAGGAAACCCTGGACCCAGGTTTCGTGCTACTTGGCACTCGTCAGCAAGGTGTACCTGTAATCTTGAGGGAACTGATGCTCCCTGGCGGATTCGATCCCGCGTCACTCAGCTTCACAGTCAGAGACGTTACCACTGAGCTATTCGGGCCGCGACCGACCTCCTGTAGGACTGAGATCTAATCACAAATGATTGATCACTGGGTGGTGATCAATCTCATGCGTGTCAGGTCCTTGCCTTGATCGATAGCATTCGATCAGCACTAAGGACCTGACACGCATGAGATTGATCACCACCCAGTGATCAATCAATTGTGACAATTGATTGTTATTTTACAAATTAACTCTTTACTGTATGGTTATCAGATGTTAATGAGATAGTCTGTAATTTTCATGTCATATATATTCGATTGTCCCTATCCGTGTTCTTGCTCACTACAGTAGTGTTTAACCACGTTCGACACTTTATGCTGTAGGGATAATTCATTATTTCTTTTTCTTTTCTGCTAATATTTACTTGTTTATTTAAACGGAATATAACGACTGGCATAAAGATCATCACCGTCATCAACATCAACATCATATTACAATAACAAAATACATGAACAATTACTTCACAATATATATATTTAATCCATACTTCGGTTGGATTTTACAACGGATTTATCAAGTGACTGAATGATGGATTCACATATGCACAATCCGGAGATTGTTTCAAGCACATCAAAAAAGAGATATGTACATTCTCATAGAAAGATTTTATTTATATACAATGATTTACTTGTATTGAATAAACGTGTTTACATCATATATCGTTGATCTGAATGAGGAAATTTTCAAAGGAGTAACAATATGAGTAATATATAAATGGAGAAAACAGTAAACAAAGTATACGTAAATTTCAAGTATTTAATCATACCTTTGAAGTATATGCAGAGTTGTGTCAAGAATAATCTTAATTGATATATATTATAAATGGTGGCGAGACTATAATTTATGAACGAGGCAATCAGAAGAGTTTGAGGGATTTCAAGGTCACAGTGCCAATTTCAGTATCTGATGCTGATGTACGATCGGTTCACATAGAATTTTAGAGAAGACTTGATAATTAAGCGGCAACAACAAATGAAACTACTAAGAAGTTGCTGTATTTGTAATTACGAGTATTAAATTACTTGTAAACCTTGTGCAGACTACCGTGATGTTGTCCTTCGATGTAATATATGTTGGAGGAAGACGTTTGCTAGGATAGGAAACTTTATCGCCCGATCCAGATTGAGACTAAGGCATATTATAATAATTACCGCCAACTGTATAATAAAAACACCAGTAACACTGGCTGCAAAAAACGCAGATGCTACTGAAGCTTCGGCTGTTCAGTGGTATGAGTATTGTAGGGACTTATCCATAATAAAAAATGATAAACCTACACAACCGGAGTACACACAAACAATAATGAAACTATGTGGTGGAGTTTGAGAGGGTTTTTGTGACCTTATCATGGGTCCAGAGACCACCTATCATGGAGCCATATGGATGAGTTCTACTACCTTATGCATTACGATTTTGGAAACTCTGAAACTCTTTCTAACCTTGACAAGTTTTTGGACCATATAAGTTTATCCACTTTAATTATTTGGTTTTGTATAATATATTTTTACCCTATGCTGACTGTTTACTGGTTGGCTAACATTTCTCAAGGTCACTTAAGACTCGTTCAAAGGTCATCCATAAATTATAATCTCGCCAAAATGGTAAGTTATCGATGTAGGTGACCGAGATATGTTACTTATTTCTAAACATAGCTTACTTCCATGTATGATGGTGGGTCGCACAAAATTGGGCTGGAAAAAGTTACGGATGACCAAACAAGACAGCTTTAGTCCAAGAAGCTTATGAATTTCTAAATGAACTAATCCGATACGTGTACACTACTTTATAAGGGTCCATCAGATAGTAGTCATTCAAAGTAAGAAATGAAACATAGAACAGATAGATAAATGAAAGTTAAATATATAGGCAAAATTCATCATAGATGCATAAAAAAACTGCCCTAAACCAAATTATGGAAAATGGATCTAATGTTACTTCGTCAAGCAGACTTGTAAAAGCACTTATAAACGTATATATGTACACAGAAAACAGTTTATAATTACTAATAAGACTGAGTACAAAATAACTAATTATATTTCTATTATAATTTTGACAGTGAAGCATTTGTTTTATACTTAATTTCGTAAACATCATCCCCGCCACGAGAAGGCAGTGAGTAGGAATTCCGTGGGAGTGTATGTATGTGCGTGGTCATATGAGAGCATTTCGAGAGGGAGATCGGACTCTCCCCACTCTTGGCCGTACCAGGACATTTGGGGGCTTTCATTCCTTAACTTCATTTTTTCCTTATAAGCTAATATTTCCCATGTTTAGTTTCTTGTTACATGTGATATTACTACTTATTTTGACGATCTGTTAGAGTAAGATGCGGGAAATCGGATCAATGCATATTTGTGTCAGATTCTACTTTATATTTGACTGACAAAGTGAATAGATTTATACTCTGATATCGTCATTAATTCCTTTCAAACATATAATACACTTCTTGACTGATAGATTCATACAGATGACTAGGAGTTGTCATTCAGTAATCAATTCATGAATGATAATAAGAATTTTTAGGACTAAACGAACTACTGAAGAAATAAATATCCATTAACATAACCCAAACGAGTACAATTATCATTAGGTTATACTCAGTGTTACTATAATTCGAAATCAGTATACTCACATCGATTAAAAAAATGATTAGGCATCGCAAATCGGTCACTTTATAAGATACATAATCTATCTAAATCACAAATCGACGCTCCTAACTGTTGACCAACACAACTGTGCACAGATGAGGTTAGACGTATTCGGACGTTTCATTCGCTGAATACTTGTGCTTAAAAATGTAAGTACTTATATCTTACAGAAATATTAGCTTGGTACATCACTTGTTTACAGACTAGTTACACTAACACGAACTTCAAATTACATTGAGTGCAATAGGATTTTAGTAGTCAATAAAGTCTATAAAGAAATATTACATTAGAACACTATATCTTATACTTTATGACAACGAATGATCTTAATTAGACAATCGCTGAAGACCAGAAAGGAATTGCCAGGTGTTTTGGACTAGTATGTGACTTCTCAGCAATGATCATCCACAATTTCGCTATGAAAATATAAGTGATTTTCTTATTCCAACATTCAAAGGAGTGTAGATATGTGCTCAATAAATCTGAGAACTGAAAGAAAATCGGTCTGGCAGTTGTAAATCAATCCTTCACGAATACAAAACAACTGTACCATTAGTAAACTGGAAATCGAATAAAATAGTCAATAGATGAAGTTCTATAATGTCATAGTATACACATTGAACAAAAAGAGAATTTAATCACCTTGTCTAAGAAACTGAAGTATTGACATCATGGGTTGAATTATTTTGATGATTGTCCAACTCCATCGGTTCATTAAAAGTGTCAATAGGAATTAAATGTTCATCAGTCACCTCAGAAATGTAATTTAAAATTGCCAATTGTTCTTCTAATCTACATATACGTTGATAATGACGAGCTATAGTTTAACAAATAAAAACACGGAAAGTTACTGCTCTAAATTTATTACATTACTGAAGAACAATAAAGTAGTATGTAAGGATATATCTAAAAATAAAGTTGAATAGTATGTGGATTACATGGGATTAAAAACAAGACCGAATAAGGATCGCAGTGTACGTCTATCGTATTATTAAAAAAAGCTTCATACTTTGTATATATACATAAACTGTCTTTATATTTTCAAATTGAAAGTTAACTGTCTTACAATTTATACGCTACCACTATGATAGCATGAGAGAAAATCGTGTTCAGATCATCTGTTTGGTGATGCAATACATAGTTATTGCAAAAAGAATATGGACTTTAGGTACCTGAACTAAACATAAACTCATTACAAAATATCTTTAATAATGATTATAAACCGCATTCGAGAGCAGAAAATTATTACGAAGATGGAGGGCAAAATCCGACTCACACGTCCTTGTCGTGCCTCCTGGATAATTGAGACTGTTTTCATGAACTAACGTGAGCGGTTAATCGTATGTGGTGAAGATCGGCCTAATCGACCACTCTACTAATACCCCCAAAAAAACGAATACGAATGCTACAAAGAGTCATTGCATAACTATTGAGGGTTCAAAAGAGTGGTAAAATAAAAATGAGTTTGCCCAAATAAAAGCAAAAACAAAAGGACAAAAAAAAGGGTTCTGTGTGAGTGTTATGTAATGGTTCTGCGTAAGCAGTGCAGAAACAGCTATCCCACCTCGGTAGTTGTGCCGTGCTTCGGTGTAGAACTCTTCTTCAGAAGGGCCTACTAGGCTTCACCATTCTATATGGCTGGAAGGGGTGCGAAAGTGTTAAGTATGAGGTCATGTAAATAACCCATTGTATTTTTTGTCTGTATAACACACACCATGGATATGAAATTTTACTGTGTAACATATCATTTAACGAAATTTAGAGTGAACTTTGTTAATCAATAATGACGAATGTAAATTTGTATATAAACGAGTTCATTCTTTGATATTTAGGTATGTATGCAATGAATTTTTTTCTTTTTTTTCTGTTGCAGTGTTTACCTTCTTCATAGTGCCGAACAATAATTCCACTTAATTCACAGTTTTAGTGCCAATCTGTAGCTTAGTCATATTATAGTTTCGTTTCCAGTTATATTAAGTTCAAGAGATATTTCTTGGAGTTCTAGTGAGAAGCACTGATCAGTGGAGTTCAACCACGTCTGTTGTGAGATATCAACTCACTGAAGACAATTAGTGAACGGTTGCTCAACCTTGTATATTAGTTGAAGTTAGACATTAACACCATCGGATGCCGGCTCAGTGGTCTAGTGGTTAAGTGCTCGGGCGCGAGACTGGTTGGTCCTAAGTTCGCCTCTCGCGAGGCGGGATCGTGGATGAGCACTATTGAGGAATCCCACAATAGGACGAGTTGTCCGTCCAGTGATTCTAAGGTTTCCATTGTGGTCTGGTTTCAGTTGACTCATTAGTTCTATTTTTAAGTCTCTAGTTTAATCAAAATAACCCATTGTGTCATTGAAACAAAATAAAGAGAATCGAATAAAAAGAGAAGTTTCTTTCCGACAAAATCATTTATTTAAGCCGTACATTCGTATTTATATATGCTAAATATATATCTATAGAAGGATAGAAAAGATTACATCATAAAGTGATTCGAGACTCCTAAAATCAAATGTGGTTGCATAATACTCAGGGGGTTAGAGAAGAATAGAAGAATGAAAATAATTTACGGGGTAGAATTATGAAAGTAAATGCCCCCAAATGCTTTGATACGGCCGAGAGTGGGGAGAGTCCGCTCTCCCTCTCCAAATGTTCTCACATGGTCACGCGAATATATAGCCTCTGTCAGGGAATTCCTACTCACTGCCTTCTCGTCTCATTACTGTTGTTTACGAAATTGAGAGGACGAAAAGCGAATGTCCACAACTTTAACCAGGTTGGTGGACACGAAAAGTCCACATAGGGGAGTTGGAAAACCCTGATTCCAAACCAATGGTGAACATGGGTTCCAGTATCCTGAAGGAACAAATGGCGTATGAATCAATTGTTGGTCACCAGCTACCATGGGACTGCATCTCCTCACGATGCTTCACTGCCTTATGGACTAGACCTTTAGGTCAAAGGCTCCGGGTGTGGCCCCGTAAGAAAACCATCTGCTTCCGTTTGGGCATCTGAGCAGTATCAAAGCCCTCACACAAATCGAATGAGATTTGTGCAGCGCATATGTATTTGGTGCTTCCTTGTACCAATATTTATGTGTTGAAATAAAAAAATGAAAGAAAATTGTCTGCTTGACAGATATGAACAAAAGTAAAAAATATAAAAGTTATAATAATAATGGTAGTCTACCTTAGATTGACTCATGAATTCAACTGTGAAAATACTACAACCTCCATAAATCCCCTTACTGATAATAATGACGTCCTTACTAAAGGTGTAATTAGTGAATGATGTCTGATATATTTCCCATAGAAGAAAACTGACAAAAATGTGAATCCGCAAAAACTGCGTAGAAAATGATAAAATCATCATTATTCATTTTGCAAAGAACTGTTCAAGAACCTACATGTATTTAACATCAGGAATATGTTTATTCTCCTCTTGTTATTACAAACAAAAGACACTATAAAAACAATCACATAACATACCCTTACACAGTTAACTGTCAATATCTCAGGAATTATTGTTCATTTGTATACGCCGTCCAAACAAACAGTAGATGACGCATTGTTTATAATGTAGAGTCAAACTACAATTTGTATAAAAACAGAACTTACTTGTATATGGAAGGAGATATTGTATCGCTTGATTGAAATTTGGCCATTCAATTAATTCTTCTGGTGTCCAACGTGTTAGTATCCAATTCAATACGAATTGACTTATCATTGATGTTCTAGTTCTTGTATTCCAATTGATAGCATAAGATAAAAGTCTTTGACTTAGACTAAGTGAATCATTAAGATTTTCATTGTGACTTTTCTTTACAAAATCATCAAGTACTGATAATAAGTTTCCAGCTTGTGTAGGATATTTCATATTTTGATTATTTTTGCAAGTCTCTTTGACAAGATCTTGAGTCAAAAGTTCTACAAATATATTGTGACAAAAAAAAGTTATATTCTCGGTTCAGTCAATCAGTGACAACGTAGAACTTCGTACGTACGTACATCAGTTCGAGTTGCCATACCACATTAGCACAGAGATACAGATGTCGATTCAAATCCCATAGTGGTAGAAGTAGTAAGAGTATAAGCATTATGTGAAAGATTAGGGTTTGAAGATGTTATATTCTCGGTTACAAATCTTCAATCACAAACCTAGTAGAAATTACTAAAAAACGAAAGAACTTCGAACTATAGTGATTCCAGGAGTTTGAAAATCCCCATAGAATATTAAAAAATAAAGACAATTTAGGCTTTACAGTTATAAGTCCATAATTATTGTGATATTTTACAAAGGCCAAAATAAAGCGTGTATTAATGAACTTGACAATGTTATATGTTAAAATTGGTAGAGTAGCCGTAATCTAGGTCGATGTGGAAGATTCTTTGGAACTTCATATAAAACAGAGAAAGCTTCCTCTATTTTGATATGATGTACACTATCTACCAAGGGAGAAAGGATAGTTTTGTTGATCGATTTAGTGACCCCTTTTCTCAACCATGCTGGTACATGTTGACGAACACGCAAGGATAAAGCCCTCTGAGTACGGCCTATGTAATTAGCTCCACAGGAGCAGTTGAATTGGTATACACACATGGAGGAGCCCATCTTCGTTAACCTATACTTGATTAGTTGTGTGAGTACTGGTTTAATTGAGAAGTTATACGTAGCTTGGCGGAGTGAAACGTCCTTTCAACAGATATTTTCAGTCGACGTGTAAAAATATCACCCGCTACGTCCCATTTAAAGTGCAGTTTCAGAAATACGGTTTTTTTACTCACTGAATAACAATTTCTTCTTTTTTTATTAATACTTTCTGCTAGAAACTTTTTAACGAAATTATCTTGATAGCCATTATTTCGTAATGTGTTCTTTAGTATATCTATTTCACCATCGACACCGTCCTCAGAACATAATAGCTTGATTCTGTGGCTGAGAAATTTAACCAAATTAATTTTATATTGAAGATGTGTGAAGCTTTGGAAATGGGTATACTAACCCGTCCATGTATTCTTTCTAAATATATTTCGTTTTATGGAACCATCTATCCTTCTAGAAAGTAGGACATCAAAGAAAGCTATACTAATGCCTTTCTCCTCCTCACTCGTGAATTTAATAGCTGGATAGATTTTATTGAAAAAGTCCAACATCTTTTGTTTGTTGATATTTTCGTCACATACGAAGAATGATAGTTTACTCGATATTTAAAGGAACATAGAAAGTGAATATAACAATATTGTTGTGATGAATTTTGGGCTATTAGCCATTGTCTTCAACCATTGGTTACACGTATTTTGTGAATCCCAAACAGGAAGTCAAAGCCATTCAACATGGCTTTTTAAGCGTTAATTATCATATATAATAGAATCGATTAAATTTAACAATATGTGGAGGCACACAAGTAGCAAATGTCCGTATTATTTATTTTTATGAATATTTGAAGTAATGAAAGAGTTTAAACTGTTAAGGGAGTGATTTGATATTGTTGAATCACACCATTCCACTGATCAATGAGTATTCAAATATTAACGAAAAGGTCAGTCAGTGAGTAAGATATAATCAGTGTTGAGCCTGGTACTGTGGTGGACCCTACTCACAAGTATGCAGTACGTAGAGAAACGTGGAGTGGAAGTTGCAACAGTAATCAGACGGAGAGAAGAGTTTCAGTAGAGCAAAAGCACGGCGTAGGCAGAACACTTAGAAACTATTCAGATTGCCAAACGTACCGAATATGCAAATGGATGATTGAAGGTTATATATATGCATTATGCAAACACTTTGCAACTTCCCACAATAAATATAAATTCCTTCTGCATATTGCCTTCTTTTAAAGTACGACTGTGCATTAACACAATGTTGTCATGTTAAATCAACAAAACAAAATTAAATTGAATAGTTGAAAGCGTGAGTCAATTGAAGACAGACCACCATGGAAAACCTGGAAGCACTGGACAGCCGTTTCGCCCCATTATGGGACTCCTCAGCAGTGCGCATCCACCATCCCGCACTACGCGAGATTCGAACACAGGACATACCAGTCTCGAGCCGGAGCCCTTAACCGATAGACCACTGAGCCGGCATCCAACGGTGTTAATGTCTAACTTCAACTGACCCACGAAGTTGAGCAACCGTTCACCAATTGTCTTCAGTGAGTTGATATCTCACGACAGACGTGGTTTGTATAGAAGGAAACTGTTCAATTAAAACTGTTTTCTATAAATATTCATAAAAATGAAAACTTGCCTTGTAGTATGTCTAGTGTTCGCTTGGGCTGATCCAATTTGACAGCCAAATGAACAGCATCGGCATACATTTGTTTGTGTACAAGATTATCTAATTCTTGTTGTCTATAAAATCAATATCGAGTAGAAATAAACTAAAGCACACAATCATAATAACTCAGTAGTTCAGTAGATAACCTGTCAGTGTTTAAGGCAATAGGTACTGGGTTCGAATCTCACAGTGAAAATATACACTATGATGCAGGTGCGCTTAGCTCAGACTGAGGTATTATCAGATGAGATTTACCTTCTAAGACAAAAAGTGTATGAAGTAATATCTGTATATGAACTTCAGATATTGAGACAAAACACAAAACTATAACTTTCAGCGACAAAATACTTTAAACCTCCGCACTAACTAAACTTTACCCTATAAATTAATAAATGTTGAAAACACTAAGAAACGCATGGTTGCCTACAGCAGGAAGGGATATAGGTTTTGTTAGAATAACAGTACAAACTAAGTTAGTTTTTTGAGCATAACCTAGTAGGCTACAGAATATCTCACAGTTGTACGGTAAATGAGATGAAAGCATCAGACAGATATTGGGAAAATAAGTAAATTATATACTTAGTCAACGTTATCATCTACAAGCTATGTCAACACGTTCACCTCGAAATAGGCATGAATCTATTTGGCTTTTAGTCATAAAAATTCCGACCCTTGCCTTTGACTTTATTCTCTGAATACTTGAGTCGATCAAGCGTTACTAGAGAACATGAGAAGTAAATAAGACTGAAAACCATACAATGAAAGTTGATAAGTGGTATTCATTGCAATTTTTGAGCCCACAGTGAGAACCGTAGTTTGTGTTCTAGATGGATAATCCAGTGGTCGGAAAATATTTGTCTTGGATAGCACTCGGTTTTATAACATTTGTTTATTATGCCTTCACTCACTGTCCAGAATGAACCACTAAAACTAATCAATAAATCATATAACCAAATAGTCATAACCCTGCTGCAAGAAACTGCGAAAACAAGGTCGTCCTTCGTACAGCAACACCTGGTGATGTAACTCATTTGTAAAGTACGGATCTGTGTACTGAGCTTTGAGTCATACTTTATGAGTGAATGTTGATGATACTACCCCCGACTACTCAAACCAAAGTAGTTGGGGCGGATCAGAAACTCATAACCTGGTAGTTGAAAATCGAACAACTTTGCCACTGAAACCACAGATTCAAAAATAACAAAATTATCCGAACATTTAATAAAAGTTTGGATGGTGTATGGGATAGTCTATATATCCACTGATACCACCAATACATTAGTATAACTTCAAAAATGTTGAATGTGTAATAAATAATACTGATTAGTCCCGCTTCATATTTGTGAAGCATGATTTATTTTAATTAACGATATCCTATAACTAGTTTCCTTTTTAAGAAACCAGAGTGACTAATCAAGGACAACGGTAAGTCAATCACTGAGATTCAAGAACAGAGGAACAGGTGAATTGAACACATTGAAGAACTCTTGAATAAATCAGCTCCACTAAACCCATCGGACATCAAAGCATTGCACATAGACCTTCCTAAAACTGTTACCCCACCTACCATAGAACAAATCAAAATGGCCATCAGACAAAATCAAGAGTGGGATGCAGAAGAACCTGACAATATACCACTTAAAGCTCTTAATTTAGATATAGAAGTAAGAGCAAATATATTCCACGCTCTATACAAAAAAGTGTGGGAGGAAGAACAGGTGCCGACAGACTAGTGTAAATAGGAGAACCTTATGAAATGTTCTTCGAAACTATGGTGTGCGTAAGATCGTCAACATCATACGGAATTCATACGATAGATATTGCGAGGTTGTGTGTGGAGGACAGTTGATAGATGCATTCCAACTGAAGACCGGCGCCATGATAGCCTGCTTACTATCCCCTATTCCCTTTCTTATGGTGGTTGATTGGATTATGAAGACCTTGACAACGGAGAAGTACGGAATACATGCAACTAAACGATTTGAACTTCGCACATGGCCTAGCTCTTCTATCTCATACACATGGACAAATGCAGGTCAAAATAAATCAGCCTTTAAGTGGTTTAGACAAGTATTATTTACTAGGTGATAAACAATAGCATAGCACGAATTATGATCACTCTAAAATTCACCACTAAAATCCTCAAAAATGTATTTATATATTTATAACACAGATAGACTTACGTTTGAATATATTCCTCTTGCTGTTGTGATGTCTCATTCAGCAATATCTCTGTAATATCCTTAAAAAAAAGTGAATACATTATTTCTAGACAGTGAATCTTTATACGCAAAATAGACAAGAATAAATATATTCACATAAGTAGTTTATTTAACTCGAGATTCCTAAGTGAAGTGGTAGCTTAGTGGTTAAAGTGTTCGAATTTTAGCCACTAATCTTCAGGTTCGAATTGAGCTTCTCCGACTTTAGTTTAGGTAACCGAGTGGTATAAAAAGTATAAGACAAAAGAGGAAAACTCATTCACCAGTTACTTGTGTATGAACCACATTCTAAGCTGATGATATTATCGTATACGACGTCTCTTTAAGACCATCCTAAGCACATATGTGCTAGTAACCTTATGAATAGTGGCTATCATTGAAATCCAGGACTTGTATTTCGCCTTATTTGAGACTCATGAAACTTGTAACTAAGTGACAATATTGAGACAATCCGCTACATTGCATATATACTAATAGAGACTAATCAATTGCAGTCCTTAACACTAACAGAGGAAAAATAAAAAGCTTTTACAAACTCATTATTGATGCTTTAGTTAGTCAAACTAATTTTCATCACAAGCAATTCACTATTCTAAATTGTTATGTCCCAATAAGAATTATGGATGGTAACTTTTGAGAACTACTTACGGACCAATATGATACATATATTCTTATTCTATAATTGTTAACAAACTAAACTATTCATATTCGTGTCTCTCTTACTATAGGCTTTATTTTGACCTATTAACTATTATTATATGGGACTCCTCAGAAGTGAGCATCCACGAACCCGCTCTCGCGAGATTCGAACCCAGGACCTACCAGTCTCGAGCAGAAGCCCTTAACCGATAGACCACCGAGACTGATAAGTCCTGGGTTCGAATCTCGCGAGAGCGGGTTCGTGGATGCGCACTGCTGAGGAGTCCCACAATAGGACGAAACGGCCGTACAGTGTTTTCAGGTTTTCTATGGTGGTCTAGCTTCAATTGACTCATGCTTTCAACTATGAAAAATACTAAATCTCCACAAAACCCCTTCTGATAATTAATATTATTATATGATTTACCATTCTTGACTTATGCCCAGTCTATTAATTACTGCCTCCCACATTCACAGCCACTTTTGGCTGAATCATGTACAAATGTTGTTTTCCTATTTATGGTACTATGTGGTTTGTCTGCTTGGTATAAAAACCCAGTATGCTTGAAATAAATGATTCATACCGCATAGGCTGAGATTAGTGTTTTGGACTTAACTGACTGGACTAGGCAGAAAGCAGGACCGACAAGTACTCTAGACTGTTCGTACGGGTTTCGTGTGTCATTGGTCCGAACGATAATTTACTGTTCTCTAATTGGCGCTATTATCACGTTACAAATTAACAGGGCATTCAGGCGATCACAAGTTATAACATAAATATACAAACTAGAAATAGAAAACACCAAGAAACTCTACTGCATTTTTATTTCGGTTTGTTGTTGATCAGTCTGTCAATTATAAGCTACGTAGGATCTGATACAAATGTGCATCAGCTTAAGTTATCAGATTTCATGTTAAAACACCTAGGAAAGTAAACTGAAAATGAGTGAATCAAAAAAGCCGAAATAATTATGATATTGGGAAAGGTCAGCTACAACGTAGGACCAGGCACATATATGCATCGGTCCAAGTTGCCATACCTCGTTAGCACAACAAGAGGAACACCGGATTCATAGAAGTAATTAATTTACTGGTGGTAGTAGTATATAAATTATAGGTTGTATATAAGGATATAGTACAGGAAGGAAGAGAGATATGAAGCAATTTTAGTCTCAAGGTTTAAGGGAAGATAAAGAGTGTATACACCTACGCCATTGTGACCGATTCTGAGCCATGTCACCTAGAGTCTCCAACCATTGGTTACGATAGTCACGCGGACCCCAACCAGGTAGTCTGCATCTGCCAACATGGCTCAGGCTAGAAGTTAGTGACTTCAAACACTGATGCCATGTTTTGGTTTGGCCGCCCCTAACTCTCTTCCAACCGTCCCCAATACTAGTCATCATAGCGCGTCGTGGTAATCGGTGTTCAGGCATACGTAACACATGGCCCAACCATCTCAGTCGATGAAGATTCATCACCTCATCAACTGATTTACCATCGTTCCCTAATACCCTGCGTCTAACCTCACTATTACTTACCCGGTTATCCCAGCAGATGCGAGCAATATTTCTAAGGCATCTGTGGTCAAATACTAGTAACCTACGAGTATCTTCTACTCTTAATGGCCATGTTTCACAGCCGTAAAGTAGGACAGAGCGAACTGCTGCGCAGTATACTCGTCCCTTAATTGATAGACGGATATCTCGTCTACGCCATAGGTGACGTAAGTTGGCAAAAGCCAAACGAGCTTTTTGAATCCGTGCTGAGATTTCGTCTGACACCAACCCATTATTGGGAAAACCAAAAAACTAAACGAGAACTGAAGTAGAATACTAGATATCTTCGAAATCAAACTTCCAGAAACTGTGAAGGCAGTCCCTGTGTTGACCAAGAATGATACCACTTCTTTATTGTTTAGATGGTGGATGAATCGAAAACCCAAATCTGTCAATCTGTCCCATTCTTATTCAATTAGCGCTAGAGGATAAATGGAGAAGACTACAGAATCTTCATGCGTAAAATTATACATATACTAATGTCCTTCCTACTGTAATCCACTTCCATCCAACTTGGTTTATTTGGAATATAACTACATACCCGTCCAAGCAGACTTCTGATTTTGGGGACTAGTCGACTGAGATAGTGTCCGAAGAATGTCTGGGTAGGATTACAAAAGGGATTACACCAGGGCTAGTATCAACAGTATACCTCCAAGTTGAGTATAGAAAACCAGTAGTTGATGAATAAATTAGCATTTCCATCTTTTCACTTATAGAATATTGAATAATTTTCCGAAAGCTAATTGCTTAACTAAATTTTCAGCCTATATCTTCAACTCCTTAATGTAGCCCATTTATCACGTACAGCTTAGCGTACTCAGCTTTGAGCCATATTTTATGTATGATTTTATTTTTTATTTATTTAAACACATACATATTGGCACCAGGTATATATGCGCCACACAAAATAATGGAAATAGGAAGAGAAAGGATAAAAAGATAAGTGGGACTGAAAAGTACAACCGGAAGACTCTTTCAGTTAAGAAAGTTAGAACCACTCTTTATGGAGAAAGTAAAAGAAGGTTACAGCAGGATCGCCACTGGCTTCTATTCTTAGCCATATCTGATAACGTCTCTAGCCACTGTGTTGCACCATCTCTCCGACCCCAGCCAGGAAGTCGTGAATGACCAACAGAAGCTAACCCTTTGCAACTTTCTTTCGTGTCATACACTGACCATCTCTCCGCTTTTTCCAACCAGTCCCAGAGTCGGCAAATAATGCACGACGTGGAAGTCTCTGGGACGACATTCGTAGAACATGTCCAAGCCACCGAAGTCGGTGTTTCAAGATGGTGACACCAATTGAATTATCGTCTCTGCGCCCGAAATGTATGAAGGCTAATATAATACTATCCAACTCTCAGAACAGGAGTAAGTGAAGCGAGACTCGAACCTTTATTCTAATAGATTAAAAATTGAACGTCTTAATCAATAAATCACTAATCCATAGAGGCGTTGATAGAAAGAACAACACTGTCAGGTTTTCAATAGTGGTCTAACATTGATCAGTTCATGATCTCAAGTAAAAACTCAACAATTTCCACAATGTTACACTTTAAAAAAACGTTTGAAGTAATAAATGTTTATCACCTACTTCAAAATAACACAAAGTTTCATCTTCACCACCAGTGAAAAAACCAGATTCATCTGGGCAAATAGCTAATGACCATATTCTTCCATCGTGTGCTTCATAAACTAAAGATGAATTTTCTTCAGATGATGGTTTAACAATATTCTCTCCTTTATCCTGATTATTTTTAGGTGGCTTAGATATATTCCATAATCGTATTAATCCTTTCTGATCGCTTAAACACATTATTTTAAAAAAAAAACAAATTTTAGGAGTGTCATTTTTGAAATTCGACAGATGCATGTTAGAGATATTAAGGTATAGAAAATTATTAGATAAACATGTTACTTATATCTAGAAACTTGAATCTTCATTTATCTACTTTGTAAATTCCCCCATGGGAAACGTCTTTCATTTTTACTATGAAAGTAAAGACGTTATTTTAACATGACAAATATCTATCCAAATTTCGAGGTTTTTGCTCATAGAGTTTGTTGAGTTATGATTGAGATTATAAATTACGTATTTGCTTAAATCAATCATCTCTGGTTTCTAGCATGAAATTACCTTTTGGAGTAGCTGGATGGTATGAGGGAGGTTAGTGTTGTTTAGTGTAATAATATATATGGAGTACAAATGGAATATATCCCAAAAAATTGAATTGCAATTATTCAGTTGTTAAAACATGGTAGATTAGATGCATGATATAAAGACACACGTTTATATGTATATATGAGATATTGTTGGGATAATGTGAACACTTTCGACTTATTTGTTTATTTATTTGAACAGATAAAAATTGGTACAAGGGGCATCAAATACATATACGCCATACAATAAAAATAAAGAAATTGACTTGAATGAAGGCTGGTGGTCTTGTTAAGAGGTCACTCCCCGAGCCTTCGCACTAAAAGTCTAATCCACAAGGTAGTGAAGTAAAGTTACAAAATTCAATCGCATAGTAGCCGATGACCAACAACAGGTTCATAGGCCATTTTCTCCCTCAGGATCCTGGAGCTCATGTGTAATGATTTGTTTGGAATCTGGGTTTTCCTACTCCCCTATATGAACCCTTCATGTTCACCAACATCCGCTTTTCGTCCTCTCAATTTTGTAAACAACAATCCCATCGCGAGAAGTCAGTGAGTAAAACTTCCCTAGCAGTGGTTGTATACGCGTGGCCATGTGAGAGTATTTCGAGAGGGAGAGAGAATACTTACGGCTAGTCTATCTATCTATCCAATCGTGCAAACATGATCAAAGCGCATATGATAGAAAATTTCCTTAGATTACAAAATATATTAGCTACAATTAATGGACCAATTTCTTATCTTAATTACTTAATTTTTCATTTTACAACTTCTATAATATGTACAGAGAATGTAGGCAACAATATTATTATTTTTCCAACATGTTCCTCATTAACTTACCATGATAATATCTGTTTATCGTGAGAAAGAAAAACTGCTTTATACACTGGTTGATCATGGCCTTCCAATGTCTGAAATCAATGAAATTAACATGGTAATGACAAGAGAGTTTTAATTACGAACTGATAGCAGTGGAAAAACTATTGGAAACAACAAGTGATCCATTCACATCCATGAGTTTATCAGGAATACAACCCAGGAAATTCAAGAATCACAGGTAGCACATCAACTTTAGACTTTTAAGTAAGAATCCAAAGGTCTACATTTCACATTTAAGTTTACTAGTGGTGTGGCACGACTGTCATTAATGATGACAATATGTTTGGTGAACAACCCTGATCACAACTTCTAATTCTAAAGCTTCAGTAATCTATCTTCAAGTAATTCACTAACGGAACAATCTCCATAATTCACCCGAATAAAAAATGAATAAGTATGGATAAACAATTTCATTGTTTTCACAAGAGTATGACCATAACAAATAGTTGTCAAAATTAACAGCTGGTGAAAATAGAGTTAGTTATTCAATGCAATATATAGATACAGTAACATAAGATTTTAATAGTTGAGCTCATGAGTCAATTGAAGCTAAACCACCATGGAAAACCTGGAAGAACAGGACGGCCAACTCGTCCTATTGTGGGACTCCTCAGCAGTGTGCATCCACGATAGAACGAAACGGCTGTCCAGTGCTTCCAGGTTTCCCTTGGTGGTCTAGCTTAAATTGAGCCATGATCTCAACTATTAAAATTACTATAATATCCACGAAAACCTCTTCTGATATTAAGATATAATTCTTAAGTGGAAGAGTAGGTCACTATACTATATATGAGGTTGGAGATAATGATTTAAAAGAATCTATCACTAATACTAACTGTGAATCCTAATAATGTTCTCATAAATAAACCAGAAGTTTCAAACGTCTAGGAAGTGACGTACGACAAACTGCTATACAGTCTATGTGCCCTTAAATAAGCAGATGAGGTACTTACCTATTTCAAAGATGGAACCGGATGGGGAAATTTAAACAACCTATTGTGGTATTATAAATATTTATTCGATCACCAACACACAAGGACTAACAGGAAACTTTCTAAATAAATGAAGTTATCAAAGTAATTAACCATTTCACTTAACATATCCATGGAATAAAGTGATGTAGATGTCTTGAGGTAATATTTTGTATTCGAAGGACGAAAATTGTAATCTAACAATCTAAGTACTGTATCTTAATACATTTGAATGATTCACATTTAGTGAAAAGGCAAAAGGTATTAGTGAGCAAATCTAAGACAGCGGTTAGGAAAATTTCCTCAACATACTAAATGCAGGTTTTATTAGACAAATTGCTCTTGACATCAAAAGTGAGTGGATTTGACCGACTATAAATCGATTCACTGTGCAATGTCAATTACATTCAGATTCATCTGCTGCTTATTCACCAATTAGATACAAATTCTAGTAATTAAATTCAGTACAAAACTATGATTAATTCAAAGAACAATCAATGAGCAATTTGTATAGTTGAGAGACGAAAAGATGCAAATATGTGTATGAAAAAACAAATTGTTGTAGTAAGATGGTGGTTGGAGGTGGTCAACAGGAAACCTTAGACCCGGGTTTCGTGCTACTTGGCACTCGTCAGCAAGGTGTACCTGTAATCTTGAGGGAACTGGTGTTCCCTGACGGATACGATCACGTGCCACTCAGCTTCGGAGTCAGAGACGTTACCACTGAGCTATTTGGGCCGCGACCGACCTCCTTTAGGACTGAGATGTAATCACAATTGATTGATCACTGGGTGGTGATCAATGTCATGCGTGTCAAGTCCTTCTTAGTGCTGATCGAATGCTATCGATCAACAAACAAACAAATTGTTGTAACTCAAAAAAAATACTGATATGGCCATTTATATAACTAAGGATACGACTGGTTACTCGCTGCTATATAACAGAACGAAGACTGATGCTACTCACTGAATGGAAAGGTAAAACTGAGGATGGAGATTTTATACAGCTGATAAACATTATATCAAAAATTACAATGGGTCATATATAATATGGTTATCTGTTCGATAATTCAATTTTAATACATTGAATGGGGGATTGCTTGACATGAACTAACTAATGATTTATTACATGTTTACAATTGACAACAACAATAGCAACAAATTTAACTGCATTCACTAACAAGGTAATAAATCATTAAGTTGCTTCTTTTGACACTACTTATGAGTAACACAATGAATTCAACTAAACAATATATGTCATTTAAAATAGAACCAACCAACTTACACGGATACATGAGAAATCTTTCAAATTCCATAATCTCACGTCTCCATCACCCGAAGCAGTAAGTACAATCTTTAAAAATGATTTCAAACAAATATCGTACAGTATGTTGTCTTACCAAACACGAATATAAATTAAAAGGGAAATAATTCATACCATAAAACTTTTCATGAAGTTATTAATTTATTACATAAGGAAAGGAAATTTTGGAGAGACCATAATTTATGGACGACCTTTGAACGAATCTTGAGTGACATTGAGAAATATTAACCAACCAGTAAACAGTAAGGATAGAGTAAAAATTTATTATACAAAACCAAATAACTGAGGTGGATACACTTCTTTCATATAGTCCAAAAACTTGCCAAGTTTAGAAAAACGTTCAAAGGTTCCGAAATCGTAATGCATAAGGTAGTAGAACTCATCCATATGACTCCATAATAGTTGGTCTCTGGAGCCATGATAAGGTCACAAAAACCCTCTCAAACTCCACCACATAGTTTCATTATTGTTTGTGTGTACTCCGGTTGTGTAGGTTTATCATTTTTTATTATGGATAAGTCCCTACAATACTCATACCACTGAACAGCCGAAGTTTCAGTGACATCTGCGAATATTGCATCCAATTTTACTGGCTCTTTTATTATGTAGTTCGCGACAATTATTATAATATGCCTTAGTCTCAATCTGGACCGAGCAATCTAAATCCTAGCAAACGTCTTCCTCCAACATATATTACATCGAAGGACAACATCACGGTAGTCTGCATATGGTCTATAAGTCATTTAATTACCACAATTACAAATACAGCAACTTCTTAGTAGTTTCATTTGTTGTGGCCGCTTAATTATCAAGTCTTCTCTAAAATTCTATGTGAACCGATCGTACATCAGCATCAGGCACTGAAATTGGCGCTGTGACCTTGAAATCCCTCAAACGCTTCTGAGTGGCTCGTCCACAAATTATAGTCTCGCCGAAATTTTTACCTTACTTTGTTTTATTCTACTACAAAACGAGCATTAACTTAAAGTCAAACGAATCAAGTTTGAAAATATCACATGAAGTTACCTATAATTAAGTCCAATATTATTAATTCAGTCCTATGAAAACTCTCTGTAACTATCAACATAAGACTACTTTTGTATGTACAAAAGCAATACTAAAGCTACTGAACAGCAAATTCTAGATTCAAGTTCAGTTAATTTCATTATATCTGTATACAAGTTAACGAAATTCTTTTGTTAAATGCTTATAGGATTATCGCCCCCAAATGCCCTGGTACAGCCGAGAGTGGGCAGAGTCCGCTCTCCCTCTCCAAATGCTCTCACATGGCCACGCATATATAGTCTCTACAATGGAAATCATACTCACTGCCTTCTCGTCGCATTACTGTTGTTTTCGAAATTGAGAGGACGAAAAGCCAATGTCCGGCGCTTTAACCGGGTTGGTGGACACGGCGAGTCCACCTAGGGGAGTTGCAAAACTCTGGTCCGAAACCAATGGTGCACATGGGCTCCAGTATCCTAAAGGAACAAATGATTGATCACCGGCTACCATGGGAATGCATCTCCTCATGATGCTCTATTGCCTTGTGGATCAGATCTTTAAGTCAATGGCTCGGGGTGTGGCCCCCCAAGATAACCACCTGTTTCAGTTTGGGAATCTGGGCAGTATCACAGCCCTCACACAAATCAAATGAAATTTGTGTGGTGCATATATATTTTGTGCCCCTTTGCACCAATATTTATGTGTTTAAATAAATAAATAAATAAAAGACTATTTGACACACAAATCTTGAGTTAAGCATATCTAAAGAATAGTAAAAAATCAATGCTTTAATTTTGTAATCATTCCTAATTCTGGCGAAGGTATAAGTTTTCTAGAATAAACTGCAGTAGTCTCACTACCATACATAAATTTTAACTCTGATATATGTATGTAGAAACAGAGTGTCCCATGGACATGTCTCTGTTCAATATTATGTCAGATCTTTAATGGTATAAAAACTCGAAACCAATAGAAGGGAATTATTATAACGAGTAAATAGGATAAGGATTAAACATGGTAAACATAAGTGAAAATTTATCAAATGTTTGAAATAGTAAAGACTGTGAAATTCGTGTAGTATAGTTATACTACTTATAAAAAGCTGAAAAAATTACTCTCTCTAGTTCGGAATTTTATCGGTTAATTGTAAGCCAACTATTGTCTTATTGGTCCATACCTTTTTAATCTGTTTGGCTAGAACATTGAACGAGTTATTTTGTACTTTTGTGTGCTATGATCTGATTTTTTGCGTTCACCACCTTGAATGTGAGCTTGACATTAATTATTATCTTCAATATGAGGCTTTGTGGAGATCTGTAGGATTCTCATAGTTTAAATGACGAACTAGTCTTAGCTAAGCCACTATTGAATACTAGCAAACATAAGACAGATGTTTCGTCTTAGAATAGTACTCCATGCCAGTGAACTTGTACAACCTCATCAAGAGATGGGACCCAGGATATTTAGTCTTGCTCGTGGACACTTAGTCATAGACTACTGAGTCGAAATTCAATGGTGTACATGTCTGACTTCAATGAGTTTATGATACTACACGAGCATCTTTCAATAAGTGCGGTGGATAACTGTCCCACACCCGACATGTTTGAGCTCCACTGGTCACAGCTTCTCAATCAACCTCCAGGAATTGCATCTTAGAGCTGTCCACTAGTGAGCACATGATTATTATTGATGTAGGGATTGAAACTGAATTTCAGTATTATTGACTGATTGACGTTTAATCTATTCCATTAGTTAATACATTAGTATCAATCAAGTTTTATATGTAGAAGGTGCCCAGGTGTTGCATCTACGGTCTTGCTAACACACAGTCTGAAACGAGACATCCATGAATCTGTAAGTGGTTGCTTGAAACTCAACCACAAACTACGTTTATTCCTCACTCAAGACATGATCCTTACTTATGTAGTTCCAATCAAAGCAGTGGTACGTAGTTTAATTGTTAAATATTTAAATAACATGGAAATCGTCAATAAGTAACCTACTTTCTTTAATAAATCTATAAAAACTAGATAAAATGGTGAATAGATCTTACTTTCTCAAATCTTGAAAAACAAACAGACCAAACACCTCTACGATGACCCTGAAGAACCCCTTGACAATGTAAACTTTGTTTTTTGAATTCCCATATCTAAAATTTAATGAAATACAAAAACTAATGAAATCACTGGATGAACTAATTAGTTAAAAGATACAAAATACTACAACACGTATAGGAGTGTGTAAAAGTGACAATACGAAATGTATTTTCATAGTTGAAATCATGATTCAATTGAAGCTAGACCACCATCGAAAACCTGGAAGCACTGGACGGCCGTTTAGTCCTACTATGGGACTCCTCAGCAGTGCGCATCCACGATGCCGCACTCGCGAGATTCGTACCCAGGACCAATCAGTCTCGAGCCAGAGCCCTTAACCGATAGACCACTGAGCGGGACCGTGGATGCGCACTGCTGAGGACGAAACGGCCGTCCAGTGCTTCCAGGTTTTCGATGGTGGTCTAGCCTCAATTGACTCATGATTTCAACTATGAAAATACTAAATTCTCCACAAAACCCCCTCTGAACAATACGAAATGTAATATTATTAATTACTCCATTAACAATTGAACAAAGTTTCAGCTACTTGACCATTGTGTAAAGGAAAATACAATGAATTATTAGTTACCTTAACAGTTTTATCGCGTGAAGCAGTAGCAACAAGACGATTATCAACGGAAACATCAATTGAATTGATTACTCCACCATGGGCTCCATGAATTGTGTTCAATTCCGATAACACAGTATCTGGTTTATCTAAGTTATTACACTGAACATTCCAAACTTTTAAAATACCATCTTCTGAGCTAGATATAAGATGTGTTGTCAATCTGTATAAGACAAATAGGCATAGAATATATAAATAAGCATATTTTCTTACAAACAAGCTAAGCAAAAACGTTTTTCATGATGAAAAAACTACTTGAATACGAATGAGATGATGCTAAGCTAATACCTTTTAAACCCAGCAACTTTTGGCAAGTTTTTAGATTTCTTTAATCTTTACAGCTTTGGCAAACCTTAGAAATAAGTGAAAACTAATAAAACTCACGTGAAGCTTACATTTTAATCACTTAAATCATTATTTACACTTAGGGTTCCGGGGATAATTTAAAATACCTCGGTGTGAATAAAAATAGTGTAACTTGTATGGAACTGATAGGATGTCCAAAAGTTAAGTCTAACAGTCAGGTATTATTGATCGAAGAATGAACGACGTACAAACTAATTTCCGCTGATTGCTTGTAGCATTTATTTACGTTTATTTTTTTGCTGATACTTTGAAAATATAGGCATGTCACTTTGCTACATAGAAAAAGCCTATTATTCTGGGTTATGGTCTTGTCTTCGGTTTCAGATCACTTGGCGATTGACGTCATGTGGATATATATCAGACACTCATATCACAATCTTGCATATCGTCTATTGATCAGTTTTTTTTCCACTTTAACAATCGAAAATTCACTTCCTATAATCACAGATGCCTACACCATAAACGTAACAACTTTTACCTACGTTGAAGATGAAGAGGCATATAGACGCTGTCAAATCCCAAACGTTTACAATCATTTCCCATTATCAAAAAGTAAATGAAAAGATATCAAGAGATTAACCTGTTACCATCATAACATTTTAAAAAATGGAATATCGAGGTCTCATAGATTTATAAACCTTCAAAGGCGTGATACTGGATATACTATGGTTAAACTGACTACCTCTACACCCTATTATCCATTGACCATGATTGATAAGGAATACGATGATAGGACAAGCATTAGTGAGCTTAACGACCAGAAAGTTGGCAACATTGACAAAAAAATGTGAATGCCAGTTTTAATGATGTATGTATGAGAAGTAGGGATAGGTAGACAATGTGTTGAATATTGGAGTTTTACCACCCAAGATGGGTGATTACATTCATTATAAGAAGACTATTCGGATCAGACGACAGAAAAAAGTGAGACCACGTTCTTCTTTTAGTTCGGTGTGGTTGCTGTTGAATATTGTTTCATTTTGTAATTCATTGTGATAAATGTTCAGAATAATATTCGCTGTATTTTAGGGTAATACTTTGCTCAACATAAGGTCCCTTTCATTTTTTTTCAATGTGATTTTTATCTAGTATGATATAACTTGTATTAAAAATTAACTTGAACGTTCAGTGTGGCATGGAACATGTGATTTTTCCTACAATTCTAGGCGTTTTTCATACCTGTGAGTTTTTCTAATTAATAATCCAGTGAGTATATAAATTAAGACATTAATGAGTGTGTTTTTGACTAGGATGTCTCTGCCAGGGAAGTCCTACTGACTGCCTTCTCGTGACATTACTGTTGTTTACGAAATTGAGAGGACGAAAAGCGAATGTCCGGCGCTTTAATCGGGTTGGTGGATGTGGAGGATCCACCTAGGGGAGTTGGAAAACCCTGATTCCAAACCAATGGTGCACATGGGCTACAGTATCCTGAAGGAACGAATGGCGTATAAATCCATCGTTGGTCACCGGCTACCATGGGACTGCATCTCCTCACGATGCTCCACTGCCTTGTAGACTAGACCTTTAGGTCAAAGGCTCCGGTTGCGGCTCCCTAAGAAAACTACCTGCTTCAGTCTGGGCACCAGTACAGTATCACAGCCCTCACACAAATCGAATGAGATTTGTGAGGCGCATATGTATCTGGTGCTTTCTTGTACCAATATTTGTGTTTAAATAAATAAATAAATAAATAAATAAATAAATAAATTTTGACTAGGATTGTTATGTTTTTAATTGAGTCAATCTTCACTTGCACCAGTCTTTTGTGTCCTTACTTTTTGTTGTAAGAATTGTAGTGACTCCTCATCGTCAAAGATAAGTAATAGGATGCAACGCGGATATAACAACACACTTTTGCTTATTTTTTATAAAGGCAAATCGTATTGACCACAGATGGTAAAAGATATCATTCACAACAGTGCATGATACAGTTGTTATGCTAGACGCAGTAATTCCATTTAGATGATGCGTTTTCATAAAACTTAGATACTTAAAATACTCGGGAATTGTGGTACTTTTTAGAAAATTAACAAACATACTGGCAGTCTAACACACGGCCATTTAGTTGTGCTTTAGATATTCTATACAGCTTAACCGTTATCATTTGCTACCGAGATCATTATCATTTACACATTCTATACCACGACGATTTTCTGTGCAAAAAATATCAAATGTGTTATTGTATCCATTCAAATCACAAGTTTTCATCGATAGAAAAACAGTTCAGTCAGATTTGCCAAGAAACTGATTAAGTCTGTTCATAGATTTTTTTGTCTTACCTATCGAAACAAACAGAACTGATATGTGCAGCATGTGCCTTGTGAATTTGAGTAATAAGATCCAATTTGACAGGAACAGTTTTAGAAGATTTATGTAGTGATGACGATGTTGAGTCTTCTGATTCTATTAAATGCCATAAACAAATAGACTGGTCTTTAGAACCACTTGCAATCCATTGACCACATATAGATACAGTCAAATCCATAATCACATCAGTATGACCACCGGGAATAAGATGACATTTCCATGAACCATTTGTTTTACTATTAAGATTACCTTCAATCGTATTTTTTCCCTTTGAACTGAGTCCATATGGATTTAAGAAAATTTTCATGTGAGGTGATGCATCAGCTAGAATGAGATAATTGTGATTTTTGCCTGCAATGCATAATTGATCAACTTGTCCAATATCACCTAAAAACTGTTAGAATAAAATTTAAATTCTATTTTAAGAAACTAGATATTCTGGTTTCTTATTTGTATAGATAGGAATTTGTAAGGTCTATTACAAAAGATCAAATCTGACACACAAATAGGTTACTCAAATTGCTAATATCAAATTATTACAAGATAATTAGCAAAATAATTGGAATCATAGTGTGGTTTATGCCACTTATATCTGTAGTAGGAGTATGTAACACTAATCTGAAGTGGAAAACCTGGCAGCAGAAGGTTAAGAAGATTGAGTTGAAGGGAATAGAAAGGAAAATAGGGAAGGATTGTGAACTTCGAGAATCATACAGAATTTGAAGGACAAATAACGGAAATTTGCAAATGAAGTATTCAGTGTATGGTTCTTATATTTTACCAAGATACTTTGTACTTCTATATAAAAGTAAATTTAACTGCCCCCACCTGTGTTCTTGTCTATTGCGATAATGGTAGCAATGATAGTGAGAGAGATTAAACATTGAGAATACGGTTTGAATAGGAATGAAAAGAAAGGATGAAACTACATCAGTCAGCGTCTACAACCACTAAGATCATTGTTATCGCGAGATCATAACCAGCCAGTCTGCTTCTAGCGAAATAGCTCAAGACAATAGTTAATGGTCTTGAGGACTTACGTTTTGAGAAAATGACCTATCCAACATTTATTGAAGTATACGGTAACAATTTAAATTGACACCAAATTTGTAAGTAATATACACGGTAAATTAAGGAACGTATTTCTTAACAATAAGCGAACCCTATAAAACCAAACAATCGTAAACAATTGCACAAGAATGAAGGTAATCCAACGTCTAACAAGATAAGTTAGTGTAAAAAAGTTCTGATCATGCTAACAAAAGCATGTTATGTTTGGGAGAGAACAAATTAAGTTTTAGACTAAGAGGAAATTAGGAAAAGGTGTTGGAAATCAATAGGATATATGTCATGAAAATCATCAAACTGCATCACTAAGGATCCATTAACTTGCAATCCTGAAGGGAAACGGAAAAAAGGAATACCAAGGAACACATTGTGTTGGGAATTAGAAGCAGATATGAAAAGGGTGAATAGTAAATGGAAAAAACTGAGAAGGATTGTCCAGGACAGAGTTCGATGGAGAATGTTTGTGGGCGGCCTATTCTCCTCCATGATGGGTAACAGGCGTAAGTAAATATGTTTGTAAGGATTTTAGAAGAAGAATGGTAACTCAATTCAGGACAAAAATAAACAGTATAATCTTTTAAGTTTTTCACTTCACATATTCTAATCTGCCATTTATTTTCATCTTACTCGAAATAAACAATAAGCCTGTTGTAAAATTTCTAATTAATACTGACGCTCTTTAATAGGTATGCTCCTAATTTGATCACGATATATTTAAGTTAACACCATAAAAAGAGGATATTATTTATTTAACATGTTTTGATTAGTCAATTGCTTTTACTTAGAGACCATTTTTAAAAATGAAATTATGAACACATTTTACGGTTTGTAGGTAGAGTTCGTTACAGACTGATCTGAGTTTGCTTACTTACTTACTTACGCCTGTTACTCCCAATGGAGCATAGGCCGCCGACCAGCTTTCTCCAACCCACTCTGTCCTGGGCTTCCTTTTCTAGTTCTATCCAGTTTTTGTTCATTCTTCTCATGTCTTTCTCTATTTCAAGGCGTAATGATCTGATTTTGCGTCCGATTGAAAATCAGAGAGCACTGAACAACTACTTCGTTATGGCATTAAGTTCTTCAGAAGTGGACACCGACAACCTTGTCAGAGATCGAATCCATAAAGCTTAACGACCAAAACCACTACGTCACCGTTCATTAGTATAATTCTAATTTTAATCGTTTTTTAATATAGTGCGACGATCATTTAATACTACTGGTGACAACTATTTCACATCGGTTCGAGTTGCCATACCATATTAGCACAGAGATGCAGCTGTCGATTCAAATCCCATAGTGGTAGAAGTAGTAAGAGTATAGGCAGTAAACCGAGGGATTAGGGTATGAAGACGTTATTCAAGGAGTATAATACAGTGAAATAAATTTGGAAAGAAAAAAAGGATAGTAACCTGAAGAATTCAGAAAATTAGAATTTGGCAGAACGCAAAGAGTGGGTGCACCTTCGCCATCGTAAACGATTTTGAGCCATGTCATTCAAGGTCTGTAACCATCAATCGCTATCATCTCGCGAATCCCAACCAGGTAGTCTACACCTACCAACATGGCTCAGTTCACTTGTCAGCGACTTCATGGATTTGTGCCACATTTTGTTTTGGCCGCCCCTAGCTTTCTTCCAACCTACTTTTACGCCATAAAACATTGCAAGTCGGCGCAGCCTGTGGTTGGGCATACGTAACACGTGTCCCAGCCATCTCAACTGATGAGGTTTCACTACTTTATCAATCGATTCGCCATCCTTATTTAGTACCCGTTTCCTGACAACTGCATTACTCACCCGGTGGTCCCAGGATATACGAGCAATGCTTCAAAGACACCTATGATCGAATACTAGCAGCCTACGAATATTCTATACTCTTGCCGACCATGTTTCACTGTCGTAAAGTAGGACAGAACGAACTGCTGTGCAGTATACCCATCCTTTGGTTGCTAGATGGATATCTCGCCCACGCCATAAATGACGTAAGTTGGTGAAAGCTAGTCGAGCGTTCTGTATCCGTGCTGAGATTTCATCACACACCAGACCACAAGGGCTGATGAGACTTTCAAGATAAGTGAAGCGGTCAACACGCTCAACTGCTTCATTCCCTATCGTTAGTTCAGATGCCGACGCAACCCAATCCTGAAGTAACATTTTGAACTTCGAGGGGGAGAATCGCATCCCGAACATGCCTGCATAATTGCTTATAGTGGTCAGAAGACTGAATTTTGTCAGCGTCTTCGCCAAATAGAACTATGTCATCGGCGTATTCTAAGTCAACAAATGAGTCTCCCGGTAAAGTTCAACTCCTGGAGATTTAGATGATGAAAGTGTTATCTCTGTAAAGTAAATGAAATTAATTAACTAATATAACCAATTTAGAGCATAAAATTTTACGAATTAAACTGGAAACTTTTCATATGATATACATACGATACAAGTCAAATTCAAATAATTTGATATGTTCTACCGTCAATAGTGTTATGACTTGAAAGTTGACCGTCTAGATCAATTGGAAGAATGACAATCATGTTACTTACTCCAGTTTATGAGTAATGATGGTTGTGCGTAAGTTTTCTTTCGGAAATAGATAATATAATCAGCACTGATCTCGTTGACAATATGATTTCTAGTAAACTTAAACTGAAAGTTTTAGAACAAACGCAAAACTCTCGGAATGACCGCAAGTTTTACAGTACTAGTATATATGTAGACTGTTAATTTGCAATACTTTTTTTGTAATTTAGGTTGGGGATTTTGTGTGCGTTGTATTTTCTAAGTTGGATGAGTTATTCATAAACCTTTCAATGTCTTTCTAAACTACGAGATACGATTGGTTAGTGCTTACAATTGTGTGAAAAGTACGAGTGAAAGTGGAGATATTAGCTTATGTATCTGATCAAGAGGGATAGATTATAATTTATGAAGGACAGTGATAATACCTGGCAGTTTGAACTGAACTGGATGAAACGTGGATCAAAAATATAGCTTTAACATTAAAGCAAACAATTCACTTTAGGAGGGAGAAACAAATCACCACATAGATTCAATTGATGTTCGGAAGCATTTCGAATAACAAACTTATGTTTTCAAAAAATTATAAAATTATAAAATGAATAAATTAAGAATAAAACTACTATACCTCAGCCGTTAATTTGCCAACCATTGGGTCATAAAATTCAACATGATTACTTTGACGTACAAGAACTAATCGTAGAAATGAGTCTTTACTTTCATCCAACACATTATCATTATTGTCTTTTACGTTGTATACATTCAAATGACTGATGGAATGAAGTCCATAGTCAATTGAATGGCGATCTAACGTAGTGAGACTACCGGAATCAGATTGAGGAGTCCGATCTAGGGGACCTTTGATCTCTAACACACAATGACCAGTATCTAAATCCCAGCAACGTAAACAACCCCACTGACCGCCAGTCAACAATAAAGAAGTATTACTTTCAGAAAACTTGTGACCCAAGTGATTTGTTAATGCGCCAACAGGAAGGAAAGCACAAGCTTCTAAGCTCTATAAAATTGAGAAATACGGCACATTATAATTAGGAATATTGTAAGTTATCAACACAACAACAGATACGCAAAATAAAAGGGTAACAGAACTGTTCAGAATTTAGAATGAAAAAAGAGAGCAATTTCTTCATTGTATTTGATTTTGTGTCGTCTTCAATCATCGACTTTCACTACCTTGAGGATCTCATCTAAGAAATCTACGTCTTATCAGTATCACTAATAAGGCGATAATCTATATAAAGATTTTTCAACAAAATATCGGCCTTCGAAAGATTAAAAGGGAAGGTTGCTGTGGTGTGTGTCACGATTAAAAACAAGATTTAAAGAAACAACGTAAATATTAGCTAAATCTATCGTATCGGCACTACATTAATATTTAAAAGATTATAAACGTTTGCGTTGTAACTATCAATATACCTTGAAAAATTCAGAGACTAGCTCTGTCTCAGTGTTATCATCTCGCATACTTCTTCTCAGTGAATAACTACAACACATTTGCTACTAAGATTCCTTAAGGCTTAGAACCTGCAAAGTTGATTTTACCATACCGGAATACCAAATAATATTTATCCCTATCACAGTTAGTTGTACGCTCATAACGATACATTAAACTATAGCAAAAAAAGCATTATCTATTAGCAGTTATTAGGACGAGCAGTATATGAAGGTTGAGAATTATATCGAATGCCGACGGCCACAATAGATTGCATGGAACTAAACGATTTGGACTTCACACATAATCTAGCTCTTTTATCTCATGCACATGAACAGATGCAGGTCAACACAACCAGTGCGAAAGAAGTCACTGCACCAGTAGGCCTCAACATACACAAACGAAAAAGCAAGAACCTCAGATATAACACGGAGAACACAAACCTTATCACAATTGATGCAGAAACTCTGGAAGAGGTGGAAACTTTCACGTACCTGAGCAGCATCATCGATAAACAAGGAGGATCCGATGCAGACGAAAGGTGAGGATTGGCAGAGCATTCCTACAACTGAACAAAATATAGAACTCATAACAACTGTCTCCAAATCAACACCAAAGTCTGAATCGTCAATACGAACGTCAAGACAGTTCTATTATACGGAGCAGAAACTACCAGAAATACCACAACCATCACCAAAAAGCACAAGTATTTATAAACAATTGTCTGCACAAGATACTCAATATCCGTTGGTCGGATACCATCAAACACAGCCTACAGTGCGAGAAACGAAACCAGCTTCCAGATGAAGAGGAAATTAGGAAAAGATGGTGGAAATCAATAGGATATACATCACGGAAATCATCAAACTCCTTCACTAGACACCCATTGACTTGGAATCCTGGAGGGAAACGAAAAATAGGAATACCAAGGAACATATTGTGTTGGGAATTGGAAGCAGGCATGAAAAGGATGAGTAGTAAATGGAAAAACTGGGAAGGATTGTCCAGGACAGAGTCCGATGGAGAATATTCCTTTTGACTACCTCCAATCACCTAATATCAAACATAGCGGACAGAATTTTGAATCACTGAGACTGGTGGTTACATTATAACTTGGTTGACCGAGTTCGATAAGCACTGGAACTATAAAAGCATAACATTCATTAGAACCCAGTGATCAACCAATGCACGTTTAAATATTCCATTATATGACTTACCTCAAAGGTAGGTATGACTTTTTGTTTTGTGAAGTCTACGGACGACCAGACAATAAGAACTTTATCTCGCCCACACCTGGAAACACATGAAGAGGGAAAATTTCGTTTCTTACGTAACTAATTCTTTTTTTGCAACATTGAAGTCCAGACTTGTAACAATGCTTTGATGACCTTCTAGAGAAGAGACATGTTTTCCAGTCTCAGTATCCCACACAGCTACAAAGTGATCACCCACTGACGATGAGAAAAGGTACGGTAATGTCGGATGGAATTTCAATAGTCTGTAATGGAATAATAAGAATATGCAACGAAAATAGCACAGAACTCATGGATCAAAAATAAAATAATAAACGTAGATATTCCCTTTGAGGAAACTGATCCGAAAATAGGGATCCAAAACTTTAAAGATATGGCAAACATTAACACACAGAAACATTGTCAGACTAAAGAAGAGCTATTCCTAAATGCCCCGGTACGACCGAGAGTGGACAGAGTCAGCTATCCCTCTCGAAATACTCTCACATGACCACATGTATACAACCACTGACAGGGAAGTCCTACTTACTGCCTCTTCGCAGTGGGGTTGTTGTTTACGAAATTGAGAGGATGAAAAGCGTACATCTGGTGCTTTAACCGGGCTGGTGGATATTGAGGATCCACCTGTGGGGGTTGGAAAACACAGATGCACAGGGGCTCAAGGATCTTGATGGAACGAATGACGGATGAACTTATTATTGTCCACCGGCTACCATGGAACTGAATTTTGTGACGTTACTCCACTGCCTTGTGGATAAGACCTTAAGGTCAATGGCTCCGGGTGTGGCCCCTTAAGAAAACCATCTGTTTCGGTTTGGACAACCAGGCAGTATCCCTTCCCTCACGCAAATCGAATTTGTGTGGCACATATCTTTTTGGTGCCTCTTTGTACCAATGTTTGTGTTTAAATAAAGAAATAGTAAATAAAGAAGTACCACTGTGCAATTCAAAAAATTAAAATTTTTACCAGTATAGGATATTATCTAGACTTCTGTGAGTAATACAGCCATACACTACTAAGTACGTTTTCATGTTGTGGAAAAAATTGTCAGACAAACCAATTGATATTATTCTTGGTGTCCACATAGAAGTAAGTGGTTTTCTTAGGAGGCCACTCCCCGAGCCTTTGACCTTAAGGTCTTATCCACAAGGCAGTGGAGTAACGTCACAAAATTCAGTTCCATGGTAGCCGGTGGACAATAATAAGTTCATCCGTCATTCGTTCCATCAAGATCCTTGAGCCCCTGTGCATCTGTGTTTTCCAACCCCCACAGGTGGATCCTCAATATCCACCAGCCCGGTTAAAGCACCAGATGTATGCTTTTCATCCTCTCAATTTCGTAAACAACAACCCCACTGCGAAGAGGCAGTAAGTAGGACTTCCCTGTCAGTGGTTGTATACATGTGGTCATGTGAGAGTATTTCGAGAGGGATAGCTGACTCTGTCCACTCTCGGTCATACCAGGGCATTTGGGAGTATGAAAAACATTGTCAGTGATTTTACACCTAACATAGTATCATTAAAATGTGTTTTACCATTTTATTTGTTGAAATTGACAATTTCAAGTCAACTAGCATAAAAATAATTAAATCCATACCTTTTGAGTACATCAATGTAGTAGTTCTTCAAAATAATGGTTTGCAAATATCTACTTCTTTCCTACTCCAGTGCGAAAATTCATCCAAAGTATTATTACTAATTTTGTCGAGTCTAAAAATTTCGGTGACCTTTTGAGTTCGGATTTTTAGTGCTGGTTATCCAAAAGATCAAGAAATATCAGACGATAGGATTTAAATGTAGTGCACATCCAAGTAGTCTACTGTACTCAACACCTTTGTAGTAAATAATACCAAATGAATTTGTAGTAAACAGTTGCATCTGCTCTACCCAGTCCTAATATCTGGAGAGCTAATATTCCGGCAATCAGGGACTATGCTATCTTAATTGACTGGTCGGTCGATGCTGATGGATCGATTGATGATGCATGGAATAGGTTTAAGTCTACGTTCGAATCCGTAACTCAACCGTTTATCCCATGGTCAGCACGTAAGCTATCACATTGCCCTCCATGGATTAATAAGGAAACCCGGAAGCTGTTGAAGCGTAGGAAACACTTCTAGGACTTACTCTTGTCAACAGGTCAGGTATCATTTAAGTGCGAATATAAAAAACCCGGAATATATATAAAAAGACCATACGTAAATCTCGTACCGCTTACGAACGACAGTTGGCATGCGATAGCCGTACCTGTCCGAAGCGACTGTTTTCGTATGTTAAAAGGCGGACGAAACGTAGTGATGGTATCCCCTCATTACTGTTAAGCGAAAATTCAGATTTATTGGCTGAATCTGATCTATCGAAAGCTGAGACATTTGCTAACTATTTCAGTGAAGTCTACTCTATGTGTAGTGTTACAACTACTTGTCCCGTTGACAATGAGATACCAGCCATGGGACCTTTACACGTGACAGAGGATATTGTTCTTCCTTTGATAACTAACCTAAAACCTTGTAAGATACCGGGCCCCGATGGGTTACACCCACGTTTATTGTCGTCGCTTGCGGACATTATCTCAAGACCGCTCACGATGCTCTTCAACATGTCCCTTTCACAGGCTCAACTACCTAGAGACTGGAAAGACGCCATAGTTAGTCCTATATTTAAGGATGGTCAGAGACAGATCGTATCTAACTACCGGCCTGTTAGCCTGACCAGTATAGTAGTTAAGTTACTTGAAAAATTAATTTGGGCTAAGCTACTGAGCCACATAGATTCGTATAATCTGTTAACTCCCGAGCAACATGGGTTTCGTAACAAGCATCCATGCTTGACTAACTTACTCATTGCGAGAGAGGATTGGACAGCTGCCCTAGACAACGGCCAGTCTGTCGACGTGATATTCATAGGTTTTAGCAAAGCGTTTGATAAGGTTTCACACTTAGGTCTTATGCAAAAGCTCTCGAGCTTTGGAATAACAGGTGCTATACAGGAATGGATAGGAAGCCTCTTATGCGACCGTAGACAGAGAGTGAGGATCAATGGAACGCTATCCGAATGGAAACCGGTCAAAAGTGGTGTACTCCAAGGCACCATCTTAGGCCCTCTACTTTTCCTTCTGTATATTAATGAACTACCTTTATTACTTAAGTCGTCGACGTTATTTTTTGTGGGTGATGTTAAAATTTGGAGAACAATAAGAAATGAGACTGATCGTTGTTATCTGCAAGCAGATTAAGACGAATTAGTTAGGTGGGCTCATGATTGGGGCCTGGAAGTTAATTCCAGGAAGAGCGTGTTCATGCACATCGGGCACGATATTAGTTACCATTATACCATTAACGGTACATCTCTGCCACGTGTTCATGAGCACAAAGACTTAGGAGTAATTATAAGTCACGACTTAAAAACTACTACGCACTGCAATGCGGTTGCTTCCAAAGGCTTTCGCGCGCTATAGTCGCTTCGCAGAGCATTTAAATGCTTTGACGAGGAGAAGTTTCGAATTTTATATCCCACCTATGTAAGGCCACACTTAGAATACTGTATCCAAGCAGCTAGCCCATGTCTGATAAAGGATACTAAATCGCTTGAGCGTGTCCAGCGTGTAGGGACAAAATTAGTGAAGTGTCTTTCTAAACTCCCTTACGATGAGCGTTTAAAACGTCTAAACCTTTTCCCCTTATCTTATCGTAGGACGCGAGGTGACCTTATACTGGCATTTCGTATCTTTAATTATGATCTGGGTGTTAATATGTCTTATCTTTTTGCTCCCTCCAGCACTAATAATCTCCGGGGTCATAGCAAGAAGGTTCTGAAACCGCGATCTAATAAACTAAAAGTGGGGTCCCGTTTTTCCCATCGAGTGTTCAATGACTGGAACGCTTTACCAGAACAAGTGGTATCAGCACAACCAGTGAACATTTTCAAGAAGCTGGACCTTCACTGGAAGGAAATCTGTCAGGATTAACACAGGTTTATCAACCTACTATCCTTATTATTGAAGACTGAGTTATGATGCAAAATATGAGACGCTTATGTGTACTATTAGTCACTAATTTGAGAATGTCACGTACTTGAGATTTGTCAATAATGGCATAACAGTTATCAGGTATGATAGAAATACTGGACTTTTTGATAAATTTGAGATGAGAAAGAATTTAAGAACTGTTTGGAACATATATTGCTGGCCTTTTTTAGTGTTAATCTTAACGTGTAGCAATATATTAACTTGAATTGTGTCAAACTAAAAACAGTCCACTTACGTTATCATTCCCTGATGCAATCGACAGCTTGTTGAGAATCCTTCCTTTGGACCAATATGCCATAATCTAACAACCATATCTCCTGAACCGGTAGCTAATCGTGTTGAAAATTTGTTAAGCGCCATTTTCTGCACGATTCTTTGATGACAAGACTAGCCAGAAAGTCAGAGTTCCAAGTGAACAACTCACCATCCATACTTTTGTAGGCCTTGGAGCACAGCTATCAAGACGTTTTAAAAGCAAATTTTTAGTAGCAATAAATATCTCCTAGAGAATAAGAAACGTAACAACTCGTGTTTACCGATCCCGCCTCATCGACAACGAAAGATGTGATAAGTTCATCATCCTGAAATTAAAGCAAAAACGCCAAACAATTTACCTGAATTCTGTTGACTAAAGCAAACGAATTTTCATCTAGTACATTTATACACAGTGAGTCGTCAACATCTCTTCCACAATAAATTTTTCCTGACTCGGTGGGCTGCGTATTTTAATAACTATAAAATACGATTCACTTACGAAGATCGAATATTGAGAGTTAAAACAAGGCTGAAATTTATCAGCTAGTTTGAACCTTAACAAGGGACTCGTTATAAAAGTTAAAAGCCTACTTTAGTTTAGTATCCATGTGACTGAAGTCAATAAGAGCGCTGGCGTTAAGGTGAAGTCAAGGCCTCTATGACTCAGAATAATGTCCTATTACTCATAATTAACAATTTTTTTGATAATTTCGAAGATCAGTTAATTCTTTTGCTTCAGATCAATTCTACCTACTTAAGATTACACTTTTACTGATCGAAATTTTCGGATTTCTGACAAATTCAAATGCTGTTTCGAAAGCAATGAATCACCTGTTCCTTCACTTAAGGGCCTATAGTGTAGTCCAAGTATTTAGTGCACTCAGCTAGTGGGTGTACCCATAATCAATTTTGGAACATTCTGCTTTTATTTTATAGGCAGTATTCCTAAGGTCAGTGTTGGAATCGACCCCGATAGGTCTTTTAGAGGATAACTGGGAGTGTTTAGGATACTGTAATTCATTGGCAGCAGCATCTACAGCAATAGATGCAAAAATATACTAGAGGAAAAAAAATACTGAAATGCAACACAGTGAGCACTAATTCAATCACACTTGACGGAGAAGCTCTGAAAGAGGTGGAGACTTCCACATAGTGGGCAGCATCACCGATGAACAATGAGGATCTGGTGCAGATATGATGGCACAGGCTGACAGAGTACGCAATCGCATCTCCGGGCGCGCTCCGAAGAGATTGAAACTGAGAGGCGCAACAGCTTTAAACTGTGCACTAGCCCGGCATTTACTTGAGACCCAGCAAACTATTCACATTCCACAAGACTTAAAAAGTGATAATAGATAGATGATACAGCGCCTCTCCGGTTTACCGAAGCAATAGTGTAGAATTATGACCCACTTCTTTATAAGTACGATTATAATGATCGACCTAATCTTAAAATTATAGATGTGCCACGATGTGACTATCTAATCTGTAAGATCTTACAAGGAAGTCACATAACTTTATATTCTTACTCGCCGTATCGTGACAATGAGCGATACTAATTTGGCGTTTGTGAAGAATACATACAGGCTAATGATAGAATAATATATATGAAGTGAATAAAGACGAGCTACACATAATGACAATGTCTGCAAGGCTTGCCAAGCTAAATATCTTCCACAGTCAATTGGGTATTAGGGGTTTCAAAGCCAAAGAGACATTGATGCTCCAGAACCCATATATCTTTACTGGTTCAGAAATAACTTGACAGAGTACTGAAGAGATGAGCAAATATACATTGATTCTCTCTTGATACCCTCTTCAAGTGTTCTCTTGTTAAAAGTTGACTATCATTTGACTTTTAAAATGATGCAGCCATACTTGTGCACAAAGGTGGTAACTAGGTATAAACTGCCGATCTCTGTCTAATATTCTTTCTCTCTTTGGTTATCAAGATCATTTGAATAGTTATTAGTGCATTTCTTCTGCCCCGTCTTCTTGATAATTCTCTTTTATCCACATTCTCGGTAGACCTTGTAGTACAAATTTACTGACTGTTTGGAAAGGCCGTACTCTCTCTTTGGAGCATATCTACTTTATACTGATAAGCTTCGCAGATACCTTCGAGGCATTAGATTAAGTTAATCTTCGAGCTCTTCTGGAAGCTAAATCTTGCTAGAACTATCAGTTGTCTGGTGAAGTTGATTTAAGGTCGATAATGGGAGAGACCTCTAGGGCCAGTAAATGTTACTGGCCAGTGAATATCAGTGAATATCGAATAGATCATCGATTCCCACCAGGGTTGAGGACAACCAACACACCTCAATCATTTGCACACATGAACAAGAGCATGAGATGGTGGTCACATTTTTTCTTGTACCTACTATTATTGTTACATTTTTGTGACAACGTTATGTGAGCTGAATGATTATTAAAGTGGCAATAGTACCTGAATACATTAGAAGGGTAACCCACGTTAAGTATTAACCACGATGTGTGACTTAGACGCAGGTTGGGAGGTCAAGTCATTCTCATCCAACCGGAGTAGGCCCCAAATTATCCACACGGACCTCCTACTTTGGGGATCTGCAAACCATTGATCTTCGAAGTCAGTTCTGCTTTGCCATTAACAGATGGAGTCCCACAAGTATTGATCCTAGGGTCGCTTGATTATTATCGCCGACCAACAGCTTACTTTATACTTAAGAATCACAGACTACTATATTCAGATGATCTCAGTAAGATACGAGATCCTGCTGACATGTCTACTTTTCAAGAAGTATTGGATAAGATACTGTGATAACTAGGAGTACTTGAATTATAGTACAAACTAGGAATCCCTGAAATAAAGCAATTCAATCAAGAAATACTAGATAAGCATGAACGAATGTATTATATTTGGAATTCAAAATCAGACAGTCATCAAGTACGAAGGAACCATTGGTTCATCCAGATATGTAACTGAGTCATCGATTGCCTCCTTCTCATAAATATCAGCTAATGCAAAATGTCAATATTAAACTTTCCGAATGTGTCATGCCTTACAGTTTTCACCACTGTGAAGTAATTCGGCATCATCCTAAGCGGTACTCCAGATAACTTCTCATTAGGATTCTGTAGCCAGCGAAGTACAGTCTATAGCGGTAAATGAACCCTCAAAATCAATAGCTCCGTAAGTTTCCGACATTGGATGCTATTCACATTAGTTTTAATGAACTCGCTTAGCTGAAGGCGCCCGGTGATGCATCCATACCAGATCACGAGTGGAAACGCCGTGCTCAACATCCCCCGCAATCGCTAGCCAGCCTAGATTAGTTGATTCCCAATATATTGATGGCTTATCAAATATATCTTCGAACCCCTCGGTCCCGACTTTTTATTTCACTAGGTGGGTACGATTAATAGTAGAAGGTGTACAGTCAAAGCGTTGTCAAACCCCAAGTACTTGTGGGAAAGTCATTGATGAGCTCGACGTGATCTACTACATCAATTCGCAAACTGTATGTCTGTTCCTTTTCGGAATTTCATATATCATTGCTATACTTTAATCTTCATATATTGTAATATTTTTGTATTTTTGAATATTTTTCCTCTCGTTCATTCCTATGTTGCATATTCATCATGACTGAACAGACTCCTAGGTCACTTAAAACCAAGACTAGTACACCATCCTCATTTCAGGTAATGCCCTTCTGGTTAGACAAGAAATATCTCTTAGTCTCGCTCAAAACTCATGATGCTCGTTTCGACCATGTTCATTTGGATTTGGTAGGACCTTTACGAGATTCAAATGGATACTTTTACTTTTTAACCTATGTAGACAGTTTCACTCGATGACCGAAGGCAGTACCCATCAAACACATTACTGCTGAAACAGTAGCTAACGCCTTCGTCGAACGATGGGTAGCAAATTTCGACTGCCCTTCAACCATCACTACAGGCAGCTGATGCCAGTTAGAATCTGGACTTTTCCGTTGTCTGACCACACTACTAGGAATAACTCGCTTCCGGACGACCGCCTACCACCCACAAGCAAACGGGTTGGTGGGACGCTTTCATCTACAACTAAAAGCCTCACTCTCAGCTGAATACGTTTCACAGTTGACCGACACTCTTCCACACGTCTTACTTGGCACTGGTGATGCAGTGAAAGCTGACATTGGATAAACTGCAGGTAAACTTGTTTATGGAACGTCATTCAGAATTCCAGGGAAATTCGTGAATCCTTCAGCTTCTTCAGCGAATATGAATCTAAACCTCTACACGAGCAAGCTTAAAAACGCAACGCGTTCAGTTAGACCTGCTTCCACTTGACCGTAGTCAATTGATATTTTCGTTCAACCTCAATTACGATTTAGTACAAACGTCATTGTACGTCGAGACTCTCGAAACAACATACGAAGGACACTTTAAAGTTCTTCAGTGTTAGCCTGAGTATTGTATAATCGGTAAGAACGGAACTAACTGTAGCATCAGTATCGATCGAATCAAAGCAGCGTATTTAGAAGGAAACCCTATCCATGCAGATTTTTCTTCGGTACAATCGAACGACAAGGCTTCCACACTTATAATACCTCATCTGACAGCCAATACGCACGTTGATACTTCTGCAGTGTCTGAAAATAAACTTAAAACAGCTCGTTCTGCAACAAGAGTAAGGTTTCCAGAATATTTCAGTCTTCAGTTTTCAGTAATAAGGATAGTAGGTTGATAAACCTGTGTTAATCCTGACAGATTTCCTTCCAGTGAAGGTCCAGCTTCTTGAAAATGTTCACTGGTTGTGCTGATACCACTTGTTCTGGTAAAGCGTTCCAGTCATTGAACACTCGATGGGAAAAACGGGACCCCACTTTTAGTTTATTAGATCGCGGTTTCAGAACCTTCTTGCTATGACCCCGGAGATTATTAGTGCTGGAGGGAGCAAAAAGATAAGACATATTAACACCCAGATCATAATTAAAGATACGAAATGCCAGTATAAGGTCACCTCGCGTCCTACGATAAGATAAGGGGAAAAGGTTTAGACGTTTTAAACGCTCATCGTAAGGGAGTTTAGAAAGACACTTCACTAATTTTGTCCCTACACGCTGGACACGCTCAAGCGATTTAGTATCCTTTATCAGACATGGGCTAGCTGCTTGGATACAGTATTCTAAGTGTGGCCTTACATAGGTGGGATATAAAATTCGAAACTTCTCCTCGTCAAAGCATTTAAATGCTCTGCGAAGCGACTATAGCGCGCGAAAGCCTTTGGAAGCAACCGCATTGCAGTGCGTAGTAGTTTTTAAGTCGTGACTTATAATTACTCCTAAGTCTTTGTGCTCATGAACACGTGGCAGAGATGTACCGTTAATGGTATAATGGTAACTAATATCGTGCCCGATGTGCATGAACACGCTCTTCCTGGAATTAACTTCCAGGCCCCAATCATGAGCCCACCTAACTAATTCGTCTTAATCTGCTTGCAGATAACAACGATCAGTCTCATTTCTTATTGTTCTCCAAATTTTAACATCATCCACAAAAAATAACGTCGACGACTTAAGTAATAAAGGTAGTTCATTAATATACAGAAGGAAAAGTAGAGGGCCTAAGATGGTGCCTTGGAGTACACCACTTTTGACCGGTTTCCATTCGGATAGCGTTCCATTGATCCTCACTCTCTGTCTACGGTCGCATAAGAGGCTTCCTATCCATTCCTGTATAGCACCTGTTATTCCAAAGCTCGAGAGCTTTTGCATAAGACCTAAGTGTGAAACCTTATCAAACGCTTTGCTAAAACCTATGAATATCACGTCGACAGACTGGCCGTTGTCTAGGGCAGCTGTCCAATCCTCTCTCGCAATGAGTAAGTTAGTCAAGCATGGATGCTTGTTACGAAACCCATGTTGCTCGGGAGTTAACAGATTATACGAATCTATGTGGCTCAGTAGCTTAGCCCAAATTAATTTTTCAAGTAACTTAACTACTATACTGGTCAGGCTAACAGGCCGGTAGTTAGATACGATCCGTCTCTGACCATCCTTAAATATAGGACTAACTATGGCGTCTTTCCAGTCTCTAGGTAGTTGAGCCTGTGAAAGGGACATGTTGAAGAGCATCGTGAGCGGTCTTGAGATAATGTCCGCAAGCGACGACAATAAACGTGGGTGTAACCCATCGGGGCCCGGTATCTTACAAGGTTTTAGGTTAGTTATCAAAGGAAGAACAATATCCTCTGTCACGTGTAAAGGTCCCATGGCTGGTATCTCATTGTCAACGGGACAAGTAGTTGTAACACTACACATAGAGTAGACTTCACTGAAATAGTTAGCAAATGTCTCAGCTTTCGATAGATCAGATTCAGCCAATAAATCTGAATTTTCGCTTAACAGTAATGAGGGGATACCATCACTACGTTTCGTCCGCCTTTTAACATACGAAAACAGTCGCTTCGGACAGGTACGGCTATCGCATGCCAACTGTCGTTCGTAAGCGGTACGAGATTTACGTATGGTCTTTTTATATATATTCCGGGTTTTTTATATTCGCACTTAAATGATACCTGACCTGTTGACAAGAGTAAGTCCTAGAAGTGTTTCCTACGCTTCAACAGCTTCCGGGTTTCCTTATTAATCCATGGAGGGCAATGTGATAGCTTACGTGCTGACCATGGGATAAACGGTTGAGTTACGGATTCGAACGTAGACTTAAACCTATTCCATGCATCATCAATCGATCCATCAGCATCGACCGACCAGTCAATTAAGATAGCATAGTCACAATTGATTGATCACTGGGTGGTGATCAATCTCATGCGTGTCAGGTCCTTAGTGCTGATCGAATGCTATCGATCAAGTTGCAATGTGGCCACCAGTCTAGGTGGCTCGACACTGCGGGCACTATATATATTAGGGTAACATGGTGGTTGGAGGTGGTCAACAGGAAACCCTGGACCCGGGTTTCGTGCTACTTGGCACTCGTCAACAAGGTGTACCTGTAATCTTGAGGGAACTGACGCTCCCTGGCGGATTCGATCCCGCGTCACTCAGCTTCACAGTCAGAGACGTTACCACTGAGCTATTCGGGCCGCGACCGACCTCCTGTAGGACTGAGATCTAATCACAATTGATTGATCACTGGGTGGTGATCAATCTCATGCGTGTCAGGTCCTTAGTGCTGATCGAATGCTATCGATCAAGTTGCAATGTGGCCACCAGTCTAGGTGGCTCGACACTGCGGGCACTATATATATTAGGGTAACATGGTGGTTGGAGGTGGTCAACAGGAAACCCTGGACCCGGGTTTCGTGCTACTTGGCACTCGTCAACAAGGTGTACCGGGTCCAGGGTTTCCTGTTGACCACCTCCAACCACCATGTTACCCTAATATATATAGTGCCCGCAGTGTCGAGCCACCTAGACTGGTGGCCACATTGCAACTTGATCGATAGCATTCGATCAGCACTAAGGACCTGACACGCATGAGATTGATCACCACCCAGTGATCAATCAATTGTGATTAGATCTCAGTCCTACAGGAGGTCGGTCGCGGCCCGAATAGCTCAGTGGTAACGTCTCTGACTGTGAAGCTGAGTGACGCGGGATCGAATCCGCCAGGGAGCGTCAGTTCCCTCAAGATTACAGGTACACCTTGTTGACGAGTGCCAAGTAGCACGAAACCCGGGTCCAGGGTTTCCTGTTGACCACCTCCAACCACCATGTTACCCTAATATATATAGTGCCCGCAGTGTCGAGCCACCTAGACTGGTGGCCACATTGCAACTTGATCGATAGCATTCGATCAGCACTAAGGACCTGACACGCATGAGATTGATCACCACCCAGTGATCAATCAATTGTGATTAGATCTCAGTCCTACAGGAGGTCGGTCGCGGCCCGAATAGCTCAGTGGTAACGTCTCTGACTGTGAAGCTGAGTGACGCGGGATCGAATCCGCCAGGGAGCGTCAGTTCCCTCAAGATTACAGGTACACCTTGTTGACGAGTGCCAAGTAGCACGAAACCCGGGTCCAGGGTTTCCTGTTGACCACCTCCAACCACCATGTTACCCTAATATATATAGTGCCCGCAGTGTCGAGCCACCTAGACTGGTGGCCACATTGCAACTTGATCGATAGCATTCGATCAGCACTAAGGACCTGACACGCATGAGATTGATCACCACCCAGTGATCAATCAATTGTGATTAGATCTCAGTCCTACAGGAGGTCGGTCGCGGCCCGAATAGCTCAGTGGTAACGTCTCTGACTGTGAAGCTGAGTGACGCGGGATCGAATCCGCCAGGGAGCGTCAGTTCCCTCAAGATTACAGGTACACCTTGTTGACGAGTGCCAAGTAGCACGAAACCCGGGTCCAGGGTTTCCTGTTGACCACCTCCAACCACCATGTTACCCTAATATATATAGTGCCCGCAGTGTCGAGCCACCTAGACTGGTGGCCACATTGCAACTTGATCGATAGCATTCGATCAGCACTAAGGACCTGACACGCATGAGATTGATCACCACCCAGTGATCAATCAATTGTGATTAGATCTCAGTCCTACAGGAGGTCGGTCGCGGCCCGAATAGCTCAGTGGTAACGTCTCTGACTGTGAAGCTGAGTGACGCGGGATCGAATCCGCCAGGGAGCGTCAGTTCCCTCAAGATTACAGGTACACCTTGTTGACGAGTGCCAAGTAGCACGAAACCCGGGTCCAGGGTTTCCTGTTGACCACCTCCAACCACCATGTTACCCTAAGATAGCATAGTCCCTGATTGCCGGAATATTAGCTCTCCAGATATTAGGACTGAGTGTAGCGGATGCAAATTGCATACTATGTATCTGGAACTTAAAGTAAAGTACGACATGTTCACTATTCACCAGTGAGGGAAGTTGTTGAATGTCGACGACATTTTCACAGTGGTGTGTGAGGACAATGTCTATCAAAGATGGATTATGTTCCAAGTCAATATGTGTCGGCTTTACGATACATTGTGCAAGTGCGTATTCAGTAATTGTTGATAGAAGGGCGTTATCAAAACCCACCTGGAGCTGTTAGCTCTATCCAGTTAATATGGGGTGCATTGAAGTCTCCAACGATGAGACAACATTCTGCCTTACTCCAAGAACAGACGTGTCTTAGGATAAAGTTGTCAACGAGACAACACGAACTATTATATATTCCTCCTATAGTCACTAACATGTTTCCAGACCTAATTGTACAACATACTACCTCACACGTATCACTTACATGAGCCTCCGATATGATCAAGTTTAAGCGGAAGTGGTCCCTAACATATAATATTATGCCTCCTCCCTTGCGACTTCTAACTCTATCACTTCTGATACAGATGTAGCCTGAAATGACTGGAGAACATTCTATATCTACAGTGAGCCAAGTTTCGGTGATAACAATTATATCGGGATTTAATTTGTCCACCATCAAACTTGGCTCAGACATCTTATTCCGAAGACTACGGACATTCGTGTAACACACATTAAAGGTGTTTTTGGAGACATACGTTCTACCCACACAGATTTCGGAAGCATTGGCTTCCGAGACCTGACTACCCGAAAAACATTAATCGTAAGGTTCGTTTCACCGTTTAGCTCTCGCGTTTTTAACTCTGTTAGGGCATTCTTCCACTTGATCCGATCCTCAAGTGGCCAGTCTGGTCGAATACGAATATTTGAGTCCCGAATTTTGCGTGCGTTATTCAGTACTACGTCTCTTTCCTCAAAATTACCGAGTGCTGATTTAGGGATCCTTCTCTGTTGAGTTTCCCCTCCAACATATTTACCGAGTCTGATGACTTTCGAGATATATACCCCTGAGATCTCATCGGGCAGTACATTTCTGATGAGAGATCCCACTAACCGTAGGTCGTGGGCATGTCTCTTAGCAGGATCGGTGTCTTTCGACTCTTCCAAGTTCCAAATGATTACAATAGGGACCTGTTTAACTTCCTTAAAAGTCGTGTTCACGGCTTTCGACCGTTATGTCAGATCCTGCCGGTTAGCTACTGGCTTCTTACTGTTAGCTTTCTTTATAACAGTGTCATGTTGTAGTGCCGTGCTTCAATAATTGTTCACCTCGATAACCGTTATTATACCAATCTTAACGGTGTTTAAAATCAGAAGGCAAAAAGAAGCGGCAACTACACTTTTATTGATGAATGATGCAGACCAGAAAACTGTGGGCACATGAGGAAATGTAAGCGAGCGAAGCAAAGATGATGTATAGTGGAGATGGCTGGGAAGCCAACTCATTTTAAGCAAGCGTTAATCAGTATTTATAGCAGACAAAAATGAATGACAGACATATGATGAATAAGATACGAAGTATGCATACACATGCGCTCATGTAAAAAGATAGTCAAGGTTAATAAGCGAATAATTAACAAGATCAAAATATGACTCATAATGGATAGGCGAATTGGCTTGGCCAGTAGCTAGAATAAAGTATGTGGGCTTAACATATAAACTGATACTACAGTGTGAGTCGAGCGAGTGACTCACAACAACATTTGGTGAATCCAAACTGTTCCCATCCACAACAATGCTAAATATTTTCTTACATTTGAACTTAAGCGGAGTTGCCTGATGTGCAGACGTGAGTCCAACAAGGACTTGTCGACTATACGCGCGCTCTCTTTGGGTATTTTTCCTTCTCTTTTACGCTTCCGCGGAATCCATTTCCCACTAGTCTCAGCATCCAGATTGGAACTACTCTGGACGATATTGGTCATTAGTCGCTGCTAAAGCAACTTGTCCCTCGATACCTAATGGCGTGTCTTTCATTAGTTTTATCGGAGTAGAAATTTCTGTTTCGTGTTGCAAAATTGTATGTCTGGAACATTCCGTGGCATCATTTACGACACTGATACAATCTTCGTCATCAGTATCCATGTTGCCGGCACGGCCTTCGTCGACCTTTTTAGTAGCTAATGCTAGAAGGCTAATGGCTTCCTGAATAAGTAATGTTTTGCTTGAACAACAAAACATACAGAACCAATAAAAATTGGGTTTCGAGCACCTTTCATAAACAGTAGGGCTTAAGCGGGCACACATTTTGTGAAACCACTCCTTAAATTCGTCACATTGCATCCCTTCTTCGACGGGGAATAAGCAATACGGCTGTCCACACTTGTATGCAGAGCCGACCATCTTAGAATGAAGCAAAATGATAGGCAAGGTAAATATGAAAGACAAATCACAACCTTGATCACATAATCAAGCCACAGTCGACCAAGAATGCTTTGATGCAGTAAATACATGAAAGCAGGATCAAAACACACGAATACAATGTCACGTTAACTGAAATAAATTCAATTAAAGTGTAAACAGTAGTTTTGATATGTAATTTACGATCAAAACAGTGAATTTAACAAGAAACAATACCACTATCCTTTTAAAACGACTATTACACGTAAGACACCAGACCAGAAACAGACGAATAGTTCATTACTTTTCTCAATCAAATTTTGAGGGCTTCAGGCTAGAATTATGATAGGCGCATTTAGCGAAGCGTGCGTTGCATCCTGCTCGTGATGTGTTTACCAGAGTTTAGACCACAGTATATTATCATCTAATGAGAGTAAGTGCGATGGGTTTTTTTTGCCAAAACTATAGATAATTCTAAAATTAGCGTTTTTACTTGAAATGTACTTTAGTCATGAAGGCACACATGAGGAAGCGACATTCACTATGTATACTCGATGTAAGTTTTAAGCTAAACTCCACCAAAATGCCACTTGTTTTGCTTGAAGTCGGGAAGTGGTAATAACTGCTCTTATAGTACCTTTTTGGTGATAATTCTAAGCCATCAGCTGTTTTTTTGCGATTGTGTGTATATTTTGGTAGATCCGGCATGTGTAAATTTTAAGTGTTTCCGACGAGTTTTTCTCTGAATTAACTAGAAATCTGCCAGAAATAGATCTATCTCGCCCTTACTGTACATTGGGGAGCCACAAACCTCTTGAAATTCACACAAAAGTAGTCGGTGAAACTTACAGTAATATAACAAATAATTAATACCTGCGTGTTTAATCGAAATGTCAAAGTTGTAATTTTAGATTGCCACTTGAGTGACTCATTTTTATTATAACACTAATCCAATTTATCTCGCACGTGAAAGTAACCTTACTTCGCGATGTCTTAGTTTTTCAAAATCTTCCTCGTTGGCACTGGATAATCAAAATCTTGATGCTTGACAAGGGTACCTATCGTTTCGATGAAAATAGTGTTCTTAAAATTATAATTCCCGAATGATTCTACCGAAGAAATTATGACTCAAAGGTTAAGGAGGTATAGCGTTTTTTAGCGAGTTGATTTTCTACGGGATGGGGTCGCTAACCCCCCAGGTATAGAAAACATTTAATGCAGCCTGACTGAGTGCCGTCTTCTACAACCGCCCCAAAATAAGAATGGCTAATAAGGACAGATTACCTGAATTCGCCACACCCATGTGTATTTACCAATCCAAATGCTCCTGTGGAGCCAGTTATATAGGACGTACAATTCGGCAAGTGTGTCATCGCATTGCAGAATACCATCCGTCTTGGTCGAGCAAAGGACATGTAAGAGTGATCAAGATAGTTCTATTCTCACTCACTTGGTCGACACAGGTCATCAAGTTGACTTGAACAAAGCTTTTAAGGTTATTCACAACATTCCATCACATTTGCCGCATGGTGTATGAGTTCGTCTTTTGCATATTGCTGAAGCTATTGAAATCCATGTTTGCAAACCAAACCTTTGTATCCGAAAGACGTTTGTCCGACCACTCTCGCTACCTTGACCATCGGTATAAGGGAGCTTGTAGCAGAACTTTAAAAAACTATTTTCATACATCTTCCACATTTTGTATTTTACTTATTCTCAACATTCGTCTCCTCATTCTTACATAACTACTATACTACTGACCATTCATCAAAATATTTTGTTAGTTCCTTCTTTTTTATACATTATGCAACGTAGTAACTGTTTGATTTTCAAATAGTTACTTTGATTATTATAATATCCTTTCTGCCAATTTCTCATTGTTAGTTTATATTCCTTATGTCATCATATGATCATTACGTAACGTATCTACTCGATGAGTATTAATTCAATGTTGTAAATCCTATATATAAACTAACTGATGAGAAATTTCTTCTCTTGATTCGTTCCTTCTTCATTTGCCAAATAGTTTTTCGTCGCCACGTTTGTGAATTTAGTGTCAAGTAATAATCACCCTACACTAATGATTTCGGTGCATAATTCCGTATTATTGCGTGTGTAGTAGGCCATAAAATGTCGGGATGTTAATCCGTTTTCGGTTGACCAGATTCAGGATCATTTGACAGGATTGCTTGAGACACTATAAGTTCCTGTTGCGTCGACAAATGTGAACATGTCGATTGATGCTATGACTTCTGTCACAGGTAGGCATAGGCGACCCTGTAATAACTAGCATGTGGCAGGTGTCAATTTATCTTCACGACTAAGAGTTTGCGGTTCACGACCAATCATTGTTTTGTTGCAACTATATATATTGTTATATACCCCGGAAACATACTGATGAATCATAAGTACGAGAGTGGTTCTCGTCAATTTGTGAAGTATCGAAATTCTCTGTTACCTCCACAAAGTTGATATTGTCTTGTTCCAGAAGTTTAGCTGCTGGTCCAAATTCTAGACTATTTGTGCTTCAGTAATAATTTGTCTCTTATATATCGATGATAAGTTGCGTTTAATGCTTCGATGATTGATAGATAAGGTAGACTTGTTAGGGCAGCAAATGTTTACCTGCCCACGTTTCTAGTGAACACCAGATGAAAGAACAGCTGAATCATTTCTTATCGCAGCCTGCACAATTGTAATCAAAGTTAAATATCGACCGAACAGTAACTTGACTCTTCATGATAGGTGTTAGTCTCACAACTCCTACTTAGTGTTATATATGTTTTCGAATTTCACCCCATAAAGCCTATGGTATTTAACTACTCACGATATTCTTTCCTAATTTTCTTGGATTCCAATCTGGCATGAATTTAATTATTTAGTTTTACTTGCAAAACTAGGGCTTCATTGACTGAATGGGATCTAATTTTTATGTTGTAAATATACCTAGGTTACGTTTTGGTGATAGAATCTTGTCCTTTTGTGTCATCGGAATATCTGCAACTTATACTGTGAACTCTTAGGACGTTGCTCACATCATTGATTAAGATGAAAAGCCAATTTAGTAGTAATAAAACTGTAGTTGTTTAAATCTAAGCGTTTTATACATTTGTTATTAGTCTGGAATAAAAATTCCTATGCATTCACCATGTTATATTATGTAGTCGGTTTGGCTGTCAGTATTATTTTAGGCTAATCCTCAGGTTTTCTTTTTAATATAACAATGTTTACGTGACACGCCCATAGTACAACGATAAATGACACGCTTTTGATTCTTTTTCCATTACCGTTTAAAATACGGCTTGTAATATATGTGTGCCCATTTCTTCATGTACTATATTGAACAGTTATTTGTTCAAGTTGATTGAGCTTACCTTAAATTTATATACTATCAATGTTTGTATGTTTTCTATGTTGAGTTTATTGACTGTATCAACCATACCTAACTGGTTTCCATTTTCTCATCTTGTTTTCAGATTTGACAACACTGTTTTCCGTTACATCAGCTAATCAACGTTTAGTTAATTGAAGAACTTACTGGAAAATCTTGTAGATCAAACCGATATTAGTCATATAAAATACAACCAAATCATCCTTTGTGCCTGTCGTCAGATTCTAAAGTCTTCCTTCCTATTTTTTTTCTTCAAATTTATATAGTTTAGCACACTTTTACCTTCGTTGTTCTAAATTAATAAGCAATTTGAGCTGCACAAGAACTCACTGTTTAATGTTAGTATTATTTCTTTTGACTTATTTTAAGCACATCTATTCGAATTCAGTCTATTTCTAGTGTCGCTGTCCGATGACATGTTTGTGACTTGATTGAGTGAGGCAAATGATCTATCAATTTTAACGGTTGGTCATCAGTTGATTTTAAATTAGCCATTCTTTATTTCTTTCTGCAGTAAATTTGTTCTATTCTGAATGTATACTCTGATTGTATTATTTTATTTGTATTTACTTGAAGGTATACCATATGGTGTTCAGTCACGATTTCTACCTCTTATATTTCGCAATAAAGGTCTTTCACTTACTTCATTAGGTCTACATAAACTTCTTCATATTCCTTGGTTACTTAAAAGCTTTTATGCTCCGGTAATTGATAGACATGTGAACAAAAGAGTATGGTTATTTATCAGTTTCAGTGGTTTGTTTTTTTGTACAGTCTTGTTATTTCACGAAAGTGAACAATTGGTCAATGGAAACAATTATTTCATGTTCACTATTTCTTTTTGTCTTTTTATGTACAATTTTTGGGCAGCTTCACAAGACATTACTGTTGATTCACTGACCTTGTCCACCTTAGCATCTAATCAAATCTCTTTAGGGAATACTATACAAGTTGTTGGTTACAAATGTGGAGCTATTATTGGCGGTGGATTTCTTGCTTGGTTATCAGCTTTTGTAGAAATTAGTTATCTTTTCATATCACTTAGTTGCTTATATGCTAGTGGAATGTGCTTTTGTTTGATTGGAAGGTTTTGGAAATTTTGTAATGTCAAACAGTTTCACGAAAAAACGTACATTCAAGTAAATGGTAAGGTTGAATTGATAAACTGCACAGTGATTTGTAACTTCATAACGTTTTTGCGTAATATTATTCTGTTTTTCATAAGAACTTTCGTCTAGATTTAAACGAATAGTTTCACAGTAGATGGGCCCCGAGTTAATATAATATTAAGGAATATTAAGTGATGTACTTTTCAGCTTTAATTCTTTGATTGCAGTTCGTTTTTCAGAAAGACTAATGCTTCCATCATTAAGGGAGATTGTCAGTTCAAGGGGTAGTGATTTTTACTCAGCTACCCAACTTGAAGCAAGCGGAACCACGTCAGAATCGGGGACCTGCTGGTTAAATGTTAGATGTTTTAACCGTCAAGCTACTTTTTTAATTATGTCTTTTAATTAGCTAAGTTATATTTACGTCAAATGCATATATTGCTTCTAATGATCTTGATATCTGGAAAGATAATCGAAGAACGTTCATGTAAGATATTTCATGTGTAAACTCAAGTTCGTTGGGGATCCGTGTCTGTTACTTAACAGTCCTGTCTGTATTATAAGTCGAAAGAGTGATTTAGTTCATAATATTGTTAGCAGGCATCAATCGAGGCTTTTGAACTTCATTTCATCGTCTACTCAAAAGTGTGTTGTCGATGAGTTAAATTAGCTAGTGTTAAACAAACCAAAATCAGTTGTTAGTCTGATTCGTACAAGTAGGTTTTTATTTCCTGCAAAAAGGTTCATGAAACAATGGTCACTGATTAGAACGATCCTAGATGACTCGGCTTAAAATTAGTTGTAATTTGCCCAGATACATCCATACTTTGTAATTGTTTCAATTAGCCCCATTAGAAGGTAAAGGCTTTTTGGTTGTTCTGCAAGGTATTCGTAATCTGTGCTAAGAGACTAAATAATGTCACTTAAAACCAATCGAAGTCCTGTAGATGCATTCGTTTTTGATCTTCAAATCTTGAGTTTTAATATTTATCTGATTTCATCCCCTGATTTTATTCATTCCTTCTAAAATATGTGTTCTATGTTTGGTTTATCATTATAAACAATACTGGGTATAAGGTGCTAAGTGGATTGATTGGTGAGGTTTTTGTGTAGTGAACGAGAACAAGAGTGGGGACAGTATAATCCATCTGAATACAAAATTACAGAACAACTTAGTGAAATATGAAAACCATACAGTAAATACTTCATTTGCAAAATATCAGTCAGTCGTCTTGGACTTCATTGTTCTTTCGTTTCCACACCAATCATTCTTTGTTCTCATTCTATTTTCTTTGATCTTCTTAAACTAATGACTCCAGGCATTTCACTTTCGATTTATGATACGTACTACTTATATCTTTCGACATCAGTAGCACACACCACAGCGGATCTTCATCAACTGGGGTGCTTAGGACCAGTGGTACGTATGCCTAATCACTACCTACTTCAATGTTCAGTGTTGGCTGGTGTATGAATTAGCTAGGAAAAGGCTAGAATCTTCTAAACCAAAATGTAACGTTAGTCCATGAGGTCACTGATTACTGGCCTAAGCCATGTTGGTAAATGAAAGCCACTTGGTTGGGGTCCGCGCGATCAATGGTTGAAAACATTGGATAATATGTCTCAGAATCGTAAAAAGTGGTTAGTGACCGGGTAACATAGCTCAAAATTGTACCTAATGGCATAGGCACATTCATTCTGTCTTCCTCTAGATCCTAAGTCTCTAAATTATCTTATAATTTTTTCCACGAATCTATATCTTATATGCTTAGTCTTTTCTATAACCACTACTATCTTCGCCACTCTGAGATTCGCTTTGACAATTTCGTCTCATCGTGCTAATGTGGTCCGGAAAATTGAACCGATTCACATTTGTGCCAGGTTCTTAGTTGCATTGTCATTGGCTCATTATTTTGATTCTTCTAACTCATGTTAAATTGTATGGGAACTTGGGCCAATGCACATCTTTGTCAGATTATGCATTATGACTGAATGACCAACTTCAAAATTTTCCCATATAATCTCGTTTATTGTGCTCAATTAAAGTCTGACAAATTGAACTGACGCATAATTATGCAAGATTAAATACTGTTTATGATTAACTGATGATGGCAGTTTGTTAACTGGACGGTTTAAATTCAGAATTAATGATCTACATAAGAGAGAAAAACACTAGTTTCATAGCATACTGAGGACGCCGTTATAACATATTTGAGTTAATCACGCTTTACAGATACTATACATTTTATAGTCTAATTAGGTTATAGTTTTACATTATAATATTATATATCTTTGACTTCTTTTATTTTGCTTGACTAATCAACTTTAATTTTTCATCAGAGAATGAGAATTCAGACGATGAACGAGATTTAACTATTGTGTCAAAACAATATTCGTACACAAAAGCTTTCAAAATTGCCCTGGGTGATTCAGGTGGTTCGCGTTGTCTTATTGTTCTTCTATTGATTTATAAACTTGGAGAACAAGGATCTATGAATATGTTACCTTTGATGCTTTTAGATAGAGGATTTTCTTTATCTAAAGTTGGATTTTGGACTGGTGTTGTTGGACAGTTGGCATCTATAATTGGGTCTACATCTGGATATTATATTCAGAAAAAGCTCAGGTTTGTTTAAGCTATCAAACAAATATAAATAAATAATATATTTGTAATATCCCAATGAGTAGAAAAATTAGATTTTCTGACGTTTCGTGACTCAGTGTAAGCCACTTCTTCAGAGAATAAATAACCAAATTAACATTAATCCAAGTTTAAATAGTACAACGGAACAATCCAAGAATATTAGGTGATCAATCAAAAACAGGTCTGAATAAATCACTGTCACGTCATTTCATTTCGGTCAAGGTGATTCATAAGCGACATGTATGTAATTTTGTGTGTATGTATGCACTGTTAATAATGAAAACTGTGTGACCTTTATAATTACAAAGGATAGAGTTTGATTTGTAATGTAATGGTGTGAAATTGTAAATAATATCAGACTGAGTGACTAGGATAGATGGTCCAAGTAGGCTGTATGGTAAGGCCTTCCTTTCTATTGAGAGCTGTGGGATTAAGCATTATATGGAAAGCTTCAGCTACTCTTCTTTCTTTGTAGTTAGAAAAACCTTTCTGTAGTATTTTGATATTTTTGAAATCAATTTGATGACCGTTGAAAATGGCGTGAACTGCTATTGCTGATTTAATCTGAAGTCTTTCTAATTCTACAGGATTATTAGGTGGTTTCTTTGTGTACCTGATATGTTCTTTAGCGCGAGTTAAGATTTCGCGAGATGACTCTCCAATATAGAAGGCATCACAATCGACACAACCTAATTTGTAGACGCAGTTCTGTGTAGATATGAATGGTATTTTTTCTTTTAATCGAACTAAAGTATTTCGGAGTGTGTTAGTTGTTTTGTAATATACTTTAATTCTGTGTTGTCTTAATATCCGTTGGAGTTCTTCAGTTGTGCCATGACGGTATGGTAAGACTGCAGTACCAATCCATGGCATTTCATTCGAATTATTATTATTGCGTACTGAATTGTCTTGTTTTAATATACTTCTAATAATCTTCATAGGAAAATTATTAAATTGTAAGATGCTAATTATATTCTTTTGTTCTTTTTGTTTGTCCTCTTCTGAAGAGATGATCTTGTTGGCTCTTCTAACAAGATTTAAGGCTAACGAAATTTTAGCACTGAAAGGATGTGCTGAATGGAAGTCGATGTAACGATTAGAGTGTGTGGGCTTTCGGTAGATGGATAAATTTAGAACTCCATTTATATTTCTTTTCACTAAGCAATCTAAGAACGGTAGCTCTCCATGTTCATTTTCATTCTCATTCGTGAATTTGATGTGAGATGAAAGTGTATATATCTGTTTTGAAGACGATCTTAGATGCGTCTTTTTTATTACTACAAATGTGTCATCTACATATCTGAGCCAAATTCGTGGTTTAATTTCGTTGGAGAAAATCTTTGATTCTATGTGTGTCATAAAAAGATTGGCCACAATCGGGGACACGGGAGAACCCATTGCTACACCATTTGTTTGTCTGTATAACGTTCCGTTAAAGGTGAATAGAGTTGAATTTAAGCAGAGTTTTAACGATCTCATGATTAAACTGATGCTTAAAGGACATCTGTCCGATAGAGTAATGTCATTCTCTAGTAAGCCACTAATGAATTCTAAGCATATATCAATTGGAATACTAGTATATAAAGATACAACATCAAAGCTTACCATGACTTCATTCTTTTCAATAATTAAATCCGATAATTTTGATTTAAAGTCATATGTATCTTTAATCATATTATGTACGTTAAGCTGTAGTGGCTTTAATATGTTGCTTAGATATTTAGATAAAGCATATGTTGGTGTGTTGGTAAAATCTACTATCGGTCTTAGAGGAATATCTGGTTTGTGAATTTTCGGTAAACCATAGAACCGTGAAGTATTCCATGATTTGGGATACAAAGCAAACCAAAGCGAAGCCCCAATGACTGGTTTTAGCTCTTTCAAAAGTTCACTTGTATCTGATTTGACTTTGTTTTTCATCGTTTGAGAATTTGATTGATTGATCTTTTCATAAGGTCCTGTTGCAAGATGTTCAAGAGCTTTATTAACATAATCTATTCTATTCATGACTACTGTTGTGTTACCTTTGTCTGCTTTCGTGATTATGATCGTTTTGTCCTTTTTAAGTGAATGTAGGGCCTTGTATTCTTCTTTTGAGATGTTTGGTGTAGATTATGAAGATTATTAGAAGTATATTAAAACAAGACAATTCAGTACGCAATAATAATAATTCGAATGAAATGCCATGGATTGGTACTGCAGTCTTACCATACCGTCATGGCACAACTGAAGAACTCCAACGGATATTAAGACAACACAGAATTAAAGTATATTACAAAACAACTAACACACTCCGAAATACTTTAGTTCGATTAAAAGAAAAAATACCATTCATATCTACACAGAACTGCGTCTACAAATTAGGTTGTGTCGATTGTGATGCCTTCTATATTGGAGAGTCATCTCGCGAAATCTTAACTCGCGCTAAAGAACATATCAGGTACACAAAGAAACCACCTAATAATCCTGTAGAATTAGAAAGACTTCAGATTAAATCAGCAATAGCAGTTCACGCCATTTTCAACGGTCATCAAATTGATTTCAAAAATATCAAAATACTACAGAAAGGTTTTTCTAACTACAAAGAAAGAAGAGTAGCTGAAGCTTTCCATATAATGCTTAATCCCACAGCTCTCAATAGAAAGGAAGGCCTTACCATACAGCCTACTTGGACCATCTATCCTAGTCACTCAGTCTGATATTATTTACAATTTCACACCATTACATTACAAATCAAACTCTATCCTTTGTTGGCATATAATTCCCATTTAACATTAAAATTAAAAACACGAATTTCAGCGAAGGGATCTCTTTTCAACGAATTTATTATCAAGCTGTACAATCGTATATATATATATCCTTTGTAATTATAAAGGTCACACAGTTTTCATTATTAACAGTGCATACATACACACAAAATTACATACATGTCGCTTATGAATCACCTTGACCGAAATGAAATGACGTGACAGTGATTTATTCAGACCTGTTTTTGATTGATCACCTAATTATTCTTTGATTGTTCCGTTGTACTATTTTAACTTGGATTAATGTTAATTTGGTTATTTATTCTCTGAAGAAGTGGCTTACACTGAGTCACGAAACGTCAGAAAATCTAATTTTTCTACTCATTGGGATATTACAAATATATTATTTATTTATAACAATCTACCCAATGCTCAATTTATTCAAAATTATCAAATCAAGACTTGGTAATGATACCTATCAAACAAATACTTTCGAATGCTTAAAAATTGTGACGAAGGGACGGAGTTAATCTAAAATACATGATGTGCTTGACTCAGTCCATTTCAAAAAATCTGACCACACATTTACTTACCAAAACAATGCATGTGAAAACTAGTGTAGGTCATCTAAGTAAACGGCCAAATAGACAAAATGTTATTATCAGAAGTATATAAGACAATATGGCTGAGTATAGTAGTAATAACTGGTTTTCACGTTGTCGTTGGCATTGAAATTGATTATGAATTATCAGGTCAGGTTAGAAACGAACGAATTACTTCTGGATATCTAACGAAGACTCATATTTTCATTTGATTAGGAGTCATAAACTTGAAAATGCACCTAATGCAGTTCCTATATATGGGCTTGAGAGGTATCAAAAGGTTATTTCTATCACTTATTTCGGTTTCTTGCTTTGCCTTCGCTTATCTGGGATTGAGGGCCTAACGAAATACGAAGTCATTTCAGTCACATCTACCAACTGAATAGGTTGATTACTATTTTCTACGTATATATCCATACACTTTCAAACCAATGAAATTAATAGGATGTTGAAAAGATCGTTGAATCTAAAGCTTCACATCACAGACTAACTTTAAGTAGATAACCAATGAAAGCGAGGAAGCACTGGCCAGTTATTTCATTCTAATGTAGAGATTCTCAACAGTGCGCATCTACGACGTCATCTCTTTAGGTCTCTTGGTGAGCACCTAACATTCTGATCACAATTTATACTTCTGACTCCAATCAATTCACGATATCGTGTGACCAACATCTATTGGGGTTGGGGTCATTTGTATCACATCCCACTGGTCATGGTTTCTTACTGTGACTCTGAGATTTATCTCTCAAAGTTAGTCAACAGTAAACACTTGGTGATTGTTATCATATGGTATCGGTAATATCGTTAAATTTTGCTTATTCATTTTTATGATATTGACGTCCATGTAAAAATACGAGTTTTGTTGTCTTAATGAAGATCAATCTGGCAGTTTCATGTCTTTTTTGGTCTATTTCCAGCCTCCGTTTCCCTTTGTTCAGTATAGGAAAGGGGTTTTGATATTAACTAATATCTATGTTAGGGTAAAAACTTTCGTAGCTATCTATTTTATAGTGGTGTCTCAGTCGCCCATAGTAATATTTATACTCTTTTCCACTTGGAAACAAATGAAAACTGTTACTTCAGAGAGAGTGGTTGTACAAACTTCTTTTGGATGCAAAGGTTTGATTTGTAAACATGGATTTCACCATGCGGCAAATGTGATGGAATGTTGTGAATAACCTTAAAAGCTTTGTTCAAGTCAACTTGATGACCTGTGTCGACCAAGTGAGTGAGAATAGAACTATCTTGATCACTCTTACCTGTCCTTTGCTCGACCAAGACGGATGGTATTCTGCAATGCGATGACGCACTTGCCGAATTGTACGTCCTATATAACTGGCTCCACAGGAGCATTTGGATTGGTAAATACACATGAGTTTAAAGCAATTAGTCCCTTATTACATTATCGAGACACATGAGTTTGTTGAAGTCAGGCAATCTGTCTTTATTAGCTGTTCTCATTATAGGGTGGTTGTAGCCATGATGAAAAACTAATGGAAGAGAAATTTCCCTCGGTTCGTTCTTTTTTATCAGATACCGAAATGGGAATTCTCAATGAATTTATAGTTCACCAAGTGGATGTAATTGTGTTAGGCTTATATGATCGTTTTGGCTAACATTATCATCAGCTTCCAATTTCCCTTTTAACGCTTTTAGATCTCCACTGACTTCAGTTCTAAGTCTGATGATAATTCGTGCTTGTCTACAGTTCCCTCTAACAATGATTGCTTTCAAATCTATTTGGACAAGTGCACCTAACGTTTCATTCTGTAAGTCATTCAATCAAATTTTATTTATATCAGTATGTGTAATGTTTTGGTACTCTATTTCATTTAATGATAGTTTAGAATAATGTGAATTAAAAAGTCAAGTTATATAGTGTGTTATTTGTAATATTAAGAAATGCCCCATTACATTATCGAAGTTTATAAAAGGGATTAAATTTTAAATTAATAAAATTGGATTGTCAAGGGGACAAAAAAAATTATGATAGATTAAAGACCAAAGATACTGTAGTGTGGTCTACTTATATCCATATAAGTAGTATATGGTAGTATATGGTGATGATCAGACATAGAATGTATTTTTGCAGAAGACCGATAAGGAAAGAACTGATATGAAGTGCAATAGGTAGGAAAATGCATGAACAATGTAATTAGAGAAGATGGGCTGATATTTACAGAAGAAACAGTAGAGATTGAGACAATTGATTAATAGCTTGCAAATTAACTATTTGCTGTATGGTTATCAGATCTTAGTAAGATAGTTTGTAATTTGTGCTTAAATACATTCGGTTTTCCCCACTCGTGTTCTTGTTCACTACAATGCAACTCTACTATGAGAGATTTTGGTCTGATTTCACAGAAAGGTAAATAAAAATAAACATAAATTAGAAATCGAATATAGACAATCATATAAAATACAGAGATTGTTATGACTTGTGGCCCAGTTGAACATCATGTGACTTATTCGTCAATCGGAATACGACTTATACAATCTTAACATTGTGTTGTGCCACAACAATGATATATTGACCGGTATGAGCAGCCTAGCATCATTATTGATCCTTTTTCCCACCTAGCATTGCTTGTTGAGTCCAGAACGCCAATATCAACTTTCTCTATACGAATCATTTATTTCGGACATACTCAGTTTATATACAAGCAAACCAGACCACATCATACCCTAAAATTAAAAATAACCATTGTAAAAGATCAAGACAAAAAGTGGTTGTGAATGGGAGACTGTAATTAATTAACTGGGCATAACTTAAGGGTAGTAAAGCTTATAATTAGAGGGATATGAATATAAATAATCTAAGAATACATGTATAATATTAATCCATTAACAGCTCTCAGAAGTCACCTATAATGTAATCTTCGCTAGGATTTAACATAGATATGTTGGCTTGTCTTGTAAATCCACCAGTACCGAGTGATTTTATTATTTTGGTGTATTTGGCATGTGGCTAGCAATAGAATCCAGGTGGCATAGTTCGTCCTGGTTGAGACCCATCAGCTAGACATACCTTCATTCCTGTGTTGATGTTTACATTGAAACTCGAATCTAGTATCTTTCATTCAATGAGTTATTCACTAATCTACTGACTCCACTTAGCCACTACAACAGGTATGGATGCATTATTGTCTGTTCGTAATTTCCCATTGTTGATATTCAGAATTGGACTATCTGAACTCATTAAGTAGCACAACAAATAGTGCCCTGGGATTTGAAGGGAAAGGTTGTGGGTCAAAATCCTATTATATGAACAACAACAGTGAGATGTAGGCAAATCGAGGTAACGATTCCCAAATGATTTCCACTTCTAGTCACATACAAAACATTCTATAGCTTGATACATAATGTTAGGTCAAGGCAATCCGGTCAGGATGCACATATGGGAACAGATGCTGATCAGTTGAAGTTATAACTATCAATTCTTGCTCTCCTCAAGTTGGTAAAGAGAAATGTGTGTTTAAATAATTAGTATCTTCGTCCTGTGTAAATTCTTTCTAGAAAGTATCATTTTCCAGATTAGAATCAATCTCGAAGTTTTATTCTATTATCCGAAAACCCCCCAGTGTACTGTAAGTAAAGGAATGTAAAACTCGTTCTACAGTGACGATGAAAAACAATCCATTTCTCCAAATACTGTTTATTTATACCATGATATCGTGAATGAATGCATAAAGCTATTGAGGTTGCCTGGCTCTTTGATGTTAATATGATTTGTATTACTGTTAACAAGAAAGAAGTCTTATTGATAAGTATCAATTAAATGAGACTTATTGAAGCAGAATGGGAATCAGAAATCTAGCGCGCTATCCTTACCATCTGTTGTGGTGACGTTTGGTAAGAATTTTACAATTAATTTCGGTTTCTTTAAGAAAATCTTTAGGTTTATCAAATTTTTAAGTTTTATTACGAGACAGAATTTACTAAAGTTATCGTTTATTCTTGTCTCGTTACTGGATATTCAATAATAATCATGTCTTTCAGTATGGGGTTGTGGAGGTTGTTGAATTTTATTGAAATCATGGGTCGATCTAAGTTAAACCACTATTCAAAATCTAGAAGCACTGAATGGTTGTTTCGTCCACGCATGGGGCTCCTCAGCAGTGTACATCCACAATCCTGCATGCGGGAATCAAACCAAGGATTTTTAGTTTCGCGCACGGATGTTTAACTTTTAAACCACTGATCCAGCATACAAAGGTGCTTGTTTTCGGACGTTCTGATTGATTTTTATTTATTTATTTAAACACATAAATATTGGTACAAGGAAGCACCAGATACATATGCGCCTCACAAATCTCACTCGATTTGTGTGAGGCTGCCCAGGTGCCCAGACTGAAACAGGTGGTTTTCTTAGGGGGCCACTCCCCGAGCCTTTGACTTACAGATCTGATCCACAAGGCAGTGGAGAATCGTAAGGAGATGCAGTCCCATGGTAGCTGGTGACCAGCGATTGGTTCATACGCCATTTGTTCCTTCAGGATACTGTAGCCCATGTGCACCACTGGTTTGGAATCAGGGTTTTCCAACTCCACTAGGTGAACTTTCCGTGTCCACCAACCCGGTTAAAGCGCCTGACATTCTCTTTTCGTCCTCTCAATTTCGTAAACAACAGTAATGCGACGAGAAGGCAATGAGTAGAACTTCTCTGACAGAGGTTATATATTCGCGTGTCCATATGAGAGCATTTGGAGAGGGAGAACGGACTCTCCCCACTCTCGGCCGTACCAGAGCATTTGGGGTCTCTGATTGATTAATACTTTTATATCGAATCATGAAGATAGTTGATTAGTTTGAGTTTCAATTGGTTCTTCTCATAATTCAAAATAAAAAGCAGAGTTTGGAAGAAGGAGATAACTTTTCATTAGTTTAACGAATATATGTTTTATGTAATTCTTGTATTAATATTTACTTTCGTATTTTCTTTTTTTATTCATTTAGGGATAGGTTGTTTATTGATGGATAGTTTACTAGTTGTAAGTGGAGGGATTACAACAATTATGTTCACTTTGATGATGCATTGTACATGTTCTGAAACATCTAAAGCTTATCAAGCAACTCATTATTCTATATTAAGTACGGCAGAATTATTGGGGAAACTTTTATTTAGTACAATAGCTGCATATTTTACAGATTTATTCGGATATGGAATTGCTTATTTATGCTTTTTAATTTTATCTATACTTCCAATTCTATATGTTTATAAATACTCTGGGAAATTTCGATTTCTTCCCTAAATAGTTATCTAACTCGGTAAGTTTTATCTTGATAATCGGCTATAACTATCGGTCAATCCAAGACTTGTAACCTTGAATAACAAGTTTATTTATCCATTGGTTCATATGTTATAGTGTAACATGTTCTCATAAGCAATACTATTCTTTCACTAAAGAAAAAAAATTAAAAGTGTATTAATTCAGTGATGAAATTATACGATAAATGAAAATTAGACTTCAATTATTTTCATAGTTGAAAGCGTGAATCAATTGAAGCAAGGCAACCAGGGAAAATCTGGAAGCACTGGATGGCCGTTTCGTCCTATTGTGGGACTCCTCTGCAGTGCGCATCCACGATCCTGCACTCGCGAGATTCAAACCCAGGACCTACCAGTCTCGCACCAGAGCACTTAACCGATAGACCACTGAGCCAGCATCTGGTGGTGTTTATGTCCAACTCCAACCAATCCACGAATTTAAAAAAAAAGAATTGCAAACGAAACCTTTTCTATCAGCATCATAATGTGTTGCGAATCATTTTCAATCTAAACTTTTAAAAATGAATCGTATACAATGATTCAGATTTATGTACACTTTCTTATCTGCCTAAGTATAACTCCGTTTTCCATCAACTATATACGTTGCTAGTCTATGAAGGTGGTAATTAGTGGCAGATATCATCCTTCACATAACATTTGATAACCCGTTTTATATATGGTCCGAAAAAAGAAATTACATAATTAACTCATGTCTATCCTTCGAAATTCAAACTGTGTGATGTCTAGCTACATATTTTAATACAATCCACGGTCAACCAAAATGTTGTCGGCACTAAGAGAGCTTGTAAATCAATTCATAGTTAGTCCGTCAGTCACAACGTAGAACTTCGTACGCACATACATCAGTTCGAGTTGCCATGCCACATTAGCACAGAGATACAATTATCGATTCCAATCCCATGGTGGTAGAAGTAGTAAGAGCATAATCATTATGTGAAAGATTAAGATATGAAGATGTTATTGAAGGAGTATAATACAGTGAAATAAATTTGAAAGGAGAAAAAGGATAGGGACATGAGGAATTCAGAGAATTAGGATTTGGTAGAACACAAAGAGTGGATGCACCTTCGCCATTTCAAACGATTTTGAGCCATGTCATTCAAGGTCTCTAACCATCGATTGCTATCATGTCGCTAATCACAACCAGGTAGTCTACACCTACCAACATGTCTCAGTCCACTTGTCAGTGACTTCATGGATTTGTGCTACGTTTTGGTCTGGTCGCCCCTAGCTTACTTCCAACCTACTCCTACACCAGTGACCATACCGCGTTGAAATCAATTTATGTGTGTCATAGTTTTTGTAAAAATTAAGTTGCTTTTCAAACAGTTTCACATCAATTTATTTTCTCTAAAATACCAATTGTTGCCCAACATAATGTATCATTGACCGAGTGAAAGATCTGATCCATAAGACAGTGGCGCATTGTGAGGAGATGCATTTCCATGGTAGCCGGTGACTAACAATAGGTTCATACGCCATTTGTTCCTTCAGGATGCTGGAGACCATGTGCACCATTGGTTTGGAATCAGGGTTTTCCAACTCCCCTAGGTGAACTTTCCGTGTCCACCAACCCGGTTAAAGCGCCGTACATTCTCTTTTCGTCTTCTCAATTTCGTGAACAAAACCTGTGGCACGATAAGGCAGTGAGTAGGACTTACCTGTCAGAGGCTGTATACGCGTGGCCATGTGATAGCATTTGGAGAGGGAGAGCGTACTCTCCCCAATCTCGGCAGTACCAGGGCATCTAGGGGGCTCAGGTTCTTCTTAGTGTTGATTGAACGTTATCTATCAAGTTGTAATGTAGCCACTAGTCTAAGTAACTCTTTTTAGTTTAAAAGAGTTTTTCGATACTATCCATTCTTCCCAATTGTTCATCTTTCTTTTTAGATTCAGTTTACTTGCTAATTACAAAAGGTTGAAACAATCTGAAATTGTTGACTATGTAAATAAATGAAATTGGATTGTGCCAAATAAACTAAAAAAAATTCGAGTTGAAAGTTTTTTTAAGCTCATGCTACTCACTAGAGGAACAGTTTTTATTTTACAAAGAAGGAAATCTATACGAAATTATAAGTAAATTAATTATTTGGTTAATGTTGTGTGAGCTACTTATATTCACATAAGTAGTATATGGTGATGGTCGAGCAAAGAATGTATTTTTGTAAATGATCGATAAGGAAAGAATAAGAACGAAGCGCAATCAGTATGAAAATGCATGAACAATGAGATCAGAGAAGATGGACTGATATTTACACAAATAACAGTAAAGATTGAAACCGTTTGTTTTATATTTTGCAAATTAACTGTTTGCTGTATGGTTATCAGAATTTAGTGAGATAGTTTGTAATTTGTGTTTAAATACATTCAATTATCCCCACTCGTGTTCTTGTTCACTACACTAGTAGTAGGGAAAAATTCATTTATTCTATAGTTTATCTACTTACATCTGATTGTAATTGTATTGTGATTGTTTTTTTTTTCATTGGATAACTCCATTACTTTCTTTTCTATTAATGTTTGATAGTATGGATATGTTATTTTTTGACCTTACATTAAACTGTAATTGACCTATTTTGTAATATATGGGATATTTCTTCATTTTTGGGCTTTCTAAAATATATATTCGTTTGTAATTGGTTGTTGACTTTTATCAATAAAGTATAAGTTTAAGCGAATTTAGTTTCCATTTGATATCTAATTTTGCACAGTTTGTTACGTAATCCAGACTTTAAATAAATTTCTAGTGACTTGAGTTATTACATTATTGATACTATAACTGAATTTAGACCACTCAGTCAATCACAACGTAGAACTTCGTACGTACGTACATCACTTCGAGTTGCCATACCATATTACCACAGAGATACAATTATCGATTCGAATCCCATGGTGGTAGAAGTAGTAAGAGTATAAACATTAATGTGAAAGATTAAGATATGAAGATGTTATTGAAGGAGTATAATACAGTGAAATAAATTTGAAAGGAGAAAAAGGATAGGGACATGAAGAATTCAGAAGATTAGAATTTGATAGAACACAAAGAGTGGATGCACCTTCGCCATTTCAAACGATTTTGAGCCATGTCATTCAAGGTCTCTAACCATCGATTGCTATCATGTCGCTAATCCCGACCAGGTAGTCTACACCTACCAACATGTCTCAGTCCACTTGTCAGTGACTTCATGGATTTGTGCTACGTTTTGGTCTGGTCGCCCCTAGCTTTCTTCCAACCTACACCATAAACATTGCACGTCGGGGCAGTCAGTGGTTGGGCATTTGTAACATGTGTCCAGCCATTTCAACTGATGAAGTTTCACTACTTCAATTGATTTTCCATGCTTACGTAGTACCTGTTTCCTAACAACTGCATTACTTACCCGGTGGTCTCAGTATATACGAGCAATCCTTCGAAGACATCTATGATCGAATACTAGTAACCTACGTATATTCTATACTCTTGCCGGTCACGTTTTACTGCCTTAATTTCGACCAGTATGAATTGACATAATTGCATCTCTGTGCGGAATAACTTGATATATTTATTATGTCAAGTTTTTATGGCATCTGAATAGTAACAGAATCCAGAACGTATACGTCTTCCTATTTGGGACCCATTGCAGATTGAACATTATTTCTTAGATGCGGTTAATTTGGATTTATCTGAATTGCAACAAGACTGACAATGTCTGTGCATAAATATCCTTGCTATCTTTTTTTTTCATAGTAGATCATGCGTGACGGTGTTAGGTATATAGTGCGTTGTGTTCCAAGAAGAATGAAGAAAAAATAACCTAATCCGGTCATGTCACTGCATGTTTTGCCAACTCAATAATTCGATTTCTTTCCATATTTAGTTCACTGTTTTCCATATTGATGAGAGCCTAACTTCGTTTTGCACCTCCATCTAAATAGTATGGTCTTTCCTCCCTCTCCATGTTTCACTAGTCTTATAATTCACTGACGGATCAGTTCTATTGTATTATTTATTTACAGTATCCAAGAATCTGTATAGAGAAATGTTTCTTTTTAGCAAGCATTCATTACCATAGCTATGCATTTGTAAACAATAAGAAAAGCATGGCAAGTTTTGAAGGTATCTTACTAGTGGTCTACTTTTATCAGGTTATGAAATTGTTGCGCCAGTGGAATGTCACTAAGCCCTGTCTAAATCATCCAGCAGCAGGTGAATAAATGTCGAACAATTTAAGCTAAAAGACAACCAACTATGGACAGACGCATGCGGCTGTGGTCTCGCTTTGTATTGTGCAATATAATAATACTAATATATCATGGTGCCTTTTGGGAGTATTTATTCTAGCCAGTCACATGAGAAGTTGATTCACCTAGTTGTCACGATGAAATAATTTGAATCAAGTTATAACAGCTAAGTGACTTCAATGTAAGCTAGGAGGTCACACTATTTCCTTCCGACTTGAGTAGATCTCAATCATAGACACAGGTCACTTACATTGGTGATCTACATAACTATTTCCACAATTTATAAGAAACCAATGTATTAGTAGATATTAAGAATTAAACCATAATTATAGTAAAAATGATAAGTGCGTTAATATCTTTCTTCATTGCTATGACAAGTAGTTTTAATACACTCATTAAGCAATATCAGTATGATTCCATCTGTTCACTCTCTCCTTTCGGATTGAGGAGGTGAACTGCATCATGATCTCGTTAACGATGTCCCAATTGGTTGTCCACAAGTGAGCCAAAATCTGAGATGAATACTATGGTACTAAGATGTTCAAATTAAGTAGTGTTTCGACGGGGTAGTCAATCCCCTAGCATATCAAACATCAGAATCAGCATTTTATTGCCCCTTGTATGAGTTTATTATTTTCGGACAACGATGACGTTTGTGCCCCGCTTAACTTCGTATATTTGTCCATCTAATTTGCGTTAGTAAATAATGCAATGAAGTTCGAGAATAATTTTAAATACATACAATTCACACATGCATCAATGCAAACGGACAGTCAGAGATGGTGAACGCGTCTTCTGAATTTATTTAAAGCTTACTTGAATATCTGGACCACCCGTTCCTGCAATCTAGATTTTTCGACAAGTTATTTAAATTCGTTTGTTTTAATACATCCTTACGTCTATTAATCACATAACTTATTCAGGAGCGTTTATCAAATGTTTATGGCCTTTTGCTGTACCAGTTAAAAAAGTACATTTAGAGACATCGTAATGTCTGGTAATATAAATTGAAAAGAATGAACATTATTCACATGTCATTTCTTAGACTTCTGACATCAGGATCGATGAAGAAATAGGAAAGGGAAACTTGTTGAGATACATTGTACTGAGAATTCTGCATTATACCATACAATATTATTGAATAAAACCATTAACGATGATAATGACCAAACATTCATTATCATGATAAATTCAGGCGAGTGTATCGATACATACTGTTATCCACGCATGCCCACGGTCACACAAATAAATGACGGAATAACTAGTAAGATCAAGATAGCTCTTTTGTCTTAAAGCTAGGGAACTTCACAATGGTGTGTAATAAAATGAAGGCTTTTACAGTGAGCACTAAAGGTACTAGCACTAGAGATATCCTGCTTAAACGTCATCCAGGTGTACTGAATATCACAATGATAATATTGCTTGATATGTCCCTCCACTTTGCATGCTCTGTGTTATTATAATTCAGTATTTAGCTGGTGTCTATGTTTACCGACCCCTCAGCATATTACTGCGGTAGCATTGTAACAACTTGAACTGGTTGGTTCAGAGTTGGTCGAAAAAGGCTTTGTAATGTTAAACCATTATTGCTCAAGTGTTTGTTTTTAATTACTTCGCGTTGTATTTATATTTCCAATTATAACAATATTTAAATCACACAACCGGCTGATTACAGTGAAATTCAATGGGGATGATGTACTGAAGGCCACAAGCTCCTCAGGCTTAGACATATGGCGCCTGAATGTCGATTTCTATCTGGAATCTTCCAGTACGCCGAATGCGCCCGATTACCAAGTGCGAAAACACATAGTCGAAAGGAAATTTTTTGTATCTAGTCTATTTTATATGCATATACACTCACTTAAGTATACCTTTCAGTCCCTTATGTTAGTTATGTCCATGACTAACTAATCAAACTGTTGCTTAAGCTCCCTCCACGTCAATCTGGACTGATGTGTCTGTAAACTATTCCTATTGAATGTGAACTACCAATTGAAAGACATTATTATCCTATCATATTAGTGTGACTGTGATGTTTAAATAAATCAATGACTTCTTAGTATTGATGACTGTTGTAATTTTGAATTCCAAATACAATACATTCGTTCGAGTTCATCTGATACTTCTTGATTAAATTGCGTTATTCCTGGGATTACTAGTTCATACTACAATTCAAATACTTCTAATTATCATGTTGGCGTCGCGACTGAGCCTGTGATGGAACGGTTAAATATAAATTCAGATTTTAATGCTTTTGAGGAGTACATGGAAAGGTTCGAAATCTGGGCTATGACCAAGGAAGATGATGAGGATTTTAATATTGTGGCCCATTTCCTTACATTCATCGGGAAAGAAGCATACAGCCTTATAAAGATTTTGGCACTTCCAGACAAACCGATTTCACTCCCCTATGCAACTCTCAAGCAACTTCTGTTGGATCATGTAAAGTATACAAATTCCGAATGCGGTAAGAAAGGAAAATCCGATAAAATGACTCGTCAGAACATCAGGAATTCCACTTATTCAAACAGTCGTCGTAGTTCGATGCGTAATCAAATTTATTCAGATAATACTTCATTGAGTTGTGAAACAGTCCATGATGATGAGCACAAGTTTAGTAAATGCATGTTCTGCGGCAAGTTTCACCCATGTAATTCATGTATATTTCGTAATTCTAAATGCTTTAAATGTGGTATAACTGGACATATTCAGTCAGTTTGTAATACCATGGTTCATTTCGCTGAAAGTAATGCTAAGATGGATGCTTCTAATGATCAGTTATCTTTATCTAGAAGAGGTATAACGTTATATAACAGTCCAGAGTTGAATGAAACCCAGAGTCATTGGGAGGCGAAAATTCTCAACCAATCAACTTATCGGATTTCTCATGTTATTGTATCAGATATGGTTTGTCGTAATAATTCACATACTTCTGATGTAATTTCTTACAACTCTGAGAATAGAATGTTAACTGAGTCAAATCATGATCAAAAACCAAATTCAGTCATGGTAGATGTTGAATTCCCTGATGATCCATTACCTAATGAAACTCTTAATCAATTTGAGGAAAATATTTCAGAAGAATCGAATTCTGATATCATATCAAGTGTCAGTGGTCCTCATAATGAATTTATCTCTAATGATATTCCTCATGAATGTGAAAAATATGTTTCTTATGAATTGAATTCTAGTCATATTTCTGATGTTATTGTGTCATATGTTGGATACTCTCACGAACAATGCATGTTGAATAGAATCCCTAGTCAGGGGTATAATGATACAGAGGGGATAGCAAAATTTTCCGAAGCAACCAGAGAACCAGTTTGCCCAGAAGTGAAGTTTGCACAGACAGAGAATCCAAATCAAGTCCAAGATTATCCTAATGAATATGAGGCAGATGAATGTTTTCTATCCGATTGTTTCGCAGGTAAATCAAGCCTAATTGAATCACGTGTGTTAATTACATATATCAATGTATATCCATCTGTGTATTCTAATATGAATAACAAAAAGAATATGTATCATGATTTTTATTCAAGTCAAAGTCACATGATGGAATACCTCAAATTATATATCAGTGTTTATTCCCAAATACTCACATACAGTAGTCGGTGCGTAAGATTTGAGATAATGCAAATTGGGAACGTCATATTGGCTAAAACATTGCGAATCAAGGACCCAACATTATTTCGTGGGGGAGGATATTGTTGGAAAGTCCATGATGCAAATTCTAAATATCAATGGTTTCACTACACAACCGACATGCTGATTGTATACAATTCTAGAACCCAGGTGAGTCTGTTCCAATTTCCGTTGTTAATTCTAATACTAATGAGTGCATTCTAGATAATACAGAGTGTACATTCAATACACCATCGGACAGATGTAGGATGAACTTAAGAAGAAGACAAACAATCGATTACAGACACTTACACTTCAATTCGAGCTGTGGCGGATGTGATGTTTAAATAAATCAATGACTTCTTAGTATTGATGACTGTTGTAATTTTGAATTCCAAATACAATACATTCGTTCGAGTTCATCTGATACTTCTTGATTAAATTGCGTTATTCCTGGGATTACTAGTTCATACTACAATTCAAATACTTCTAATTATCATAGTGACTAATAAATTTTTTTCATTTTATTAAGATACGCAATACTGGACGGTATTTTTGTGCGTTTCAGTTAATGGCTGTAATTCTTTAATTATTGTACTAATCTAATTGTTTTTATGTTCAGAAACAGATAAAGTTTAAAGCCAAGTTGCCCTTGTTCTGACTATAGCTTTCACAGAGACTCTGGGATCACCAGTATCGCTTTTACAGTTTTAATAGTATATCTGTAGGACAAAATAAATCCTACACCTTAGTAAGTTAAGTACACTGGTGTTAAGTGGTTTAATGCTTATAAAATAAATTCATTCCTTGGAAAAAAGAATATAAATGTCATTTGGTAATTTCTGACTAGTGCAATGTACTGTTCTTGAATGGTACTATTTAATCGGCCCATCGCATTACTGATAATTTGTCAAACAGTACACAACATGGTTTTTGTGAAGGATTGTCATACACATCTGAGATTAGTCGCTCGATAGTGGAAGACTGCCAAGTGATATCTACGTTGGCTTCAAAAAAAGTTTCGAGGAGGTTTCATAAACTCAACTTCTGTTTAAGTTAGTATCTCTAGATAACCGCCCAGAAGTGTAGTGGTGGGTCCTCCATAGAAAAATAACATAACACTTATAAACTAGTGCCTGGCAGATTATAGTAAGCCACCATCCTAGGTCATTAAATGTAAATAACCCACGTGAATGAAGTCCTGGTATATTAGATTCCCGACGCTATTTTACGCTGGTCACATTGAAAATTGAAGAGAAATAGCGGAAGATGCCGACGCACAAGAAATTCGCGCCAATCTAGACATTCTAGCAGACTAGTCCAAGTCACGTTTAATGACTATCAGTGAGGACAAATGTAGCTACATATACTCTGGACATGCAGTTACCAATAAATAAAAAACTGAGTAAAAATCAACGCTGTTGTAAGGCCAGTGAGATGTTATTGAGCCCTAGTATGATAATTAGAAGTATTTGAATTGTAGTATGAACTAGTAATCCCAGGAATAACGCAATTTAATCAAGAAGTATCAGATGAACTCGAACGAATGTATTGTATTTGGAATTCAAAATTACAACAGTCATCAATACTAAGAAGTCATTGATTTATTTAAACATCACATCCGCCACAGCTCGAATTGAAGTGTAAGTGTCTGTAATCGATTGTTTGTCTTCTTCTTAAGTTCATCCTACATCTGTCCGATGGTGTATTGAATGTACACTCTGTATTATCTAGAATGCACTCATTAGTATTAGAATTAACAACGGAAATTGGAACAGACTCACCTGGGTTCTAGAATTGTATACAATCAGCATGTCGGTTGTGTAGTGAAACCATTGATATTTAGAATTTGCATCATGGACTTTCCAACAATATCCTCCCCCACGAAATAATGTTGGGTCCTTGATTCGCAATGTTTTAGCCAATATGACGTTCCCAATTTGCATTATCTCAAATCTTACGCACCGACTACTGTATGTGAGTATTTGGGAATAAACACTGATATATAATTTGAGGTATTCCATCATGTGACTTTGACTTGAATAAAAATCATGATACATATTCTTTTTGTTATTCATATTAGAATACACAGATGGATATACATTGATATATGTAATTAACACACGTGATTCAATTAGGCTTGATTTACCTGCGAAACAATCGGATAGAAAACATTCATCTGCCTCATATTCATTAGGATAATCTTGGACTTGATTTGGATTCTCTGTCTGTGCAAACTTCACTTCTGGGCAAACTGGTTCTCTGGTTGCTTCGGAAAATTTTGCTATCCCCTCTGTATCATTATACCCCTGACTAGGGATTCTATTCAACATGCATTGTTCGTGAGAGTATCCAACATATGACACAATAACATCAGAAATATGACTAGAATTCAATTCATAAGAAACATATTTTTCACATTCATGAGGAATATCATTAGAGATAAATTCATTATGAGGACCACTGACACTTGATATGATATCAGAATTCGATTCTTCTGAAATATTTTCCTCAAATTGATTAAGAGTTTCATTAGGTAATGGATCATCAGGGAATTCAACATCTACCATGACTGAATTTGGTTTTTGATCATGATTTGACTCAGTTAACATTCTATTCTCAGAGTTGTAAGAAATTACATCAGAAGTATGTGAATTATTACGACAAACCATATCTGATACAATAACATGAGAAATCCGATAAGTTGATTGGTTGAGAATTTTCGCCTCCCAATGACTCTGGGTTTCATTCAACTCTGGACTGTTATATAACGTTATACCTCTTCTAGATAAAGATAACTGATCATTAGAAGCATCCATCTTAGCATTACTTTCAGCGAAATGAACCATGGTATTACAAACTGACTGAATATGTCCAGTTATACCACATTTAAAGCATTTAGAATTACGAAATATACATGAATTACATGGGTGAAACTTGCCGCAGAACATGCATTTACTAAACTTGTGCTCATCATCATGGACTGTTTCACAACTCAATGAAGTATTATCTGAATAAATTTGATTACGCATCGAACTACGACGACTGTTTGAATAAGTGGAATTCCTGATGTTCTGACGAGTCATTTTATCGGATTTTCCTTTCTTACCGCATTCGGAATTTGTATACTTTACATGATCCAACAGAAGTTGCTTGAGAGTTGCATAGGGGAGTGAAATCGGTTTGTCTGGAAGTGCCAAAATCTTTATAAGGCTGTATGCTTCTTTCCCGATGAATGTAAGGAAATGGGCCACAATATTAAAATCCTCATCATCTTCCTTGGTCATAGCCCAGATTTCGAACCTTTCCATGTACTCCTCAAAAGCATTAAAATCTGAATTTATATTTAACCGTTCCATCACAGGCTCAGTCGCGACGCCAATATGATAATTAGAAGTATTTGAATTGTAGTATGAACTAGTAATCCCAGGAATAACGCAATTTAATCAAGAAGTATCAGATGAACTCGAACGAATGTATTGTATTTGGAATTCAAAATTACAACAGTCATCAATACTAAGAAGTCATTGATTTATTTAAACATCACACCTAGTCAAATCATCAGGCGGTTGATTCCCTTCAAGACCAAGAACAACTAATGCGGATCAGTTAATCGTATGCTGTGGACTTGCCCGTACAGTGGTGACCGCAACTTCTCCCTTGTTGTACCAACTTTTACCAATACGTTTCTGTAATAACGTCCTTTGTGTTATACGGTCTTCAAAGCAGCCATAGTACCTTGATACGAATAAGAGGTAATCCGCATTAGGTGCTGATCACGAAGTGTGTTTTCGAAGTCAGATGTTTCGCCACACTATTTCCGTCTAACTAGAATAGGCTTTCAATCATTTGGCATAGATAATCTTCCTTGTCGATCTACACTGTCAGCTCTGAGTCACAACTATACAGTTGTAAAGGTATATATAGTCTTGAGACCACTTGTCACCGCTGTCCGATTTCATACGTTGTGATAGGACATTTAGGAGCGATACCTTGGAGGGAGTAAGGAGGACAGCTGCCGGTGCAATGAGGGAATTACGGAGCCTAACAGTACACAATGGGGGTTGAAAAGTTAGATATATTCTCTTCTTTGCAGATAATTAAGAGTCCATCTTGTTTTGGAGTATAAGTTACAGAAAAATACTTACTTTTTCCTTCTAGCAGAAAGAAAAATCAGAAGGGAATGGCGACGTAGCTCAAAAACTCAGAATAAAGAAATCACCGTGACAAAGTTTCCCACCGATTAATCAACACTTGAAATATGCTAGGAGAAAATATGGCATCTAAACCCTCAATTATCTCATTCAAGGGGAAATAAGACACTCACAGAGCTTTCTAGAAAACATCTAGCACAGGCTCTACGTTTTCTGTCTTCAGTATACAAATCTGAATCTGAAATGTAAAGTGGACACCAGACTTTTGATGTAATTTAGTGGCGCAGTAGGTTTCTGTAACTGGCTTCCTTCTGTACTGACTCACTTTTCCTTACGGATATTTGTTTGGTCAGGTTTTAAGCCTGATATAAAAACTGAAAGGGTTAAGCTATGAATAGAGTGAAAAACATTCCTTAATTAGGACCATCTGAACATTTCTGAATTTTTCGTGGTTTTAAACACGAAGATGAAATCGGAACGTTCACATCTTTCTTTAGATAAAGGATAGCTGTGAATTATTTAAGATATTGTTTACTACATTAACGATATCTGTATGCTCAATGGATAAATATCTGGGAAAAGAAATACTGTAGATTATCAGCGCAGATGATTTCTGTCGAATGATTGGAGGTCTACTGGAGTTAGACGGCGTGACGAACACAAAATCACTTAGGTAAAGACCATCTCAAAAATCCATACCATACACTCGGTACGTGCTTAATTAGAAGAGCTGCAAACAAACAGTAAGAATATGAAGAGTTTTCATTAAGAAGTATAGTAGGTCGGTGGATCTGTGTAAATCCTTACAAATTGTTTTCCAATTAAGAACCAATATTAAGAATCTTTGAAGAGACCGTAACCGTGAAAACGTGCTAATAAATAAACTCTTAAAAACTTTAAGTTAAACTATACGCCCATCAGCCACATTCAAACAAACGAGGAAAACACGATTGAAATTAAATCAGAGAACCTGTCAACAGGTCAGGCATCATTTAAGTGCGAATATAAAAAAATCCGGAATATATGTAAAAAGACCATAGCTAAATCCCGCACGGCTTACGAACGACAGTTGGCATGCGATAGCCGTACCTGTCCGAAGCGACTGTTTTCGTATGTTAAAAGGCGGACGAAACGTAGTGATGGTATCCCCTCATTACTGTTAAGCGAAAATTCAGATTTATTGGCTGAATCTGATCTGGCGAAAGCGGAGTTATTTGCTAACTATTTCAGTGAAGTCTACTCTGTGTAGTGTTACAACTACTTGTCCCGTTGACAATGAGATACCAGCCATAGGACCTTTACACGTGACAGAGGATATTGTTCTTCCTTTGATAACTAACCTAAAACCTTGTAAGATACCGGGCCCCGATGGGTTACACCCACGTTTATTGTCGTCGCTTGCGGACATTATCTCAAGACCGCTCACGATGCTCTTCAACATGTCCCTTTCACAGGCTCAACTACCTAGAGACTGGAAAGACGCCATAGTTAGTCCTATATTTAAGGATGGTCAGAGACGGATCGTATCTAACTACCGGCCTGTTAGCCTGACCAGTATAGTAGTTAAGTTACTTGAAAAATTAATTTGGGCTAAGCTACTGAGCCACATAGATTCGTACAATCTGTTAACTCCCGAGCAACATGGGTTTCGTAACAAGCATTCATGCTTGACTAACTTACTCATTGCGAGAGAGGATTGGACAGCTGCCCTAGACAACGGCCAGTCTGTCGACGTGATATTCATAGGTTTTAGCAAAGCGTTTGATAAGGTTTCACACTTAGGTCTTATGCAAAAGCTCTCGAGCTTTGGAATAACAGGTGCTATACAGGAATGGATAGGAAGCCTCTTATGCGACCGTAGACAGAGAGTGAGGATCAATGGAACGCTATCCGAATGGAAACCGGTCAAAAGTGGTGTACTCCAAGGCACCATCTTAGGCCCTCTACTTTTCCTTCTGTATATTAATGAACTACCTTTATTACTTAAGTCGTCGACGTTATTTTTTGTGGATGATGTTAAAATTTGGAGAACAATAAGAAATGAGACTGATCGTTGTTATCTGCAAGCAGATTAAGACGAATTAGTTAGGTGGGCTCATGATTGGGGCCTGGAAGTTAATTCCAGGAAGAGCGTGTTCATGCACATCGGGCACGATATTAGTTACCACTATACCATTAACGGTACATCTCTGCCACGTGTTCATGCGCATAAAGACTTAGGAGTAATTATAAGTCACGACTTAAAAACTACTACGCACTGCAGTGCGGTTGCTTCCAAAGGCTATCGCGCGCTATAGTCGCTTCGCAGAGCATTTAAATGCTTTGACGAGGAGAAGTTTCGAATTTTATATCCCACCTATGTAAGGCCACACTTAGAATACTGTATCCAAGCAGCTAGCCCATGTCTGATAAAGGATACTAAATCGCTTGAGCGTGTCCAGCGTGTAGGGACAAAATTAGTGAAGTGTCTTTCTAAACTCCCTTACGATGAGCGTTTAAAACGTCTAGACCTTTTCCCCTTATCTTATCGTAGGACGCGAGGTGACCTTATACTGGCATTTCGTATCTTTAATTATGATCTGGGTGTTAATATGTCTTATCTTTTTGCTCCCTCCAGCACTAATAATCTCCGGGGTCATAGCAAGAAGGTTCTGAAACCGCGATCTAATAAACTAAAAGTGGGGTCCCGTTTTTCCCATCGAGTGTTCAATGACTGGAACGCTTTACCAGAACAAGTGGTATCAGCACAACCAGTGAACATTTTCAAGAAGCTGGACCTTCACTGGAAGGAAATCTGTCAGGATTAACACAGGTTTATCAACCTACTATCCTTATTACTGAAGACTGAAGACTGAAGACTGAACCTAAAACTCACAGCGCCTAACACAACTTCGACCTTGGTGTAGCGCCACACGAACAATGGATATTACAAAAGTATTCATTCTTGCTTATCTTAATTGATTTTTAGGAATTTGACAGTCACGCTGAAAAGGTCAAAAAGCTTAAAGCAAAACCTAATGATCATGATCTTCTCGAGCTTTACGCCTTGTACAAACAAGCTACAGTTGGTGACAACAATACGAGTACGTTTTTTAGTTTAAATTTCATTCAGTAGGTTCACCTGGAATCCTCGATCTAAAAGGAAAGGCGAAATGGAACGCTTGGAATGGAAAAAAAGGTAAGTTGTTTAAGGCCATATGTATATGTAGTGCAGACATACCTGTACTTGAAAACCATCTGCATAAGTTAGTTTTTACAGTTGAATAATGACTTGGTGACTGAAGCAAGACATTTTACCACATTATTATAACAACTATACACTCTGAAGACTAAAGCCAGAAATCTTTTCTGCTTACGATGAGCGGAGAGATTCAATATGGTCAGTTATTTGTCCTATATGACTGGGATGCGTGCGCTTCTGTTTAATTTACCGTACACTGTACGGTATGTCGCCGTGGTTGCCGTTCCTTACTAATGGTTCATAATGGTGCCATAAACTCGTCCTGAGTATTGCGTGTTTCAACTAAAATATTCATCACAGTGACATTCGTAGGAATAAGCAGATTCGGCCTGACTACCAAGAAAGGACTTGTTTACTAGTGCATAGTTAGTCTTTTTTTAAATAAGCTACTTCCGTGTGCTACAAACTAAATTTGTAGACAGTTTGTATAAAATCGTATGATTAAATATTATTAAACATGGTTAGATATGCCCATCTCTACCGTCCAGAAATATATTAGTAGTGATGTCACATCCCTTAGTTTTATATAAATGTACATAAAGCTTGACTTGCAATATAGATTATGCAACATTAATGTAAATCAATGTTCATTATCATGCATTCATTTAACCAAGTATAACGTTATGTAGACCGGCCTATGATGATTATCAGTAATTGATTGCACCAGTCATGAGGCTGTCAGGGTTCTTACCGAATAATCTACAGTGTTTTTGAAACGCACATGTCAAAGGTCTAGTCAACTTTCAATCTTCCACTGAAGTTAAATAAGTGTAACGATCGGTCTACTTGGTTCCCGGTAGAACTGTGGACCACTTTGGCTCTTTATCCGTAAACCAACCTGTGATCCACTCCTCTTGGATGTAATAGTCAAGTGGCACCCTATTTAGTTACGTGTTGTTTCCAAGTATTTCTCATGCACCATAGAAAAGATTGTTGAGCTCTTGAATAAGCTTAAAATAAAAGAATATATATATATACGCATTCGTATGACCGAATTTTAAAACATGACAGCTGAGTGCTAGAAAGCAGTAAAATAATCATCCAAGACCTGGGCTTTGCAATTTTCAATCCTTATATCAAGGTTTCTAAGCTGCTAAACGTATAACCACAATAAATACTTGTTCATGACAATCTTTAGGAACCAATGACCATTCATCCTACTACAAACAAAGAAACCTATATTCTGTGAACTAAGTTCACAGTATTCAGCTAGTTATGATTGCAGATATTTTGTTTTTGATTGGTACAAATTACCAGCAATTTTCCTGAGTTTTCGTTGAAGACAGTTAAGAAACTTCCATAGTATCGGTCACTCATCTGATAGGATACAAATTTTACTAAAGGATGTTTTAAACGTATGTCTGAATTATCCACCTAAAAGCTCAATACACTAGACGTACTTTGGCCTTGGGTTACAGTTCATATAGATAACAAGAAGAACGGACAATACATTTAGAAAAACAATTTGTGGTATAAATGGATATCTTCACTCATTTCATCTTGTAGTTATTTGCGAAATATAACAATTGTACTTACTAATGTTATAAGCCAGTAAAATATTTCGCATTGATTTATTTTGTTACCATCAGCTCGCGGCTTTTTTTACTGATGTATCACTGTCCTAATAAATGGTTCCAAAAAGTCACCATTTAGTCTTACACAACGTAGAACCTGGCATATATGCTCATCAGTTCTTGTTGCCATATCGCTAGCATAAGTTATAAAAGTGGTTTCCTGTTGATTTTATTACTGTTTACTTTTAAATTACAGGTATTTGCAGAGAAGAAGCCAAAAAGTTGTACGTGGATAAAGCTAAATGCCTTATTGCAAAACATGGACTGGAATCATAATTACTATTAATTTTGTGCCAGAAAACTAATCTATTCAGTTAATATTTATTTATTTTTGATATGATTTACATATTAAGGTTGGTTATTTTAACGCTTTAGTTCCTCATCTTTTTGATTTTTTACTTAACAAATGTAAATTGTAACGATAGGGGTCACCAAACATTTTTGATAGGTCTTACAGTTATTTTTGATTGTATATCTAAACGTATTTTACGACAATAATGAATTCTGTTGTCTTTCATACCTTGTTTTAATATCGAAATATATTTTAAAGAAAACATGGAGATACTTCTTTTTGTTTAGAAACAGTCGGTCTCAGCGATTTGGATAAATGAGGACTATAGTATACGTTCAGTCAGTTACAGGCAACGTAGAACCTGATATATATTGGTTCAAGTCGCCATATCACATTAGCACGGCGAGACAAAATTATTACATGACTAATCTTAGAGCAGTAAAAATATCATTAATATAAAAGGTTTGGTATACAGAAAAGAAAACGAAGGTGTAAGGAGATTTCAAGACTCAGGTTCTATAGAAAGACATGAAGTAAATGAACATGTGCTATGGCGAACGATTCTGGGACATGTCACTTTATTTATTATTTATTTGAACACATAAATGTTGGTACAAAAGGGGCACCAGATACATATGCGCCACACAAATCTTATTTGATTTGTGTAGGGGCTGTGATACTGACCGGGTGCCCAAACCGAAGCAGGTGGTTTTCTTAGGGGGCCACACCCCAAACCTTTGACCTAAAGGTCTGATCCACAAGGCGGTTTAGCATCGTGAGGAGATGCAGTCCCATGGTAGCCAGTGATCAACAATTGATTCATACACCATTTGTTCCTTCAGGATACTGGAGCCCATGTACACCATTGGTTCGGAATGAGGGTTTTCCAACTCCCCTAGGTGGACGCGCCGTGTCCACCAACTCGGTTGAAGCTTCGGACATTGGCTTTTCGTCCTCTCAATTTCGTAAACAATAGTAATGCGACGAGAAGCCAATGAGTAGGACTTCCCTGGTAGAGACTATATACGCGTGGTCATGTGAAAGCATTTGGAGAGGGAGAACGGACTCTCCTCGCTCTCGGCCATACCAGGGCATTTGGGGGCAACGTAGACATTCCGCTTGAAGCCTAACCATTGGTTACGATAACCAAGTGGAACCCTACAAGCTAGTCTACACCTACTTAGATGGAACAGTTCGGTTGTCAAGTACTTCATGCAATGGAATACTGCAAATACGATTTAATGTAGAGGCTTGATGAAGGACTAATTGCAGAGAAATATTTCTCTCAACCTGTATTTTTAACATCTCAGTGGGAATATTTGATGACTTCTACATTGACTGATCTTAGAAAATAACTAAAGTAATGAAATTCCTCTTTGTATTTGTATTAAATGCAACATACATGAATTGTACTTAATACTTGAGCTTACAGACAACTACATACATAAATACTAATATTTTTTTGCCTAATCAGATCCATAATTTAAAATGCTGCTAGTTGAAATCCTACAATGATGCAGCGTCAAATCCAATCATTCACCCAATATTCAAAAGAATTATTCTTAAAACCAGTTCAAAACGTCGTTATAACAAGTAAAACAACTAATTAATTTGATTGATCTAAGAACTTAAATAAATATTTAGGAGTATATCTCGATCGTTTTAGTCAGAATGCTTGTGAACATCCGTCACGTCATTAATTGACTGAGGCTGGAAATATCGATCGTCAGATTGTCTTATGGATTTCAGGGCTACTGTGCTCGCTACGTGGTCCCCTAGTCCGGGGTCCACTCCTATATGGTTCCGGTAGATCACGTTATAGAGTTGGTCCCAACTTAAATTTAACAATCATCCTAGCGTTCAATCGTTTTTAAGCTGTATTATGCAACTCATTGTATCATCACATTATCAGACTTTGGTGCGCTTAAGTTTTCTGGGAAATATACATGAGGAATAAACCTTCATCTTGTTTCTAACACACTATTGTCATCGTATCTCTCGAAAGCTAAATGGTCAGTAAATTTGTTGAAACTACTGTATTGTGTCTTTATAGAATTCAACGTAGAAGTGTGTTTGTATTATAATTATTATTAAACTCAAAAGTGGGTTTAACGAATAATGATATAATAACCGTAGATGTAATACTATTTTGAACAGTTATCTAATTAAAGTAACCCACTGTGTCATGAAAATGAAGAGGATTCAGCGAAGATAATTCTGTTTTTGAGGAAATCATTTACTGTACATTCGTGTTTATAGTTGTTCGATAAATATATGTCCACAAGAAGATAGATTTTAAAGTGATCCGACGTCCCATATATCAAAAGGAGGTTGCGTAATGATCACGGGGTCGGAGAATGATAGGAGGGTGGAAATAAGAGAGACAATTGTCTACTTGACAGATATGAAGCAAAAATGAAAAACGTAAAGCCCCCGAAAATTGAATGACAATCATGAAAAGTAGTTAGAGGAGAATAATCAGTGATTACGGTCTTGTAAAGTTGCCAAATAAAAAACTACATCGAAGCATATTGGATAAAGGAATAAGGACCAAGAATGGGTGAGTGGTTAGATGTATCGTTCTCACACATGTGGTACGGGCTTGAATTAGTTGATCGTCAACTCTTCAGCAGTGTATAGGTTTTTGTTTCAACCTCCCTTTGGTCCAATTCTTTAGACTGTATAGATCACCTTCAAGGATCACTTCTGTGAAGTAACGTATCCAGAGTTGTTCTGGTGTTCTTGTATTGAGTCGATGATAGATTTGTATTCCTCTTTTAAAAGCTACCCCATGTGTTGCTTTTAGACGCGTTTAAAAAGTGATCGCTTAGTGTAGCCAATATAACTTCCTCTACAAGATGGAGCAAATTTAATAATCCGCATCTATTCGGTCCAAAGCGAACGTTTACCCCTAACATATCCGTGACTGGTAGGCCGGGTTGAGAAGACAATATATAGCTTAGCTGAATAGAAGTTTTTATTTTAGCCATCTTAATAAGTTAAATTAAATAAGAAGACGAATCTCGTCATCACTATGTGACATTTTGACTTGAAAACTGGCTTATATTAGGCCTATGATTACTAGTACTTGTGTATTTATTTGGAGATAAATTTGGAACACATGTAACAAGTAATGTCTGAAGTGAGATCAGACTTATTCGATCATATTTCTTTTTGCTATTCACAACGATTTCGTTTCTTTCTCAATTAGATATATCATTTGATTTTATTTATCCTCGCCTTTATTGTGTTTTACTACTGTGGGTTTTTCAGCTCTTCTCTGTTATAATGTCTGGTCGCTGAAATGAATACACTTTATGCTCGGTTTAACAGTGTTATGTATCTTTTCGTATATACCTGTCATACGAAGTGCCCCTAGATGCCCTGATACAGCCGAGAGTGGGGAGAGTTCGCTCTCCCTCTCCAAATGCTTTCACATGACCACGCGTATATAGTCTCTACCAGGGAAGTCCTACTCATTGGCTTCTCGTCGCATTACTATTGTTTACGAAATTGAGAGGATGAAAAGCCAATGTCCGAAGCTTTAACCGGGTTGGTGGACACGGCGCGTCCACCTAGGGGAGTTGGCAAACCCTGATTCCAAACCAATGGTGCACATGGTCTCCAGTATCCTGATGGAACAAATGGTGTATGAATCAATTGTTGATCACTGGCTACCATGGGTCTGCATCTCCTCACGATGCTCCACTGCCTTGTGGATCAGACCTTTAGGTCAAAGGCTCGGGGTGTGGCCTTCTAAGAAAACCACCTGCTTCGGTTTGGGCACCCGGTCAGTATCACAGCCCCTACACAAATCAAATAAGATTTGTGTGGCGCATATGTATCTGGTACCCATTTGTACCAATATCTATATGTTCAAGTAAATAAGTAACTCATACGAAATATGTTGTTTAGTTTCTCAGTAATTGTTATACACTAATTAACATAAAGATACCTTATAATAAGTAGATAAGGTATGTAACATATTAAGTTCACTTATTTGTATTATTGATATATTCACATTCCTTTCTGAATTATTCACATTTAAATTACTTAACAATTAGTCAGAAATATGTACGGTGTATGAGATGATTTTGATAGCGTAATAATTAGCTATTATAAAATTTTTAAAAGTACAAATATTCAGTACGAAGAAACGTATATCTTTTTGTTTGTTTGACTGATGTTGAACAATTTGATCACATATGTAGCTGAAATTTTTCACGAACCATTGAAAGCCAGTAATCAATGCAGAACTGTCTTAACCTAGTATGAAGTTTCTCAGAATTGTGCATCCACGATCCGACCAGGAGTCGAGTCTAGACTCTTCATGGTAAGCGTCTAACATTTATATCACAGATTTGGCACTCAATGGTTTACATTTTTAACTTCAGTCGATTAGATATATTGTATAACTATCCCTCAAAGTCATTGGTGGATATCTACCACATATCTGACATGCTTCAACCATTTAATGGTTTCTCAGTTTTTGATAGTTTATCAACTTTTTGTCTGTCATCATCTATTAATGTTTACTAATTTATTTATTCTAAAAATAAATAAATTAGTTGACATTAATAGATAATTAGAGACCAAAACGTGACACAATCCATGAGTCACTGACAATTTGACTGAGCCAGTCTGGTAGGTGTAGACTATCTGGTTGGGATTCGCGAGATGATAGCAATCGATACTCAAAGGCCTTGAATGGAATGGCTCAAAATCGTTTGCAATGGCGAAGGTGCATTCACTCTTTTTGTTCTGCCAAATCCTAATCTCCTGAATTATTCATGTCTCAATCTTTTTTCTCTTTCCAAATATATTTCACTGGATTATACTCGTTGAATAACATCTTCGAACCCTAATCTTTCGGGTTACGTCTTATACTCTTACTACTTCTACCACTATGGGATTTATTTATTTATTTAAACACATAAATATTGGTACAAGGAAAAACGAGATAAATATGGGCCACATAAATCTCATTTGATTTGCGTGAGGGCTGTGATACTGCCCAGGTGCCCAAACTGAAGCAGGTGGTTTTCTTAGGGGGCCACACCCCAAGCCTTTGACATAAAGGTCTGATCCACAAGGCAGTGGAGCATTGTGAGGAGATGCAGACCCATGGTAGCCAGTGATCAACAATTGATTCATACACCATTTGTTCCATCAGGATACTGGAGACCATGTGCACCATTGGTTTGGAATCAGGGTTTGCCAACTCCCCTAGGTGGACGCGCCGTGTCCACCAACCCGGTTAAAGCTTCGGACATTGGCTTTTCGTCCTCTCAATTTCGTAAACAACGGTAATGCGACGAGAAGGCAATGAGTAGGACTTCCCTGGTAGAGACTATATACGCGTGGCCATGTGATAGCATTTGGAGAGGGAGAGCAGACTCTTCTCACTCTCGGCCATACCAGGGCATTTAGGGGCACTATGGGATTTGAATCAACAACTGCATCTCTGTGTTAATGTGGTATGGCAACTCGAACTGATGTACGTACGTATGTAAGAAGTTCTACGTTGTGACTGACTGAATTTATTTATTCTTTCATCCATGTTACTATTTAATAATTCTTAATGAAATCAAAATACTTTCATGAAATTCCATTCTTCACTTTGTCTGGTTTTTTTGGTTACTTTCTTCTATTTTTTTTTCTTCTTTTGTTCAAACTTTTCTAGCGAATATCAAATTTCAATTTTCACAATTAAAATAGGAAAATTGAAATCTTGAAGTATTGAATCATGTTATAAAAACAAAAAAAATGAGGAAGACATGGTGAATAAATAAATGAATAAATGAGCAGAAGATACAACAAGTGTGTCTGTGTGTGTGTGAAAGAGAGAGAGTACGTGTGTGTGTGTGACAGGGAAAAAATTACAACCCAACTAGTCACAGTTATAATCCTTTTAAACGTGAATAGTGAAATAAAAGTAGAAGAAGAAGAAGAAGAAGAAACAACAACAACAACAACAACAACAAAGGAATAGAATAGGGGGGGGGTTCTAAAAAAGTCATTAATATTGCAATTATTAAAAAAAAAAGATGCGACTGTTAGTTATGTGAATATATATGTACATATATACTTTATCCCAACTTGAAAGAAAGCGCAGACAAACAAAGGCAGTCATCAACAATAGTAAAAACAAACAACCAACCAAACAAACAAACAACAGTAATCACCAAAAAATGAAAATTAAAAAAAATTTACTCTTGTTTTCCCTTTTTAAAATTCAATTTATTATGAATGTTATTAGTCAAAGGAAAACAGAAACAGCAGAAGAATATAAAGAATAAAATATTCAATTTTAAAAAAAAAATTAAAATTGTCATCGAATCATATTTTGAAATCTCCCAGCCCAGCCCCTCCCCCTCCAAAAAAAAACAAAAAAAAGGAAGGAAAGGGAAACATCAATTTCGATTATGTAATCATTTAACTTTTCTTCATGTCATGTCATTATGTTATTTATTCTTTTTTATAAGATATATATGTATATAGGGAGAGTATAGAGTGAATTCATATTGTATGTAAGTGTTGTTGAATGGTGAAAAGATAATTTTGTAAAAGTTTTAATCTTTTCATAACATGCTAATGAACGTTTGTATAATTATTATTTATATAATCCAAAAGTATATGGGTGTTTATTTGTTTTAATTTTTAATTTTTTTTTTAAGCGGGAATATTCAAATGTATAATATTTTAAAAAGTGAGGATTTTGTTATTTTGGACAAGAAAGTATTTATGGATGTATAATAAGTTTGAAAAGAAATAAAACAGAGGGGGGGGGGGAGGTTCTCTTATTTGTTTAAGTTTAAGGAACTTTTTGTCTTATACTGTCCAATGTTTAATCATAATTAATAGACATGGAAAGTCCACCTAGGAAAGTTGGGAAACCCTGATTTCAAACCAATGGTGCACATGGACTCCAGTATCCTGATGGAACAAATGGTGTATGAACCAATTGTTGGTCACTGGCTACCATGGGAATGCATCTCCTCACTATGCTCCACTACGTTGTGGATCAGACCTTTAGGTCAAAGACTCCGGGTGTGACCTCCTAAGAAAACCACCTGTTTCAGTTTGGGCACCTGAGCAGTATCACAGCTCTTACACAAATCAAATAACATTTGTGTGGCGCAAATATATCTGGTGCCCCTTTGTACCAATATCTATGTGTTCAAGTAAATAAATAAATAAATAAAATAGACAACTATAACTTAAATAACGAAAAATGGAAATGATCCATGGGATCATATTCAGGAAAATGTTGTCATATGAATGAATTGAGTGGACAAACTTTATTTATAAATATTTTGATATAATGGAATGTTTTATGATTATTAGAAGCTTCAATAGCTATTAATAAGTTAATAGGTATTGATACTAAGGTTGAATTTGATAGTTTTAAAGAAATTGAGAATTGGATAGAGAGTTACTAATCGGTGTGTTTCTTCTGAAGAAGTGGGTCACATTAAGTCACGAAACGTCAGAAATACAATTTTTCTATTGATTGTAATCGAACAAAAATGTGTTTATGTTATATCCCGATAACAATAGTGAATGGTAACTTTGGGATCCATTTATGGACCAATATTATGCATATATTTTTTATTGTATAATCGCTAAATAACTAAACAATTCTTATCCATGTTCCCCTTATTATAAGCTGTACTTTGATCTATAGACTATTGTTATACGATTTACCATTCTTGAGTTATCCCTAGTCTGTTAATTGCTGCCTCCCACATTCACAGCCATATTTAGCTAAATCTTGTACAAATGTTATTTTCTATTTTATTGGTACGATGTGGTCAGTTTGATTGATAATATAAACACAGTATAAATAAATTATATATTTGTAATATCCCAATGAGTAGAAAAATTAGATTTTCTGACGTTTCGTGACTCAGTGTAAGCCACTTCTTCAGAGAATAAATAACCAAATTAATATTAATCCAAGTTTAAATAGTACAACGGAACAATCAAAGAATATTAGGTGATCAATCAAAAACCGGTCTGAATAAATCAATGTCACGTCATTTCATTTCGTTCAAAGTGATTCATAAGGGATATGTATGTAATTTTGTGTGTATGTATGCATTGTTAATGACGAAAAATGTGTGACCTTTGTAATGACAAAGGATAGAGTTGGCTCAGATATGTAGATGACACATTTGTAGTAATAAAAAAGACGCATCTGAGATCGTTTTCAAAACTGTTAAATACACTTTCATCTCACATCAAATTCACGAATGAGAATGAAAATGAACATGGAGAGCTACCATTCTTAGATTGCTTAGTGAAAAGAAATATAAATGGAGTTCTAAATTTATCCATCTACCGAAAGCCCTCACACTCCAATCGTTACATCGACTTCCATTCAGCACATCCTTTCAGTGCTAAAATTTCGTTAGCCTTAAATCTTGTTAGAAGAGCCAACAAGATCATCACTTCAGAAGAAGACAAACAAAAAGAACAAAAGAATATAATTAGCATCTTACAATTTAATAATTTTCCTATGAAGATTATTAGAAGTATATTAAAACAAGACAATTCAATACACAATAATAATAATAATTCGAATGAACTGCCATGGATTGGTACTGCAGTCTTACCATACCGTCATGGCACAACTGAAGAACTCCAACGGATATTAAGACAACACAGAATTAAAGTATATTACAAAACAACTAACACACTTCGAAATACTTTAGTTCGATTAAAAGAAAAAATACCATTCATGTCGACACAGAACTGCGTCTACAAATTAGGTTGTGTCGATTGTGATGCCTTCTATATTGGAGAGTCATCTCGCGAAATCTTAACGCGCGCTAAAGAACATATCAGGTACACAAAGAAACCGCCTAATAATCCTGTAGAATTAGATAGACTTCAGATTAAATCGGCAATAGCAGTTCACGCCATTTTCAACAGTCATCAAATTGATTTCAAAAATATCAAAATACTACAAAAAGGTTTTTCTAACTACAAAGAAAGAAGAGTAGCAGAAGCTCTCCATATAATGCTTAATCCTACGGCCCTCAATAGAAAAGAAGGCCTTACCATACATCCCACTTGGACTATCTATCCTAGTCAACCAGTCGAATATTATTTACAATCTCACACCATTACATTACAAATTAAACTCTATCCTTTGTCATTACAAAGGTCACACATTTTTCGTCATTAACAATGCATACATACACACAAAATTACATACATATCCCTTATGAATCACTTTGAACGAAATGAAATGACGTGACAGTGATTTATTCAGACCTGTTTTTGATTAATCACCTAATATTCTTTGATTGTTCCGTTGTACTATTTAAACTTGGATTAATATTAATTTGGTTATTTATTCTCTGAAGAAGTGGCTTACACTGAGTCACGAAACGTCAGAAAATCTAATTTTTCTACTCATTGGGATATTACAAATATATAATTTATTTATAACAATCTACCCAATGCTCAATTTATTCAAAATTATCAAATCAAGTCTTGGTAATGACACCTATAAACACAGTATGTTTGAAATATAATGATTCATACCACAGGGGCTGTTCTGGACTTAACTGACTGGGCTAGGCGGAAAGCAGGACCGTTCAGTACTCTAGACTGCTTGTACGGTTTTCGTGTGTCACTGTTCAAATCGATAATTCGCCGCTCTCTGATTGGCGGTCTTGTCACGTCATACATTAACTGTGCATCCACAAGTTATAACAGTTTATTATTCAAGAGCTATTGTTTCATGATAAATTTTCAGTCACTTAAATGAACATTGCAGTATTTAGTTTGTTTTATATTTAAAATCTATTCATTTTCTTTGTTGACTAGTTTCAAAGTCTCGTAAAGTGGTGTAGCGAAGAATGCAGCTTGATAGCTGATTTAATTGGATGTTTAAGTTTTCCTTGTATTACAGAACTTTTAGGTGATTATAGGACTTCGCTAATAACAGGTAATGTTATCTACTGTTCTGCCAACAAGCAGTATGCTATAATGTCTAACAGAACTCCTTGTTTAGATTAATCATAGACTGTGTTACAAAAGTTCTCCGTCAACAAAAAGCATCAATTTAATCTTTTCACAAAGAGAAAAACTGATCTACTTAAAGGAGTTTTATTTTGTTTTGGGGAATTCTTTAGCTCTTTGTTTAATGCTTGCTTCTTCATCCTTTATTTTCTGGTATACAATTTGCAGGTACAACGAAACACCAGATACATATGCGCCGTAAAAATCTCATTCGATTTGTGTGACGGCTGTAATACTTACTGCCTAGGTGCCCAAACTGAAACAAGTGGTTCTCTTAGGGGGCCATAGCCGAAGCCTTGACCTAAAAATCAGATCCACAAGGCAGTGGAGCATCAGGACGAGATTCAGTCACATGGTAGCCGGTGACCAACAACAGGCGCATACTCCGTTTTTTCCCTCAGGATCCTGGAGTTCATGTGTACCATTGGTTTGGAATCAGGGTTTTCCAACTATCCTAGGTGAACCCTCCGTGTTCACCGACCCGGTGAAAGCGCCGGACATTCGCTTTTCTGCCTCTCAATTTTGTAAACAACACCCGTGGTACGAGAAGGCAGTGAGTAGGACTTCCCTGACAGTGGCTATATACGCGTGGCCATGTGAAAGCATTTCGAGTGGAAGAGCGGATTCTCCCCACTCTCGGCCGTACCAGGGCATTTGGGGGCAATTTGCAGGATAAACATAGGAGTTTTTATTTAGTCAATCTTAAAGAATATTTACGACACCAGCCGTTTTCCTCTGTTCCATTGTTTATCAGTGTGATAATTGTTTTCATGATGTAGATATTTGAAGACATTTGGAAATAATATTTAAACTTATGTTTAGTAACGTTGTTGTCATAAGATGGTGGTTGGAGGTGGTCAACAGGAAACCCTGGACCCGAGTTTCGTGCTACTTGGCACTCGTCAGTAATGTGTAACTGTAATCTTGAGGTAACTGGTGCTCCCTGACGGATTCGATCCCGTACCACTCAGCTTCACAGTCAGAGACGTTACCACTGAGCTATCCGTTGTTGTCAGCCACATACATTCTAGCTGCAAATTACTCCATATAATACTAAATCATGTTAAAAAACGAAACAGATAGATGTTTCGAATGTCGACTAAAACTTGTGAAGAAATCAATACTTCCATCGTAGTCACATATAGATATTGATGGCGAATTTTACTCAGCCAATCGTACACATTTTAAAACATTAAATTAAAAGGCATTGTCTACAAAACTCTTCATAAAACAAATGAAGGCTGACAGCACACTTTGGACTCTACATAAAGCTAAAAATTATTACCTTGATCCTGATCAAACAAGTTTTCATTAAAATGTTTAATCTCATGTAAACGTTTGAGTTAATCCTAGTTAATCTTCGTTGGATAAAATTAATGGTTTACTGGCATATTATCTACTCAGTGGATCTTACAAATCATGGTTTCTCGAATAGTCTTCAGTAATTTCATTTTAAAGCTTGTCACAAGTTAAAATACAATTATCATTATTATTGTTAGTGTTAGGCACTTGGAAGTAGTAAATCGCCCTGAAAACTTGGATTTCAGTTTAATGATTATGTTTACTATGGATGGAAAATCTCAAACTATAACAAGACAGGGATCAGAAGTTTCGACTTTTTTAAATGGTACTTGAATCAGTGCTTCCAAGTTTTCTATTACGTCCTTGAATCTGTCTACCCACTTAGTGCCGAGTATAATGTAGATTAAGACTTTGACACGATAGGCTGACTGGCTTAACCTTGAGGCTAATATGCGTGAGTTCGAAGTGGGGGTAGAGAGACGAAAACTATTCTATCCCTGATTAGCTGGCAACCACGCGCGAGAGAGAGAAGACAAAGACAGCTGGAACACTGATCACTTTACTCCAACCCCGACCTAGCACTCGAATTTCCGATTCAGATTAGGATGAAAAGTTACATGAATAAATAGATGGCTAAGCTGACCACAACGTCCAATAATTAGGAAAATACAATTATGTCCAAAACTGGGGGATTATAGTAGAAAATAGGGTACAAAAGATTACGTCTAAATGACAATAGCTTTAGAACAGAAAATGCTATGACAATGAATTATACATCAAACGAAAGCTTATGATCTGTAGAATAGGCTAGGGACAAAAGTAAATGTTACAGTTTTACAAGCTTTGAATTAAATGAAATAACCTCCCCAAAAATACCTTCCTTGGTTTGTTAAGGCTTCTTGTTTCGCGGTTCACATCATTTTCCTTGGTGATCTAGCTTCAACTGACCCACGCTTTCAACTATGAAAGCACCAAATCTCCATAAAAAAACCTGATTATAATCATATGCTCACTAGTGACTGACTTCGAGAGGTAAATCCATGAGTTCTAGTGAGAAACAATAACCAGTGGAGTTCAAACCACGTCTCTTGTGAGGTATCAACTCACTGAAGACAATTGGTGAACGGTTGCTCAACTACGTGGATTGGTTGAAGTTAGACATAAACACCATCAGATGCCTGATCAATGGTCTGTCGGTTGAGTTCTCTGATACGAGAGTGATAGGTCCTGGGTTCGAATCTCGCCAGGCGAGGTCGTGGATGCGCACTTCAAGACTGCGCACATTAGGATGAGTTGACCGTCCAGTGGTTCCAGGTTTTCCATGGTGGTCTAACCCCCTTCTAATAATAATACTATTGCTTCAACGGAATATAATACGTGACTAAACATTGTTACTATGATTATATAGATTAATTAATTGAATTACTTTATCTTATTTAAATATTAGGTCAATCATAATTTAACTTGTAACCATGTATTTGTATCTATCAATTCTGTATTGACAAGTCACATATTCCCAAATCTCATAATGAATAAGAATTAATTTTCATTAGTGTATAACTAATATTCATCACGTTGTAATTGAATTATTAATAATCTATACAATAAGTATGCGATCATTCTAAATATTAGATGATTTCATTACATGGTCGGTTACTTTGAATTATGACCATGACCTTAGAAGTTAAATGTGTATTAGAGAGGGAAAAAGTAACTAAGCAAGTGAACTAGTTGATTATCTTATTATATTACCATTTGATGAAAGTTAAACTGTTATTAGAAATGGATAGTGGCTAGCAGTGGAATCCAGGACGCGCGTTTCGTCCTATTTGGGACTCGTCAGATGGATGTAGCTGCATCTCAGAGTTGATGTTCACTCTTGGACTCGAACCCAGTACCCTCGCTTCAAACGCCATCGCGTCATCCACTCGGCCACTGAGTCCTGATAGCCACCTGCTTGTGAAATGGGGTGAAGTTTAAATTCATTAAGTATTGTTTGGTTCTTGTTTTTTTTATATCATGACTGTTTCATTCGCTATTAATGATGTTTTCCATGAATTAAATGATTCATAGTTTGAATAGTAGCTTTTTCAACTGCGATGTTGTGTTATACAGTTTCAAATCCTTACGTTTAATAAAATACTTTGTTGACTCGGTGCCAGTCACCACAAAACCTGAATACAAATGTTCTTGTAGATTTTTTGAAATCATGAACTGATCAATGTTAGATTACCATTAAAAACCTGGAAATACTGAACAATCATTTCATCTTAGTATAGAATTCCTCAACAGTATGCATCCATCATCTCTCATATTGATCGGTTCATGATTTCATTAAAATTCAACAATCTTTACAACCAACCTCAAATTAAAAAAATATAAAATTATCTAAAAAAAACATTGGTAAGTTTTTTCTATAGCTAAGATCATTAGTCAATTGAAGCTATATCACCATAGAAAACCATGAAGCACTGGACAGCCAACTCGTCCTATTGCGGACGTACTATGCTGAGGAATTCAACAATGGGACGAAACAGTCGTCTGGTGATTCTAAGTTTTCAATGTTGGTCTAGCTTCAATGGACTCATGATCTCAACTCTTTAAAATTACTCAAAGTCTCCACAAACACCCCCCCTTCTGATAATTTTTTTTTTCATTTTAAATTTATTTTATTAAAAAAAATATTTACAAAAAAAATTTTGTTTACTCAAATAGTCTCTAATCCAATTGAATTATATATATATTCTTTACAAATATGATTTAATCAGTAAAACATCTTCTATATCAACTTTCATGTCAAACGCACACACATACACATTGGTGGTTTAAAAAACGAGAGAGAGAGGGAGAGAGTGTGTGTGTGTATGTGAAAAACGTTTCTTTCTTCTCAACATTATTGATTCAAATTCTTGTTATCATGATTTTACTGATTTTGTTTTTTTTGTATATTGGTGGATGGTAACAATAAATATTCAATTGTCAAATTTTTGTTCATTTCTCTTTTTTTTATATTAATGGAATACGATTGTTTTAATTTATAAAATAGTTTTTTATATATTGGATAATATTAAATAAGTCAGAACGTTTTCAAATCCGCCCGCAATTTCGTTTTTTAGCGACTTTGAACGGCCTGACAAGTAGTGGTCATTCCGTATTTGAGTTGTTGTGGGTGTGTTGGTTGTCCTTTGGGTTGCACGAATATCAGGTTTTCTAGTATTTGTGTCGTATTTTGCTGTAGTAAATTCGCGAAATCAATGCAAAAAGCATTGGTCGACCAATTTTGAGTATTTCAAAAGTAAAACTGTTGAAATTATGATGAATAAATAAGATAAACCGTAATTTGGATTCTGGAAGGGATCTGGAAAAAAAGGAAGACCAATGAATACACACTGTACCAAGAATTGGAAGTAGACATGAAAAGGATGAATAGAAACCGGAAAAAACTGGAAAAGAATGGGGTATCAAATATATATGTGCCATACAAATCTTATTTGATTTGTGTGAGTGCTGTGATACTGACCGACTGCACAAACTGAAACAGGTGGTTTTCATAGGGGGCCACACCTGGAGACTTTGATCGAAAGATCTGATCCACAAGGCAGTGGAACATCATGAAAAGATGCGGTCCCATGGTAGCCGGTGGCCAACGATTGGTTGATATGCCATTTGTTCCTTCAGGATACTGGAGCCCATGTGTACCATTGGTTTGGAATGAGGGCTTAACAACTCTCCTAGATGAACTTTCCATGTCCACCAACCCGGTTATAGCGCCGGACATTGGCTTTTTGTCCTCTTACTTTCGTGAACAACACCCGTGGTCCGAGGAGGCAGTGAGTAGGACTTTCCTGGCAGAAGCTTTATACGCGTGGCCATGTGAGACCATTTCGAGAGGGAGAGCGGATTCTCCTCACTCTCGGCCGTATAAGGGCATTTGGGAAAAGAATGAGTATGATAGGGTTGCATAGAGAGTGCTGGTTGAAAGCCTTTTCTCCTCCAACATTAGTAACAGATGTAAGTAAGTAAGTAGGTAGGTAAGTAAATAAGACTGTTTGTTTGTATGTACAAACTGAGGGATTTATGAGTTTACTTAGTAGTGTACTTTGTCACTAAGTTTTACCATGAGGATTTACGAAAGTTAAAGAGCAAGCAAATAAGTAACTAAATGAACAAGTTTCTATGGATGTACTGTGGTGTCGGTTACTTATATTCACATAAGTAGTATATGGGGATGGTCAGGCATTGAATATATTTTGGCAGAAGATCGATGAGGAAAGAACATCAACGAAGCTCAATCGGTATGAAAATACATGAACAATGAAATCAGAGACAATACACTGATATTTACAGAAGGAACAGTCAAGATTGAGACAATCTCTTGTTTATTTTGCAAATTAACTATTTACTGTATTGTTATCAGATTTTAGTGACATATATTGTAATTGTGTGCTTAAATACATTCGATGGTCCCAACTCGTGTTCTCACGCACTACAGCATATAGACGAGAAGTTAAGTAACTGATTAAGAAAGTATGTCACTGAAAGAACTTTTGAGTAATTTATTGTTCAACTATGTTACTTATTTCCTCTCCAAAGTAAGATTTACTAGGAAAATTTCAAAATGTTTAAAAGAAGGTTAAATATTTTAATTATTAGGACTTCTGGAAACCTCAGAATATACCTCTAAAGATTCCAATATAACTAGTAAAGTTTGCTTAGAGATGGAAACTATAACCTACCTCAATTTTATGTTTTGACAGAGAGACTCACTGTGATGTAATCCCTTTTGTCATCTCGACTTATTATATTAAATCTGAATTCTTTTCGATATATTACCCACTACGTGTAGGGTTGATTGATTAGATTACTCCTCTTTATACACTTTTGTCAGTAGATTTTTTGAGAGTGATACTGAATGGCTCTTTGGAGACATAAAACAAATGTTCCATTAAGTAGTGTATCGTAAATCTTCGTCCTTAAATAGTCAGGAATTTAAACGAAGTGAATGTCTACTGTATTTCGTATTGACCTGATTATCAAGTCTGTGCTATTTACATAATCAAAGTTGAAGATAATTAAGGCGTATAAAAATGCATTTGCGTATTATTCAGTAGTTATTCAAATTCACATTGTTCCTGAAAACAAGAACAATGAATGAAAAGGATTTTGAAAATGGACATACGTTTCTAGGTAGATAAAAGAAAAAATTGATGTATATTATCCATATTCATAGTAAATAAGATTAGAAGACTGTATAAATATTTATAAATGATAATAATAATAAAAAGATAGATGGTTGTTGTCAGTGGAATCCAGGACGTATGTTTTGTCGTATTTCGGACTCATCAACTGGATGTACCTGCATCTCAGAGTTGATGTTCACTCTAACACTCGAACCCAGTATTGTTCGTCTCAAATACCATCGCTTCATCTACTCAGCTACTAAGTCCTGTTAGGACGAAACGCGCGTCCTGGATTTCACAGTAAGTCCCTACCATCTTTACTTATAAATCTTGTGAATTCAACCAATATCAAGGCAATACTCACAGGATGCCCATATACCAACAACAACAGACTTATCAATTACAGTCCTAAACAACAATGGGAAGTTACAAGCAAACAACAATACCAAATGAATAATCATAATAATGATTAAATATAAAGTCAAGCAACTTCATATTGGACAGTTTCAAAGTTAATTCAATAGTAAAGTAAATTTAATCAGCTAATATGAAATTTGAAAGAAAATTTTTTTTTTTTATAATTAAATTTATGAGATTTTATTTTTTTCAATATAAAAAAAATCATAAATGAAGGTATGCCAATTAGAGACTGACTAGTTGCAGTCCTAAAAACATCAATGGGAAGATTCAAACAAACAATACTGAATGAATTTAAACTTCACCCTTATTGCACAAACAAGTGGCTATCAGGACTCAGTGGCCGAGTGGATAACGCGATGGCGTTTGAAGTGAACGGTCCTGGGTTCGAGTCTGAGATGCAGGTACATCCGGCTGACGAGTCCCAAATAAAACGAAACTCACGTCCTATATTCTACTGCTAGCCACTATCTATCTTTGCTTACCATGCTTGTGAATTTAGGCTATATCGAGGCAATACGCACAGTATGCACATATGTCAATTAGAGACTAACCAGTTGCAGTCCTAAACGTCAATGTAAAGATTCAAACAAACAATACTAAGTGAATATAATTGAAGATAGATATTATGATTAAAAGGAATAAGTCATTACAATCAATTACAAATCATGATCGGTAAGTATTGATTTGTATCACATTACCAACGACATTGTAAAATAGTCAGTGTATAATATTCACTGGTTCACAATGATAATGTATGTATGTGAAGGACGTTAGATCCCCAGAACTCACTTGGAAAAGGTCGTAATTTTGTAATTTTTATTCGGGCCAAGAGAGGGTTAGTTGACCTCCAGGTTACATTTACCATTCGGGAATCGTTGACTGTCATTGGTTGACGGATTTTTTTAGTACGTTATTTTGTGGCTCTCCCAAGGGCTTTTCTATTATTTTATAAATAAACTTGATTTAATTAGTGACCTCATATTTTCTAGGTGCTTGTAGAGTACATTCTCTACTCCTCATCAAGACTTCTTGATCTAGTTAGCAGGGCCAGGGACAACGGATTAGAATAGCCTATCGTATCACTGTGTCATTGACCTTCGTTTCGTTTATCGAGTAAGGTGAATTCGCAATAGTATCAAGCATATCAATATTATTGAATATTTTTTCAACACTAAAGTAGTAGATGAACCATATGAAGTTCCGCGTAACTTTCTATTCCTCTTTATCTTATAAATGAAATCTGATTAATCGATATAGCTAAAAGTTGAAATTACATTGTAATCCCTTTGTAATGATTGTTTATATCTTCTTGTTATTAGTGTCATGCAGAATTTGCTAGATTCGAATCTCGGTGTGCTAACCAACACTCAGGCAAATATCTATCTATCTGACTAGTCTCTGATAGCTTGAAACCTGTGTCCCAGATTTCAATTCTAACCAATATCCCACTCGCAGGATTAGAAACCTGGACTTATCGGTCTCGCGCACGATCGATTAACCTCTAGACCAATGAGTTTGGTCTGTTGTGAGATAGTAACTCACTGAAGACAATAGTGGATGGTGACACAGTTTTATGGATTGGTTGAAGTTAAACATTAACACCGTTGGATGCCAACCAACTAAATGGTCTAGAAGTTTAGCGCTCACTTGCGAGACTGATAAGTCCTGAGTTTGAATTTTGCTAGGCGGAATCATGAATGCTCACTGCTGAGGAGTCCCATAATAGAACGAAACGTCCATCTAATGCTTCCAGGTTTTCCATGTTGATCTAGCTTTAATTGACTTATGAATTCAACTATTAAATTGAATTTTTGATTCTAAATAAAAACGCATCTAATCACAAGTGTCTAATATACAATTAATTAAGTCAACTTAAGATTTGTTATATATATATATATATATATATATATATATATATATATATATATATATATATATAGTTATTTTGAACTTTTGCTTATGCAGTTGCCTAGAGAATATGTATCCATATATATGTTTATATGTATATTATGGGAAAGGTTATGCCTTCCCCTCTGTTTAATAAATAAATAAATAGTTATTTCCCTATAGATTTGAACTAACGTGTTTTTCTTTTAAAGTAGGACAATAATGAAAAGGAGAGGGGTGGTGGTGGTGGTGAGAAAAAGATTAGTATTTTCTTTTTTTTTTTGTTTGTATTTTCACTTGGTGAATAAAATGAAAGAAATACATTTCCTTCCAAAATAATAACTAACCTTAATCTAGCCTTAATATTTATTTGTAATTAGAATGTTAGTTAGTTTTAATATGGTCAAAAATAAAAATCAAAGAAAAGAATAATAATATTACTTATTAAGATTTAAGCAACTCAAAGTATATAGATATATATAGATTATTAGTATGGAAACTAATAAAGATGAAGGATACATACCCTTGAGGTATGTATGTACTGGATTCCTACGGAATATGAACTTTTGTTTTTATGATTAAGGACGCTATCATGTTAAATATTGTCATTGATATAATTTCTCATTGATGGTTTGTTATTATCGGTTAGATTAATATTCAGAAGTTAAATTTAAGCTTAATAAATCGATGTGTTGATAAGAGACTTTGTTACATTTATAGAATCTTATAGAAGAGTTTCATTTTATTTGAGACTTGTGAAATGGATATATCTCCGATTCAATGTTGTATTCATACTGTGGTGTGGTCTATTTATACCCATATAAGTAGTATATGGTGTGGGTTAGACATAGAATGTATTTTGGCAGTAGACCGATGATTAAAGAACTGAAATGAAGCGCAATCGTTTGGAAAATGCATGAGCAGTGGAATTAGAAAAGAAACAGTGAAGATTGAAACAATTGGTTGTTAATTTGCAAATTGACTGTTCATTGTATGGTTGTCAGAATTTACTGAGATAGTCTGTAATGTTTGCTTAAATACATTCGATTGTCCCCAACCAGTCGTGTTCTGTTCACTACAATACTACTAATAGGTTTCTTACTTACTTACTTACTTACGCCTGTTACTCCCAATGGAACATAGACCACCAACCAGCATTTTCCAACCCACTCTGTTCTGGGCCTTCTTTTCTAATTCTATCCAGTTTTTGTTCATTCTTCTCCTGTCTGTCTCTATTTCTCAGCGTAATGTGTTATTTGATGTGTTCCTCTTCTCCTTTGGCCTTCAGGATTCCATTTGAGGGCTTGTCTTGTGATGCAATTGGGTGATTTCTTCAAATGGTGCACAATCCACTAATTGGTTTCAGTATTTGTTATATCCCGAAGAGAATTATGAATGGTAACTTTTGAGGACTGTTTATGAACCAATATGATATTTATATTTCCTATGGTATAATTGTTAAGTAACTAAACTATTCATATTCGTGTCCCTCTTATCGTAAGCCTTATTTTGATTTATAGACTGTTACTATACGATTTACCATTCTTGAGTTATCCCCAGTCTATTATTTACTGTTCCCCCTAATCACAGCCACATTTGGCCAAATCTTGTACAAATGTTATTTTCTATTTTATGGTACGATGTGGTCTGGTTATCTGGTATATAAACCCAGTATATTTGAGAATAATGATTCATATTGCAGAGGCTGTTATTGGTGTTCTAGGAAGATAGGAGGACTGATAAGTAATGAAGACTGCTCATACGGATTTTTGTGTATCATTGCTCTGATCGATCATATAATAAACGTTCATATATTAAACAGGGCACGTACGCATGCACTCGATATAACAGTATTAGAATGGACGTCAGCGCTGGCTTGTAATTAAATCCAGATGAACAGTCAGTGAATAAAACGAAACGTAATTGTAGAATTTCACTGAAACTTATAGTTCACAAGTATATCAGAATTTATACTGATTGTTATCAATGGAATAACTTACATTTAGAGTATAGGTAAAAAAGTAAATGATAAGATATTTGTAGTTAAAACAGACTGGAAGATTTTCAGTAGTGAGTTTTTTACTTTCAGATATGATTCAGCATTACATAAGGACTTTGGTTGTATTTGATGGTTTTAGAACTGCTTCGAAATTTCCATTGAAATGTTCTTTATAGATAATGGTAACAATAATACTAATAGTAACTTTATTCGATTCTATATATATGATTATCAGAAAGAATTTATTGAACAACTGACATATGTAATCCTCATTTTATATCCACTAAATATGTCCTGATTTGAAAAGATATATCAGTCAGTCAGTCAGCTACAACGTAGAACCAAGCACACATATACATCAGTCCAAGTTGTCATACCTCGTTAGCACAACAAGATGAACACCGGATTCATAGAGGCAGTTAATTTAACTGTGGTAGTATATAAAAGAAAGGTTGTATATAAGGATATAGTATAGGAAGGAAAAAAGTCATGAAGCAATTTTAATCTCAAGGTTTAAGGGAAGATAAAGAGTGTATACACCTACGCCATTGTGATCGATTCTGAGCCATGTCATCCAGAGTCTCCAACCATTGGTTACGATAGTCACGCAGACCCCAACCAGGTAGTCTGCATCTACCAACATGGATCAGACCAGAAGTTAGTGACTTCAAGCACTGATGCCATGTTTTGATTTAGTCGCTCCTAACTCTCTTCCAACCATCACCAATACTAGTCAGCATAACGCGTCGTGGTAATCTGTGTTCAGGCATATGTAACACGTGGCCCAACCATCTCAGTCGATGAAAATTCATCACCTCATCAACTGATTTACCATCATTCCCTAATACCCTGCATCTAACCTCACTATTACTTACTCGGTTATCCCAACAGATGCGAGCAATATTTCTAAGGCATTTGTGGTCAAATACTAGTAACCTACGAGTATCTTCTACTCTTAATGGCCATGTTTCACAGCCGTAAAGTAGAACAGAGCGAACTGCTGCGCAGTATACTCGTCCCTTAATTGATAGACGGATATCTCGTCCACGCCATAGGTGACGTAAGTTGGCAAAAGCTAAACTAGCTTTTTGAATCGGTGCTGTGATTTCGTCAGACACCAACCCATTGGGGTTGATCAAACTTCCAAGATAGATGAAGTTGTTGATGCGTTCGACTACTTCACTCCCTATTCTTAGTTCAGGTGTTGACGCAGGCCAGTCCTGGAGTAACAATTTACCTCTAACAGCACTCAAGACCACTGAAAACATCCATCCAAAACATCCATAAAAGTTCTCGACAAGGTTTCGCCTATCTAAAATATTTTCTCGTTCCATAATAAATTTAATATATAAATTTCATTGTAATAAACTCTTCTTTATTCAAGAGATAGATGAAGAAGAGAATCTCTCAATCCCTGAAATGGTTCCACTTGAGTTTTGTATTGTTTAACAGTCTTCTAGCAGATTGTTTAAAAATGCCATAAACTTTACATGGCTTTTAACTTTGAATGGACACTTCTGTAAAACTACAGTATGAATTAATTGGAAATAATTTGGGAAACATGTTCTGTCAGCTACTAAATATTTATCGGAATGAGGGGGGTATTTGTGGAGATTGTAGTAATTTTAATAGATTGAGTCATGATTTCAGTTATTAAAACTACTTATCATGTATCGATTGCAGTTAGACATCAACATCATTAGATACCGGCTCAATGGTCTAAAGGTTAAGCGTTTGTGCGCGGTTCCAAGGGTCCTGGGTTTGAGTCTCGTACTCAGAAACACGAATGTGCACTGCTGAATAGTCCAATACTAGAATGAAACAAATATGTAACAAAAGATTATCAAACCATGTTGATAGGTAGGTTTAAGGAAGTATAAATATCATATTTCACAATGTGAAGAAGAATAAGTGTACATGAGTAAATTTATATCTACCATAAGAACATGTTAATCTAAACATGTTAACTAATAATGTGAATGGTAACTACTTAGATTGTCTTAGAAGGAAGTTCCAGTAACTTGTTACCAAGATGTTGGCAAGGTGTGACTAATCGTACTTCATCTTTTTTCTGTTTATGAGGTGTTTTGATTCACTTATATATAGAATGTTATTACTGTTAATTTTTATTTGTATGAATTAAACTTTTTGTGGGGTATTTTGGTACCTTCAAGATTGATTATGTGCTCAGTTTTCAATAAATGTAACGCTCATGTGAATCCATCGATTGATTGATTGTTCTGATGTAGATCTAGTTTCTAAGCTTTTTATGATCTACTGAAGATTTAGAAAACTGTTTCATATGTTATCTGTATTTAATTAACTCCAAATTTATCTGTCTGAATGAATATGCTGAAATAAATTCATAATAGTTTAATTTTTAAAGTTAACATTCTTTCATTTACCTTCTGGTAATCTATTCTTAACTTGAATTAAAGCTGATCTTATGGTATTTATGGTGTGTGTTACTGATGTCGATAGACATAAGTAGTATATATATCTTTCATGGAAAGTGAATAATCTGGCAGCAGAAGGTTAAAAAGATCTAAGAAAAAAGAACGAGAACAGAAGATGATTGGTGCAGAAATGAAGGAAGTGTGAAGTCAAAGACGATTGGTTCACAATTCAAAGATGAACAGTAGAGTGTTGGCATTTTATAAATGAAGTGTTTACTGTATGGTTCTCAGATTGTATTAAGATATTCTATAAATTTATATTTAATTACATTCGATTGGCCCTATTTGTGTTCTTGTTCACTACGGTACCATTAACACGTAAATGATGACTTATATTCTCTTTATTTAGAATCCTCTTGAATCTCTTTGAAATTTCTTTAAGGTATATCATGAAAATGGTTTTTCCAATGCTTCCAGCGTTTCCATGGTGGTCTAACACCAATTGACTCATGATTTTAACTTTATAAAATTACTAAAATTTCCACAAATCCCCCTTTTGACATTGTCTTTCATCAAGTACATCCTAATAGTACTATATACTACTCATGAGTAGTCAATATATATATATATATTAAGTAAATAAATATTTAGTAAAATTGCATGGACGTTTGAATGGTTATTAATTTTAATAATATTCATATCACTATTATTATTACACGTACATCCAGCTGACAAGTTCCAAATAGGACGAAATGTGCGTCCTGAATTCCACTGCAAGCCACTATCCATCTTTGCTTATAAAGCTTATGACTTTAGTCAGTATCGAGGCAGTCCATACACAGAATGCACAAATACCAATAAGAGACTGATCAATTACAGTCCAAAATAACAACCAGAAGATACAAGTAAACAACACCAATAACAAGTGAATATCATTATTATTATTATTATGATTATTAATAGACATAACAGGAAGAAATGAACTGTAAATAAGAATGAAAATGAAGTAAACAAACTTGTACTGATCTTATTTACGTCATATTTTTTAAAAAAAAACTATTGTTTACTATTATAGTCATTTATTTCTATGGGAAACTGTTATTCATTCTGTCATATGCATCATAGTAACTGTATGACTGTGTGTAATGTGTTTGTGTGTGTGTGTGTGCGTACAATGATGGTTAAACAGTATAATAATCGTAATCATTACAATATAATTCATTTGAACAATTAAAGGAGTACATAACGTTTCATTTACTTTATACAATAATTTATAGATTGATTTGATATGTCAGTAATTGTTTCCTATTCCTATTTACATTATAGAATAATATTAGGTAGATGACATAACAGATGTTTGATTTCAATAATAAAGTTAGGTTACTTGTGTTTTCTTTTTCGATAAACGATAAACTTAGTTTTTGTTATTGTACCGAACGACTATAAACTAAAAATTGATTGTAGTGTAATATGGGTTACTGATATCCACATAAGTAGTATATGGTTTATGGTCGGGCATTGAATGTATTTCCTGTAGAAGATCGATAAGGAGAGAACGGGAACGGTACGCAATTGGTACGAAAATGTATAAATAATTATAATCGGAGACTATGAATGGATATTTGCAAAGGAAACAGTTAAATTAAGACAATTGATTGATAGTTTGCAAATTAACTGTTCACTATATGGTTCTCATATTTTAATGGGATATTCTGTAATGTCCCCACTCGTGTTCTTGTACACTACAGTAGTGTATTCTGTTTTCATGATACTTATAATAGTTGAATTCGTGAGTCGATTAAAGCTAGACCATTATGGAAAACTTGAAGGCAATGGAAAAAAATTTGTCTTAGTACGAGACTCCTTAACAGTGCGTATCCACGAGTCCGCTCGCGGGATTCGAACCAATACCTTCAGTCTCGTGTGAGATCGTTTAACTTTAGGACCATTGGGTCAAACCAGATGGTGATAATGTCTAACTTCAATCAATCTACGAGACCGCTCCACTATCCCTTCCTTTCTGATAATAATATAATTATCTTTAGTTTGATTTAGACTGCGATTAACAATCAAATTCAAAAGTACATCTCCACCTATTTAGGTGTCATCAGCTTAATGTACTTTAACTTAAGAGTTGATATATACACCGGTATGGAATCTAAAAGTGGTACAAGCAAACAAATGCTTTAAAGAATTCAGATTAAAGAATGTTTTAATCAACTTTCATTATTTTACAACTGTAAGGATGGCTCGTTGGCAAAATCAAGAAGCCCAGGAAGAACCGAAGACATTCCTTCCAATCACCACTAAGAGAACATTCAAGAATGTCGACGTGTAGTTTCCCTATTGAATGAATAAGAATGACCCCCTATGTGCCTATTGTCTGTCCTAAATGATGATATACTTTCAGCCAAAAAAACTATAAATACATGAGATTTTTGTACTATATTTGGTACTGTTTGGGGGAATAAAAGTTCCTACTTACTAGTCTTCTGTCTTCTCTCTTGCGACGTTGCGAGTTCTATCGTTCAAGTAATCTTGTTCGCGGAAAAGCAAGAATCAAAGGTCTAGATATAACAACAACTAAACTTTTAGTTAAGTATGTAGGGAAAAGTTTTCATTGTCTATAGAGTACAGTTAGGAAAAATAATTGAATTATTCTATGCTAGCTGTTATATGAATGACTATTTTATTTCTCAGATATTATATTATTGTAATGAAATCAACTACAAGATATAGGGTATCACTTCTTCAGGAATCTCTTAATCTAAACTATTGTTGTACAATACCAGGAGACATTTACTTTAAAGGTAACTTTGATGAAATCACCCAACTAGAAAAGAAGGCCCAGGACAGAGTGGGTTGGAGAATGCTGGTCGGCGGCCTATGCTCGATTGTGAGTAAAAGGCGTAAGGAAGTAAGTAAGTAACTATTCATAAACTAAAGACAAAAGATAACATCTTTCCTTGAAGATTTTTCAGTCATTTTGATTTGATATTTACATCACCAAATCTAAGTTATTCACATAACACTGTTAACAATTTGTTCTAAGTTGTATAGTCGTCTAGTAAAATTATGTGTCACGTTTGAAGAGATTAATATATTACTTGAAACCAATGTACGGAACAAAAGTAAGCAATACAACAATAGGACAAGCTAAAATATTCCATTCCAACTTAGACCTGCTAAATATATGGAAAAGAGCAGATTCAGACGAGGGAAATGTGTATTTCACAAACGGTCGGAAGCACGAAACAGCAAGCACACAACTCATGCGTATATATATAGTACAAAATGTTCTTGAAAAATGTCAGAAGACAGCATACAAAAGCGGAAACGAACTAATAACATTTAACGTCTTTCCAAGTGGAAAATATAAAATAAAAGTAAAAGTGAGTGAATTCTGCGCGAAAATGAGAAATTTAAATCTCCGAAATAAAATTACAAAAGTAAGACGTTTACCAAATGATTTCTCGGAATTTAGCATCCTCAACATTATCATTACAGCACTAATCTATTCTGTAGTTTGTATTTGATATCTACAAATATCAAGTATAATATGAACTATCTGTGAGATTTAAGCGTTAACCTTAAGCCCCCAAATGCTATGGTATGGCCGAGAGTGAGGAGAGTCCCCTCTCCCTCTCCAAATCCTCTCACATGGCAACGCGTAAATAGCCACAGCCATGGAAGTCCTACTTACGGCCTCCTCGGACCACGGGTGTTGTTTACGAAATTGAGGGGACGAAAAGCGAATGTCCGACGCTTTAACCGGGTTGGTGGACACGGAGGGTCCACCTAGGGGAGTTGAAAAACCCTCATTCCAAACCAATGGTGCACATGGACTCCAATATCCTGATGGAACAAATGGCGTATGAATCAATCGTTGGTCACCGGCTACCAAGGGGCTGCATCTCCTCACGATGCTTCACTGTCTTGTGGATCAGAGTCTTAAGTCAAAAGCTCCGGGTGTGGCCCCTTAAGAAAAGCACCTGTTTCAGTTTTGGCACCTGGTCAGTATTACATCCCCCACACAAATCAAATGTTTCACTAAAGTGTAATGCTTGATTGAAACGTTTAAAAATCATTATATTAGGGAGAAATTATTCTATTACATAATTAATTATATTTGACATTGATCATTAAAATATGTTTTACTGAAAAAGATGTTATCCGAATATTCCTAATTACTATGGTGATTTATATGTTTACTTAGTGAATAATGAAAGAGATTAGTTCAGTAATTGAATCATATTATATAATACTTATAGATTACCATTAAGTAACGATGTATTACTGAAGAAGAAAAGACAATTAAGAACAAATGAAAGTATTAACCATAATAAATTACATATATGATCAAAGATGGTTAGTGGCTAGCTGTGGAATCCATTTTGGTGGGCATTTCGTCCTATTTGGGACTACTCAGCTGGATGTATCTGCATCTCAGAGTTGATGTTCACTCTTTGCTTAAAAAGCTTGTGACTACAAGCAATATCGAGGCAGTCCGCACGGGATGCAAATATGCCAACAAGAGACGATGTAATAATGTATCAATAAAAGGAAATTCTTAAATCGAATACTTTTTCAGATAGAATCCTAATTCCTTTGAATCACTTTATGATTATAGTCTTTATTAGATTTGCCATATTTTTCAATTGATTAACTTGTGACATTAGCCTGAAAATTTAAAATTATAGATCAATAACTTTGGCCAGACACTATCAGCAATAACTTACTGTGAGAAAGGACAAAGCAGATTCCATCCAGTGGAGGAAGAAATGAGGAAGAAGCGATGGAAGTGCATAGGAAGCACATTGAGGAGATCACCTAACTGCTTCACAAGCCAAGCTCTCACTTGGAATCCTGAATGCCAAGGAGAAGAGGAAGACAAAGAACACATTACGCCGAGAAATGGAAACAGACATGAGAAGAGTGACTGAAAATTGGGTGTAACTAGAAAGGAAGGCACAGGACAGAGTGAGTTGGAGAATACTGGTCGGCGGCCTATGCTCCATTGGGAGTAACAGGCGTAAGTAAGTTGGTAAGTAAACCACGGAACCCATCAAACTGCTTCGTTACGGAAGTACTAACTTGGAATCCTGAAGGGAAACGATAAAGAGGAATATCAAGGAACACATTGTGTCGGAAATTGGAAGTAGACATGATAAGGATGAATAACAACTACAAAGAACTGTACAAGATTGCTGAAGACAGAGTTTGATAGAGTATGCTGGTGGGCGGCCTATACATCATCATGATAGGTAATAGGCGTAAGTGCGTAAGTCGAAGGAATCCGATAACTAACTTTTAAAGCTGAGTTTGTATCGATATAGTGACCAGTATCTAGTAAATTTATCGAAAAAGGGTTTCTTATTGTTCTGTTCTTTCCATGGGTTAGTCGGAAAAGGTGGTATTTAGAAATACGATAATATATTTCCCAAGTAGGTATCATTACTATGGTTTGACCTGATAATTGCTAATAAATTGAATAATAAGTTAAATGACTCAATTCTAATTATTTGATAAGAATTTCATGTTTAAATATTGTTCAGTAGTAGGAGAGAAAACGTAAAGTACTCTTACTGTGAGAAAGTATGTTATTTAATAAGTTTCTTAAACTCAGTAAATATTAATGGGTAACATATGCTTTAGAAAAACAAGCCTATCGATACAATAAGGAAAGATGGATAGTGGCTAGCAGTGGAATTCAGGACGCGCATTTCGTCCTATTTAGGACTCGTCAATTGGATGTACCTGCATCTCAGAGTTGATGATTACTCTGGGACTCGAATCCACTACCGTTTGCTTCAAACGTTATCGCGCTATCCATTCAGCTACTGAGTCCTGTTAAGACGAAACGCATGTTCTGGATTCCATTGTAAGCCACTATCTATTTTTGCTTAGAATGCTTTTGAATTCAGGGAATATCGAGGTAATACTCACAGGATGCTCACATGGCCAATAAGATACTGATCAATTGAAGTCTTAAACATCAATAAGAAGATTCCAGTAAACAATACCAACTGAACGTAATTCAATAGTTGGTTCATACAGAATTCATTTAAAATTTGTTTACATTTTCAAGTCAGTCATCAATGAATATTCATTACTAATGAATGAACAATGATTCATAGTCAATCTGTTACTTTGTATCAGTTTTTGTTTTTTCCCCTCAAATAATCATCAACTATAGGCGTATAAATCAATGACAACTTGTTCACTTTTTCTCTTTTCTTAGTTGTTCAGAATTAACATATTACCTGCATTTCAGGGTTGATGTTTACTCTGGGACCCGAATCCAGTAACGTTTGCTTCATAAGCCATCGCGCTATCCATTCAGCCACTGAGTTCTGTTAGGAAGAAACGCGTGTCCTGGATTAAACTGCAAGTCACTGTCCATTTTTGTTTAGAATGCTTGTGAATAACGGCTTATATTGAGACAATACTCACAGGATGCTCATATGCCAATAAGAGACTAATCAATCGCTGTCCTAAGCATCAACCGGAAGACTGAAGTAAACAATACCAAGTAAGCATAATTAAACAGTTGGTTCATACAGAATTCATTTATAATTTCTTTTGTTTTTCTTCAAATAATTATCAACTCTAGGGGTATAAATCAATAACAACTTGTTCAATTTTTTGTCTTTTCTTAATTGTTCTTAATTAGCATATTACGGAAATGATCTTGAAGGAAAAAAACAGAGTTTGATTAAGATTTCATCTAGGTTGATATTGATTTCTAATTAATTTAAAATAGACTGAAAAATTCTGATAGAAACAAAGTAAAAAACTGACTTGGTGATTACTTCTAAAATAAATTTAAAAAAAAGGTTGGAAGGGGGTTTTGTAGAGATTTCAGTATTTCTATAGTTGAAATCATAAGTCAAGATTTAACTATTATCTGAGCTAAGTACGTTATTTAGTAATAATTAGGTGTGTACAATTCAGTATCAATGTACAGTTTTAAGTATTTATTTATTTATTTAAAAGATTAATTTACAATCTACGACTGACAGGTTAGATGTATACAGTAAAGTGATTTGGTTCTGTTTTGTATGATGACTGAGAATACGAAAACATCAGTTTGGATTCTAAATAAAGATGGATTGTGGCTAGTAGAGGAATCTAGGATGCGCATTTCGTCCTAATTGGGACTAATCAGCTTAGATGCAGATGCATCCATCCATCCATTCAAAATAAGACGAAATGCACGTCCTGGATTCCACTGTAAGCCATTATGCATTTTTGCTTATAAAACTTGTGAATTCAGGCAATATCGAGGCAGTCCGCACAGGATGCTGATATGCCAATTAGAGACTGATCAATTGCAGTCCTAAACAATAGGAAGTTACAAGTAAACAATATCAAATGAATCAGTTTAGAGTGCATAAATTAAATTTTTTTTTAGTTTAAAGTATCGTATTTGGTAATCATCAGCTTAGATGAAGATGCATCCATCCATCCCAAAAAGGACGAAATGCATGTCCTGGATTCCACCTCAAGCTACCATCCATCTTTGTTTATAAAACTTGTGAATCAAGGCAATATCGAGACAGTCCGCACAGGATGCTCATATGCCAATAAGATACGGATCGATTGTAGTTCTAAACATTAATGCGAAGATCCAAACAAACAACACCAAATCAATTCAAACTTCACCCCATTGCACAAGCGAGCGGCTATCAAGAATCAGTAGCTGATTGGATAACGCGATGGCGTTTGAAGCGAACGATACTAAATTCGAGTCCCAGAGTGAACATCAACTCTGAAATGCAGCAACATCCAGCTGATGAGTCCCAAAATAGGACGAAACGCGCTTCCTGGATTCCACTGTAAGTCACTATCCATTTTTGCTTATAAGACTTATGAATTAAAGCTATATCAAGGCAATACGTACAGGATGCTCATATGTCAATAAGAGACTAATGAATTACAGTCCTAAATAACGATGGGAAGATTCAAGGGAACAATATAAAATGAATCAGTTTAGATTGTATAAATTAAACATTTTTTTTTAGTTTAAAGCATCCTAATAAAAAAACGAGAAACGCGCTCATTTTAAAATTTTCTGCTCAGAAATCAAGTAACTATGTAGAAATTTTAAAATACAAAAAAAATTTCTTCCACAGTTGAATGATTACCATAAGTAAATTCTATATAAATAATCATAATAATAAATATGAGTATTTAGGTTACTGTCATGTCATGTTAACTAATTTTTGTCAATGAGGTCAACTATTTACTAATCATAACATTAACCTTAATCTATTATATACTTTCTATGGTAACATAGCCGTATAATATTAGGGATTGTCGTATTACATGAATACTAATACTACTACCATTACTATTACTATTACTACTACTACTACTACTACTAATACTACTACTACTACTAATACTACTACTATTACTACTACTACTATTACTACTACTACTAATAATAGTATTATATATATATGAGAAGCATAACCATCAGTATATGTCTAACACGATATCTCCAATCTAGTTATTCAGAAACATTTATAAATAGAACAAAACCATGAATGATGACTGGAATTGCTATTACGGTTCATTAATTTCAAGATTTGTTATTTTGTTTTGTTTTGTTCTTATTCATGTATATAATAAATAACCTCTGATTAATGAAGATTTGAAATGAAAGAAAAAAAAACTGGTTTTCGAATGAATAAGCGATCAAATGGTGAAGAAAAAAGGAAAGGAAGAAAAGAAACATAATAATTATGTTTCTATTGAATAAATTATTTTATAGTTGAATTCATGAGTCAATTAAAAGCTTAGTTACCAAGGAAAACCTGGAAGCACTGGACGGCCGTTTCGTCCTATTGTGTAACTCCTCAGTAGTACGCATCCACGATCCGGCCTCACGAGTTTCGAGTTTTCAGTGATTAATTTCTACAGGAATGCCTACTTGAAATGGTGGAGATTTGTAGATCAGGTAGATGATTTTGATGGAATGTTCTTGATCGACTAAACCATCCAGCTCAGAGAACAAAACTCTATCAAAAAGGAATACCTACTTCCTTTCGCTTATGATCAAAGAAGTTTGCCGAGAACCTATATTTTCCAAATCAATTTGTTCTGATTTCCAAGGGGAAATAATGCGTATCTTGCTGACGAGACAGTTAATCTTCAGCCAAACTTTAGTTTAGATTTTACATCTATAATTTTTGTTTAAAACGTTACTTCATTTTCGTGTAACTTTAAAAGTTCCAGAAAACCCTAGATTTTACATTCTTCATTACTTTCCAAAAAACAGTTATGTCTGTAATGACTAACAATATATGATATCCGATGTTTTATTTCGTATTCATCTTATACATTGTCATAATGTGCATAGTATCAAATCATTTAGACTAATGACTATATTACAGTTTAATGGACATTAACTTGTAATTACCTATGATATTAGTAAGTTTTCAGTGATTAGTTTGTATAGGAATACCTACTTGAAATGGTGGAGAAGATTTGTAGATCAGGTAGATGATTTTGATGGAGTGTTGTTGATCGACTAAACCATACAACTCAGAGAACAACACTCCGTCAAATAGGATTACCTACTCTCTTTCGCTTAAGATCAAAGACGTTTGCCGACAATAAATATGTATATAGTTTGGATACACTGAATTTCGGTGTTATTATTACTTAAACATTTGTTTATTTTTCGTTATATAATCTACCTCCGATAGGTAACTTTAATGTTAGTAAATCAAACTACTATTACAAAGAAATTACAAACATTCAACAGTATAAACTTAATCTCCATATTACAAAAATAATCCAATAATCAATAATATAATTAACCCTAGTTAAATCTATATAATATTACATTTATCATAATCATTTTAATTTGTTGTCAGGTGGGTGGAGCGGGCCGGGGGAGGCGGAATTGTAAATATTCATTATTGTTAAATATTTTTCTAGACAAGAAAATAAAAAAAAATTTATTATTAAAGAAAATTTTTTTTGTGTGTGGATTATTCAAAGTAATTTAAGTAATATCTGGGATTATTTTAAAAAAAATATTCATAAATTTAATTATCATTTATTAGATAAAAATCTACAAGAATATAGAGATGTAAAATAAATATAATTTCGATTGAAACAGATCTCATATATGGATCAAAACTATATATATATATATATATATAGTTTGTAGTACATTCACTGGCCGGATACTATCAGCAATTGAGTTTTATGGGAGAGGACAAACCAGCTTCCAGCTGAGAAGGAAATTAGGAAAAGACGTTGAAAGTGGATAGGACATACATTAAGGAAATCATCAATGTGCATTACAAGGCAAGCCCTAACTTAGAATCCGGAAGGAGAAGTGATAAAGAGGAAGGCCATAGAACACATTACGTCGAAAAATAGAAGTAGATATGAAAAGCGTGAATGTTAACTGGAAAGAACTGGAAAGGATTGCTCAGGATAGGGTTGGATGGAGAATGCTGGTGGGTGGCCTATGCTCTTCGACGAATGGTTATAGGAGTAAGTAAGTTTATAGTACAAATAGACAATAATCAGTATAGGGTTGAAGAGATTGTTAAGTTTCATTTGATATAATGAATGGATGAATGTTAGACTATCAATGGAAAGCTGAAAGCATTGGATGGTCTTATATTGATAATTATCATGTACTCATGAGTGACTAGCTTCAAGATGAGTTTCCTGAACTTCTAGTAAGAAGCCATGATCGGTGGAGTTCAACCGCGTCTGTTGTAGAGACAGTTACACAATGAACTCAATGGTCGACGGTCGCACATTATTGTAGATTGGTTGAAGTGAGACAATAACACAATTGCATGTCAGCTCAGTGGATCAGAGGTTACGCGTTCTTGCGAGAGACCAAAAGTCCTGAGTTCGAGTCCCATGTGTGAGATCGTGGATGCGTTCTTCTGAGGAGTCCGATATTATAGCGAAACAACTATTCAGTGATTTCAGGTTTAAATGATGGTCTAACATTCATCCGTTCATGTTATCAGTTGAAAATCAACAGTAGCTAGATGGTCGCTGAAAATCAGGTATCATTCAAGATCCATTTCATTCTTTTAAGAAACTACTCAGCAGCCATTACCTATGGAACTGGCGGTGATCAAACCATGAATTCTTCTTCAAGTCTGAAGATCCTACATTCGATATGGGGTATGACAGTGACTTTGTACTGCTGAGGAGTACTATAATAAATCGAAATAACTGACAACTTTTTTCTGATTTCTAATGGTTCTCTAACTAAAATCAATCCGTGGTGTACATGTATGAATTCAGTATATAGTTTTAAGAATATGAAGGCTAACAATTTTTGGTACTTGTGTAGTGTGGTCTACTTATATCCATATAAGTAGTATACGGCGATTGTCAGACATAGAATGTATTTTGGCAGAAGATCGATAAGGAAAGAACTGAAATGAAGCACAATTGGTATGAAAATGCATGAACAATGAAATCAGAGATGAACTGATATTTATAGAAGGAACAGTTAAGATTGAGACAATCGGTTGTTATTTTGCAAATTAGCTATTCAGAATTTAGTGAGATTGTCTGTAATTTTGTGCTTATATACATTCGATTATCCCCACTAGTGTTCTGTTCACTACACGTGTACTATGAAATATAGGTAAATGTGATCGGTTGATATTTACTTATCGAAATCCTGGTTATCCAAATATCATCATTTCGTCATCTTTTCAACCATATGGTAGGGTCATTATTCTGAGCCCATTTTTTTAAGGTTTTAATCTTACCAGTACCGTTTGTGTTAAAGTAATTATTTTATATAATTACTCTAACAGATTCGAAAATTTTACTACAATTTCAAGTTAATTGAAGTAAATTTATTCACAAAAACCTTTAATAACATGTCAATATTGATAAATTACTTACATCTGGCATCGTAGTTTCTGAGATATTAGATAAGCTTATTTAACAAGATATCAGGTAGTTAAAGGAAATCCTTGAATTAGATACATCCAGCTGACGAGTCACAGATAGAACTAAGCGAGTCGTGAATTTAAATGTTAGAAAAAAGTGGAAAACTAGGAAAGTTGAAACTCTCGGAGCTCAGTTTTAGACTATTGTTATTTATATCTTAGCTGTTTAATTTGTAAATAACTTCATAAATTCATTTCAATGTTACCTTTCTTATAAGTCTTTAGTGAACCTTTAAATTGTTGTTATACATTTTATTATTCCCTAATTATCAAAAACTAATAAGTCAATCTAAGATAGGCCACCAATGGAAACGTGAAAGCACTGGATAGTCGTTTCGTTATAATATGGGACTCCTCAGAAGTGAGCATCAATGATCTCACACATGAGACTCGAATCCAGAACCTAGAACCCAGAACGCCTAAACTTTGAACCACTGAGCTGACAAGCAACGGTGTTAGTGTCTGACTTCAAAAATTCACGATATTGTGAGATCGTCCACCATTGTCTTCATTGAGTAACTGTCTCTACAACAGACGCGGTTGAACTCAACTGGTCATAGTTTCTCACTAGAAGTTCAGTAAACTCATCTTGAAGCTAGTCATTAGTGAGTACATCATTATTATCACAACGATGTGCGCGCGTGACCGAAGGTTCTGTGTTCGATTGCCGCGTGTGAGATTGTGAATGCTCATTTCGGAGTCCCATACTAGGACAAAAAGGCCGTTTAGTGCTTTCAGGTTTTCAATCGTGGTCTAGCTGAGATTCTTTCATGAATTCAACCATTAAAATTACTACGATCTCAACAAATTCTTATTCTAATAATTAATTATGTACTATTTACTTTGCTTTCTACTATGATCCTACTCAAAATTTGATATCATATTTGACGTCCTGTATAGTCAAACATCTTCAGTATGTGACAGTATGAGTTTTGTGTCATAATAAAAACTAATCTGCCCCTAGTCTGCATTTTATGATCATCTCTTGTGTTAGAAGTGACTTGAGAACCAATGAACGTCGAGCCCTTAATTGTTGTTTATTGATCATTATGCGAATTTATGAAATAGGTCGTTGATTCGACTGACGAGAGAGTAAGTGATATCAATCAACATTCCCAAAAACTGTAGGCCACTATCAAGCTTGACTAAATCCTTGTGACTAAATGAAAAGATCTAAACAATGATTAGCTAGGACAGTTGAAAAATATCACGTCCTATATGTATATATTAGTTCATAACAAAGTCTTAGTTAAGAGATGTTTCTGAATGTATGCGACTGTTCCAAATTTGGCTCAATTATCTAAGGTATACATTAATTGCATATTGTAAATTTGGAACTATAGGATTAAATAAAATTAACTTTCTTTCTTTATTACATAAGTCAATTTTCAAAACAAAAAAAAACAACGTTTAGTCTACTTAAAATGATTTCAGTAGACATATCTCTATTTATTCTTTTCTAAGATAATAATGCCAAAAAAAAATTATTACATCTTTATTCATTATAATTTATTTTTATTTAGCCTCAGATTAAATAGGGTTTTAAAAATAGGTAGTGTTGTATCCCGTGGAGAATTATGAATGGTAACTTTTGAAGACTAATTATAGACCAATTACTTACTTACTTACTTTACTTACGCCTGTTACTCTCAATGGAGCATAGGCCACCGACCAGCATTCTGCAAATCACACTGTCCTGGGCCTTACTTTCTATTTCTATCCATTTTTTGTTCATTCTTCTAATGTCTATCTCCATTTCTCGGCATAATGTGTTCTTTGGTCTTCCTCTTCTCCTTCAGCCTTCAGGATTCTATGTGAGAGCTTGTCTTGTGACGCAATTGGGTGATTTCCTCAAAGTGTGCCCAATCCACTTACAGCGCTTCCTCTTGAATTCTTCCTCCACTGGAATCTGGTTTGTTGTCTCCCACAACAACTTGTTGCTGATAGTGTCTGGTCATCTGATCCGAAGTATCTTGCGTAGACAACTGATTTATGGACCAATGTGATATGTATATTTCCTATTGTATCATTGTTAAGTAACTAAACTATTCATATTCATGTTCCTTTTATAATTAGCTTTATTTTGATCCATAGACTATTATAATACGATTTACTATTGTTGAGTTATCCACAGTCTATTAATTACTGTTCTCCCTATTCACAGCCACATTTGGTTGAATCTTGTACAAATGTTATTTTCTATTTTATGGTACGATATGGCCAGTTTGTTTGAAATATAACGATTTATACAACAGAGGCTGTTATTAGTGTTCTGGACTTAACTGGCTTGGCTAGGTAGATAGCAGGACCGGGTAGTGCTCAAGACTGCTTCGACGGTTTTTGTGTATCATTGGATCCGATCAATAAATTCACTGCTCTCTAATTGGGCATTCATATACTAAACAGGGCACGCACTCAAGCAATCGATATAACAAGTAGTTCTTTATTTAAACGGAGGAGAAGAGGGTAGTTTCATCTTAGTACTGAACAAGTGGTAGTAATAAGTAGTATATATTATTATTTTTCAGGTTGATGATATAAGTATGGTCATTGATAGATAGACAAATAAAAATAGTTTTGAACTAGATACAAAAGTGTATCCTTTCCAGTTATTATTACTAGGCAGTAAAATAATGAGAGGGGGGGGGGATGGATCAATGAATAAAAGAACAAATATTTAATGGTATTATTTATAATAATGTGGCATGAAACATAATGAATATAGATCAGTATGATGGAATAACTTTTGATGATAATGAAGAAGGTAATTATATGATATTTAAACTGATTAATCAATAATTACTATGATCACGCAAATTGTAGATATGAAGTCTTAATCTTCCTGAATAAAGAATTACTGATCCTATGCCCTGGTACTATATGTATTTATCGCGTGATCACCTTGATATTTCGCTTTGATGTGAAGTTTGTCCTAGTGATGTCTAGAAGGATAGTTGAAACTTTAATATTTATATTAAAAAAAAACTAAGATCCAGAAAATTTTTAACTTGATATCAAAAGTTGAACTGATATGATGAAATAGGATTGAAAGTGATAGCTTGTTAAAATAAAATAAAATACCATTACAGTAGGCAAAAATCCTGAGAAAATATCTTAGTCTCATATTTACATAGCCTTTCCAGTTACCTTTAATCAATCATTCTAATTCCGTTAGTAATGTTTGTTTGAATCTTCTCAGTGATTCAAACAAACAATACTAAGCGAACTGTAATAAGTTCGAGTTTTAGAATGAACATCAACTCTGAGATGCAAGTACATTCAGCCTAAATAGAACGCGCCAAACTAGATTCCACTGCTAACAACTATCCATCTTTGGTTATAATCATTCTAATTGTATGAAAAAAGAGTTTAGTTAATATTTCGGTAAATAAAATTGTAAGGACGGCTCGTTGGTAAACTCTAAGAAACCTTAAGAAGCCCAGGAAGAGCCGCAGACATTCCATCCAATCACTGCTAGAAGAATATTTTCGAATGTCGACGTGTAGCTTCCCTATTGGATGGATAAGAATGATCCCTATTCGCCTATTGGTTGGTCTCAGTTAAAAAAAAAACTATAAATACATGAGATTTCTGTACAATATTTTGACACTGTTTTGGGGAATAAAAATTCTTACTTACTAGTCTTCTGTTTTCTCTCTTGCGACGTTGCGGGTTCTATCGTTCAAGTAGTCTAGTAGCATGCGGCATAGCAAGAATCAAATTTTTTTTTCTGGTTAGCGTTTTTTTAGCGGGTTGATTTTCTACGGGATGGGGTCGCTAACCCCATGCCCAACCCTCCTCCTTTACCCGGGCTTGGGACCGGCAGTAGCCCCTGGAGGAGCTACAGGCGGAGTTAGCAAGAATCAAAGCTCTAGATATAACAAAAATATAAAAAAATTATAATTTTATAATAATTTTAAATTTGCAACCAAAAAAAAAGAAAAAAATAGATTAATCAAACTACCACCGGATATTACACTTCATTGTATTTAATAAATAATTAATGCGTTCTTTTTGTAGAAAAAAAACTTTTATTGCCAATTTTTTTTTCAAATTTTTTGGATTCGTCTGATCATTAATTATAAATCAAAATGTACTGACTTACTCTCTCCTGTTTTTCTTCCTTTTTTCTTCTCTTTTTTTTCTGGTAGAAACTACATGAAATGATGACTGGAATGATGAAGATTATTTGAATAGATTTATCATTTTATTAGGCAAATAGGGTAATTGAATCAAAGTATATTAGCCATTAGGTTTTTTTCTTTTCTTTTTTTTCTGGTTTTTGGGAAATCATTTTTACTTTTTTTTGATATTTTATAATTATGTCATTTTTGCATGCTAGAGACATTCATTTTTGTTTAGGGGAGAAAAAGGAGAAGTAATAAGCGGTCATAAAATTTAAATTTCGTTTTAGATTTTAAATCTCTTTTAATGATTTTAATGTGAATTAAAATCAGAAGGAAGGAGGTTTGTGGAGATTTTAGTAATTTTATGGTTGGAATCATGAATTAATTGAAGCTAGACCACCATGGAAAACTTGAAAGCACTGGATGACTGTTTCGTCCTATTGTGGGTCTCCTCAGCAGTGTGGTGAGATGGTAACTCACTGAAGACAATGGTGGAGGGTTGCTCAATTTCGTGGATTGGTTGAAGTTAGACATTAACACCATTCGATGCCGGTCGGTTCAGCGGTTCAGTGGTTAGGCGTGTGCGCGCGAGATTGATAGATCCTGAGTTCGAAACTCGAATGGTGAGATCATGGATGCGCACTGCTTAGGAGTCCCACAATAGGATGAAACGGCCGTCCAGTATTTTATTTTACTCTCAAAAGTTTAACGAAATAAAGGTTTGATCAATTACATTTTTTTCTAAATTTAGTAAACATTAAAGAGTAATTAAAGCCTGATTATTATTGATAGAATAGGATAGAATGAGGTTGATGACTTAATTGAATGAAAATATGATAATTGATCTTTATCAAAGAATGAATAACTATTTAAACAGCACTGTGAATTAATGTACTGTAAACATGATAATTAAACACGCAATTCATTTTGATAAACTGAATAAAACGGTAAAATAAATATGTTTCAACATTTTCGTTCATATAATTTTGTAGTTAACTTCGCCTGTATCTCCTCCGGAGGCTAATGCCGGTCCCAAGCCCGGGTAAAGGAGGAGGGTTGAACATAGGGTTAGCGACCCCATCTGGTAGAAAATCAACTCGCTAAAAAAACGCTAACCAGAAAAAAATGCCATTTCTGTAGTTTACTTCATGGAGTAGATTTAGTTTAAATAGAAAGCAATAAAAATAAGGAAGTTCTGGGGTGGTTTTTTGCCTTGATATAAGATTTTTTAGCTGAGAGTATCTACGACTCTGTCGTGAATTGAACATAAGATCTTTAGATCTTGTCATATGTGCTTAGATTTTTGATCGCTTAGTTGCCACAAAACGGTTTACGTTTTGGTGAGACTATAATTCATGAACGACCTTTAAGCGACGCTAAGGTGGCCTTGAGAATGTCCATCTACTGACTAGGGTTAAATGAGGGTTTTAAACCTATGTGAAAGGTAAGGATTCTGATTTATAATTGATGGTTAGGGATAGGGATTATATTTATTATATATTATATTTATCAGCTTAAATGCGAAGACACTATTCAGCCAAATGGATGCAGAATTTTGCATAGAAATCCAAGACTTGTAATTGTATATCTGATTGGTTCGTCCATAAATTGTAGTCTCACCTACGTTTCTAACTTAAATCAATTCATGCTGTTCGTAATATAGACAACATATTATGATAGGATGCCAGTTGTGTGCTTCGCTTACTTACTCACCTACCTCTAAGAAAAATGTCGAAGTGAATATGTGATTTTTATGTGATAGCAACAATCAGATGACAACTGTATATTTCTGTTGTTCTAACTCAGAACTCATTTGACAAATCTACTTATATCCATACAACACCATTAAAATACAAATTCAAAATTTGATAATCAGTATAAATTCATTTAGTATTACTTGTTTCAAATCTTCCCATTGATGTTTAGGACTGCAACTGGTTAGTCTCTAATTGGCATATGTGTATACTGTGCGTATTGCCTCGACATAGCCTTATTTCACAAGCATTCTTAGCAAAAATGGATAGTGGCTATCAGGACTCAGTAGCTGAGTGGATAACGCAGTGGCGTTTGAAGCGAATGATATTGGGTTCAAGTCCCAGAGTGAACATCAACTCTGAGATGCAGATACATCCAACTGACGAGTCCCAAAAAATGGGAGGAAATGCGCGTCATGGATACCACTACTAGCCACTATCCATCTTTGCTTAATAATCAGTATGTATAAGAATAATTGTTTCGTGATTTCTTGCACCTAATATTTCATTAGTCATTTGAATTTTGTAATTTCAGCGTGATGAACTTCTCAGATTACTTACTCTTATTCCATTGAAATTTCGGAAATTAAGTTGAAATCTTGATTTTGATATAGTTTTGTTCTCCGAGCTGGATGGTTTGGTCATGGAGCTTTCATCGTTCTTCTAAATGACATCATAAACACTATCTGAAATTTGTGTTAATGATGTCGTTCAGAAGGACGATGAAAACTCCATGACCAAATCAACCAGTTCAGACAACAAAACCATTCGCCTGAGCAATAAATCTTCTCCACTATCTCAAAATTATTTAAAACCTTAGACACTTATTTCCATATGATCATGATCAGTTAATTTATTTCTATATTAATTTAAAGGTAATTCATGTCTGATCAAGTAAAAGTCATTGGTTTAAAATAACAATAAAATTAACTCTTTTTAAGGACATTCAGATTACTTCAATCTTTTTGGATAGTACCTATTACTATAATTCAAAGTTTAGAAATATAAGTGAATACAAAAGAATCTATTTATTTCCTGCAGCATTGTTGAATATAAGGACCTTTATGTCAGTATTACTATTATAATTAGTAGTAGTAGTAGAAGTAGTAGTATTAGTAGGAGTGATAGTAGTGGTAGTAGTAGTGGTAGTAGTAGTGGTAGTAGTAGTAGTAGTGGTAGTAGTAGTGTTACTACTTATTATTTATTGTTAACATTCTTTTTGTGTGTAAATAACAATAAAATCAGGAAATCAAATGAATTCTATTCATTAAGAAATAATACATGTCATTTATTCATTATATAACAATGAGTTTAGATGAACTAATTGTAGTGGACTTAGTTTTGTCAATCATAACCGTTATTAGATAAATCCAAATGGGGTTTGAGATCAGAAGGTGATAAGAAGCCGAAACTACACTTTTTTATTAACGAATAGCACAGATAATAAAGCTACAAACACATTAAGCGAGTTTGAAGTAGAGAGATGAATGTGTGTGTGTGTCTGTGAGCAAATACATGAGTTAACTGTAATGAAATATTCACATATCATAGCCTAATTAGTTTCAATTATTTTTCTGGTGAGCGTTTTTTTAGCGAGTTAGCTTTTCTAAGGGATGGGGTCGCTAATCCCATGCCCAACCCTCCTCCTTTACTCGTGCTTGGGACCGGCAGTAACTCTAGAAGAACTACAGGCTGAGTAATTTTTTTCCATTTTTTTTCAAGAAGGTACAAGTATTTGTAAACTGTTGTCTATGCAAAATACGCAACATTCATTGACCGGATACTATCAGCAACAGCTTTTATGGGAGAGGACAAACCAGCTACCAGTTGAAGAGGAAATTAGGAAGAGACGTTGGAAGTGGATCGGACATACAATGAGGAAATATTCAATTTGCATCACGGGGAGAGCCCCAGCTTATAATGGTGAAGGGAAGCAGAAAACAGAAAGGTCAAAGAACACATTACTTTGTGAAACAGAAGCAGATATGAAAAGGGTGAATAGCAACTGGAAAGAACAGGAAAGGCTTGCCCAGGACAGATTTGGATGAAGAATACTGGTGTGCGGCCTATACTCCTCCACGAGGAGTAATAGGCGTAACTAGTTAAATAAGTATAGTGTGAATTTAATTTGTCTATTTTGTGTTGCTTTTAATTGAGTATATTTTGATAATGTCTTAAAGTATAATCGATATTAAAAACACGAAACAATTGAGAATCTAAAAATACTGAATAGCTGTTTTGTCTTGGTATGGGGCTCGTCGATTATCATGTAACCGAGAATTGAACTTGTGACTTTAAATCTCTAGCGTGAACGTTTAAACTTTAGATCACTCAGCAGGGATCGAATAGTGTACAAGTCTAACTTCAACTCATCCACAATATTGCACGATTATCTTTGATGAGTTCATTATGCTCAAGAGGTTTGTCTAAATTTCGATCTAAATTCTTGATCTTACTAAGATATTTTGCAGTTTTTTAATCATTTCAAATAAAGAGAAATTAAGATAAACATGAAACATGAAACATTTAATATTTCACTACTCAAATTTTCGAATATAAAACGTTTCTAGTAAGAAAATGATTTCTGTTTTCTAAACATGTCAGGTATAAAATTTCTTAAATCTTAAATGAAATCAAACATGAAATGTGTCTGTAATGTCTCTTTTTTTAATTTTTAAGTAATTATTTGAGAGAAATGAAGTTAAAAATTTCCTAACATTGTGATATAGAAACTAAAAAGTCTTAGCTTTTAATTGTATCTACTTTTCAGAAGGAGTTCGGTGGAGATTTTGGTAATTTTATAGAGTTGAGATCATGAGTCAATTGAAGTTAGAACACCATGGAAAACGTAGAATCACTGGACGGGCCGTATCGTCCTATTTTGGAACTCTTCAGCAGTGCACATCCACGATCCCGCCTGAATGAGTTTTGTAGATATTATGGTAATTTCAGTAGTTGATATCATAAATCAATTGAAGTTTGATCACCATGAAAAACTCGGAAGCACTAGACCGTTCAGTGGTCTAGAGGTTAAGCATTTGTGCGTGAGACTGAAGGTCCTAGGTTCGAATCATCACAAGTGGAATCGTGAATGTTCATCACTGAGGATGAAACGGCTGTTCAATGCTTCCTGTTTTTTTTCATGATGTTTTAGCTTTATTCGACTAATAGTGTTACCAATCTTTGGATAATACATCAAATACTAGGACTAAACAGCATATAATATCCGAGTATAATTATGTCATGAGTTCCTAATGATTATGTAATTCAAAATGAAAACTGTACATTTAAAGATTACGATATTTAATAGGATTATGTCATTCATTCCATCTAATTTCTTGGTTAAGTTTTCAATGTTGTCTATGATGAGAACAAACTTATTCTCCTTTAAAATCTATGTCTTCTTTCAATCATTCGCTCCTTACCTGTTTTTTTCCTCATTTTTCTCTTGTTACATTCATTATTCTATGTTGACTGACATAAGTTTTTGTTTTTCTTCAACAATCCATCATTACTGTCCATCATTATTGTTTTAATGTAATTTAACATGTCATTGGAATAACACCTGTAATCTACTCTTTAAGAGTATTGTAATCTAGAATAGAATGTCGATTCTTAATGTTAGTATGTAATTCAGTTTCATCGTAAGTAGTTCTGATCGCGTGTATGTTTTCCACGATATGTTTTTCTATATTTTTGTCTAAGAATTTCATTTCCGCTTAAGGAATTACAAGTTGGATAGTTTGTTTGTTTTTTGAATGGAGTTATGTTCTCTGAGTTATGGAACTTTCATCGTCCTTCTGAACAACATCATCAACACAAACTTCGGGTTTAGACAATATCAAATTCTTAATAATAGTGAATCACAAGTATGAGGGATCAAAATACTTTGGTAAAATGTTTATCATATATTAAATTGGGTTTTCAGATTTGATATCTTTTTTTGAGTGATTTCCGGTAATATCAATGAAGATGTTGGTAAACTTAGGTTGAATTCTCGAAAATATATCAGTAAGTTAATGAGTACTTTATACTCTTCAACTAAAACCTTCATACATCATTCAGGAGGTTCAGAATCATTACGCAATACATCTTGATGATTTCTGCTTTATTCTCTTTTATGTTTTTTGTATTTAGACTATACTTTATTTGATTATGTAATAAGATGTTATAATTATATATCAGTAGGGGGTATTGTGGAGATTGTAGTAATTTATTAGTTGAATTTATGAGTCGATGAGAACTAGATCAATTTGGAAAACCTGTAAGTACTAAATGGCTATTTCGTCCTAGTGTAGGACACCTCTGCAGTGAACATCCACGACCCCGCCTCCAAAAATTTGAACTCAGGTTTCACGCTCACACGCTTAACCTCTTGACCACTGAACCGGCCGGTATACAACGGTGTTAATGCTTAACTTTAACCAATCCATGAAATTGGGCAAGCGTCCACCATTGTCTTCAGTGAGTTACTGTCTCATAACAGACATGTTTGAACTCCACTAATCACTGCTTCTCACTAGAACTCCAGGAAGTACAGGAAGCATATGCTGATTATTATTAAGAGATGGTTTTGTGGAGATTTTATTAATTTCATAGTTGAAATCATGAGTCCATTGAAGCTAGACCACTATAAAAAACCTGGAAGCACTGGACCGCCGTTTCGTAATTAGCTGACGGAAATCTGAAATTACATCCTTTTATTCATTGTGATTTTTGTTCAACATTACTTCCGTTTTAATTCAATGTGATCAATACCCTGTATAGTAATTGTTTTGTTTACCCGTATGACATTTTATTGTTTACAACATACGATATTCTTGTATCAAAAAACTATGCTCAGCATGACATGTAGCATGTGGTTTTGTGATGACTGTAATTATTTTTCATATATGTGATTTCATCCTAATTATTAATCAAAATGGGTGTTACAGTCAATATATAAATGACAGTATTTTCGACTAGTGTCGTCTTCGTCGTGTTTTGAAATTCGTAAATCTTCATTTGTCCCAGTATTTGTTTACTTACTTTCGTGTTGTGTCAATTGCAGTAGTCTCTCGTCTTCAAGTATAAGTGATAAGTGATTCCGACATAACTATCAACAACGACCAGACATAACAATTAGTGACGTAGTCATAATACTCGACTACCAGTCATAACAAAATTCATCAAATATGATGGATTTATATTATTCCATGACATTATACTAATCATATTATTCTGTCTGCTTATTATTCTATTAATGACCATAAATAGAAGTCAGCTTGAAAATAATCTAAAAACACAAGAATAATGAATAGAAGTCATGTAGATTTGATAATCGTCAGCAGCGATTATTATTATTCAATCTTTGCAAGTTACAAATCTCGATTCAGTAGGGTATATCTTCATCTCCAACCAGTTGACGTTATTTTATAATGAAAAATCAAATATCCTTTATGAATTACTATTTTGGTGTGGTCTACTCATATAAGTAGTATATGGTGATGGTTAGACATAGAATGTATTTTGGCAGAAGATCGATAAGGAAAGAACTGAAATGAAACGCAATTGGTAGGAAAATGCACAAATAATGAAATTAAAGGAGATGGATTGATATTTACAGAAGGAACAGTGAAGATTGAAACAATTGATGGTTATTTTGCAAATTAACTGTTTTGCTGTATGGTTATAAGATCTTAGTAAGATAGTTTGTAATTTGTGCTTGAATACATTTAATTGTTTTCATTCATGTTTTTGTTCACTACACTATGACCATTACCGGTTTCATCTTAATGTTGTGAAGATATGAATTTCTCTTTGAGAACTGAAGATTCTAAATTTGATCTCATTCAAGATTTTATTGACCATATCATACAAATTATATTTTAAATAACGAAAAATTAACTGTAATGAGGAAATCAATTTGACAGTAGTATAGTTGAATAGCATTGCAATACTAAAGAAAGTTCCTTAGTATCATAGTTACCTATAATTTTCCGTTGACGTTTAAGAAACATGAGCTCTAAACATAGAGTATATTATACATTTTGTAAGTTTCTACTTGTTCATTCATAAGGAAAACTATTGAAATGAGTATTAATACATTATGTTATCGGTGTACATTATATATTACAGATGAGTTAGATATTTATCCATATTTGGTTAAGGATGAGAATAGAACGTAACCAAATCCAAACACTTACCACATCAGCATCCAGGGATATATATATATATATATATATATATATATATATATATATATAAGCAAAGTTGGATAGTACTTATTGGTGGAATACAGGGCGTGCATTTTTTCCTATTTGGGACTCGTCAGCTGGATGTATCTGCATCTCATAGTTGATTTACATTCTGGAACTCAAACCCAGTATCAATGGGAAGATTCAAAGAAGGAATTTCAAGTGAAATTAAAATTCACCCCATTGAACAAACAAGTGACTAAGAGAACTCAGAATCTAAGTGGATAACAAAATGACGTTTGTAGCGAACGGTACTTGGTTCAAGTCCCAGGGTGAATATTATTTCTGGGATGCAGGTATATCCAGTTGACGAGTCCTAGACAGGATGAAACACGCATTTTGGAATCCTGTGCTAACCACTATCCATCTTTGCTTAGAATTCTTGTGACAGAAGGCAATATCGAGGCAATCTTCACAGTATTTACATATGACAATAATAGACTGATCAATTGCAGCCCTAAACATCAATTAGAAGTTTCAAGTAAACAACACGTATATAAACTAGTTTAGAATCAAAACTAAAAACTTTTCTTGCTTCAAGCATGATAAAATAATTAATTGTTATACCATGTGCAATTATTTTTCCATTTAGATGACTAGTCTATGAAAAGCCTATTATTGTTCTCTACTGTCTAATAGAAATTCTATGGGGGATGAAATGACTTACAAGTTTTCTTATTTGAATGGTTGTTCTTTCTTTTTTATCAGAAAAGTAAGTATTATAAGAGTTATTCAAATTGACTCTCATCATGTAATGTATACTACTAATAAACACTTAACTGTTCTCACTATAGGGTTTTGAAGATTGTTAAGTTTTTATTTAGATGATGAACTGTTCAATAATAGACAACCATTGAAAACCTAAAAGCATTGGATAAATGTATCGTCCTAATATAAGACTCATTAGTATAAATCCATGACCATTAATCAGAGAGAATAGAACCCAGGACTATGAAATAATGAGTTTCCTGTAAATCTAATTTCGTAGACTCTTACATATGTTTTTTTTCCTAAAATTATTTCACATTGATGATGTTCCCAAAATACATTTGCAGAGACCTGGTTAATAGTTTAGTTTCTATGACCATTTAACATTATCTGATGAACGGAATGTTAGTCACATTGTCAAAGAAATATCTTGAAGATATTTTCTGGTTAGCAATTTTTTAGAGAGTTAGTTTTCTACGGGATGGGGTCGCTAACCCCATGCCCAAGCCTCCTCATTTATCCAGGCTTGGGACCGGCAGTAGCCTCCGAAGGGGCTACAGGAGGAGTTATCTTGAAGATATTGTTTTATTCAAGTATTTATTTATATGTATCTTTCAGATTCGAGCATATAAATTTGCTACATTAATGGAGGTGGATAAAACATACATTGAGGAAATCACCCAAAAGAGTCACAAGGCAAGCTCTCACATTGGAATCCTGAAAGTCAAAGGGGAGGATGAAAATCGAAGAACGCATTTCGCTGTGAAATGGAGACAGACATGAGAAGAACGAACAACAACAGGATGGAACTAGAAAGGAAGGCGTAGGACAGAGTAGATTGGAGAATGTTGGTCGTCGTCCTATGTTCGATTTGAGGTAACATAACTAAGTAGTAGTAGTAGTAGTAATAGTAAGTAGTTACCGCTCATGGAGAACCATAGGACGCTCTCCAGCATTTTCCATTCAACTCTGTCTTGGAAAATCCTTTTCAGTTGTTTCTAGTTACTATTCATCCTTTTCATGTCTACTTTCAATTCTCAAATCAGTGTGTTGTTTGGCCATCATCTTGTAGTATCGATTACTATGTTAAGCCCATATAACGTATTCTAGCTTGTGGACAGGTCAACGTATCCATTGATTATGGGTCACATTTCGACTTTTTTAATTATTCGTTTATCAACCTTAAGTGTTTTTATATGAGCGTATATGTGTTCACAACTCCGCCTGGAACACCTCAGAGGTTACTGCCAACCTCAAACCCCAATAAAGGAGGAGAGTTAGGTATGGGGTTAGCGACTCCATCCCGCAGAAAACTAACTCGCTAAAAAGCACTGATAGAGTTGTATGCGTATACTAATGATAAATCTCATAACTGGAGCAAATATCTATCCAAACCATTTAGATCTTTAATGATCATCTAGTTTAAATCAGTCAATGTTGTTATCTGTATTCAAATAATAGACCCTTGTAACTGTTGATTCTTGCACATATTAATTTATGGCGGACAATCCTCCTCAGAATGGAAGATAAATTATTCCTTCTGCTTCTCTGTTATATTTAATCATTGAGTTTATGATGTGTATGATACATTCACTTTAGCTTAAGAAATGAATTTGATAAAACGTAATTCAGGAAAAACATATACAATCTACAAGTTGTTGTATGTGAACATATTTTAAATAGATCAGAAGGGGTTTTATGGAGAGTTCAGTATTTTCATAGTTGAAATCATGAGTCAATTGAAGATAGACCACCATCGTGGATTGATTGAAGTTAGACATTAACACCGTTCGATAGCGGCTTGGTGGTCTATCGGTTAGGTTCTCTGGCACGAGACTGGTAGGTCCTAGGTTCAAGTCTCGCGAGTGTGGGATCGAGTATGTGCACTGCTGAGGAGTCCTATAATAGGACGAAACGGCCATCCACTGCATCCAGGTTTTCCATGGTGGTCTATCTTTAATGGACTCATGATTTCAACGGTGAAAATATCCTAAATAGCAGAGTATAGGAAACTAATCAACTTGTCTACTATTCACCTTTACAGGACAATTAGGCACATCGACCTCTAATATATTACAGGGAAAAAAAATTCTCCTTTCATTCGATGCAAAAGGAAGTCAATTAAAAAAAACACAACAATAATCAAGAAGTAGTATGTATCTGATGTTAAATAAACATGTACGTAGATATTTGCATACGGTAACCGGAAAAACATATGTCAAAATTTAAATCTATTTCACTTGTAAATAAAAAATGGGGTCAGTGAGAGGGCAATCAGTTGAATGTTGATTATATCAACCAAAACAGTCAAATAGTAAGGATTATTTTTTTAATGAAGAGTTAGTCTTATATTTTACTTACTTACGTCTGTTACTCCCAATGGAGCATAGGCCGCCGACCAGCAATCACCAATCCACTCTGTCATGAGAATTCCTTTCTACTTATAATCAATTGCTGTCCATTCTTCTCGTGTCTGTCTCCTTTTCTCGGCGTAATGTTTTCTTTGGTCTTCATCTTCTCCTTTAGCTTTCAGGACACAATTGGGTGGTTTCTTCAAAGTGTCCTATCCACTTTCATCGCTTCTTCCTGATTTCTTCCCCCACTGGATGGAATCTGGTTTGTTCTCTCCAACAGTAGAATGTTGCTTATAGTGGCTTATATTTTACGGTTGATATATAGTAGAAAGCTCATATTATTTACTTATATCTTGTTGCTTCATTTAAGTGAGATTTTCGACAGCTTTTTTATACAAACATATATTTTAATGCTACAGCAGTGTGTTATTTTCTATTAATTTCAAAGTTTCATACCTTTTAAACTTTGATATCCAAAACTGAAATTGATCAATCTCTATCACTACAGATCCGTCAATAGATGACTCGATACTGAAAGTAAACTATGCTTAGTTACAAACTCAATATGAGCAAATACAAAGAGATCTAGATTTATTCAGTTGACGAGATTGAAATAATAGAGAATAACTACTATACATGATTCTAATGTAAGGCAAATGAAGTTTTTCATGAAGAAAGGTCAATCTACATAAGAAGCAGTGTTGCCTAAAATCCTAATGCACATTTAACAGTGTATGATGTTGAGGAAGCACGGGATACAATGGAAAATTAGGATGCAGATGGACGATTAAGACTTCGCAGATGATCTGGCTCTTTCATCGCAACAACAAATGTACGAGAAGACAACCAGTGTAGCAGCAGCCCCAGTTGCAGTAGGTCTCCCTATACACAAAGGGAAAAACAAGATTCTCCGACACAATACATCATGCATCAATCGAATCACACTTGACGGAGAAGCTCTGTGGAATGTGAAAACCTTTTCATATAATCGATGAACATCTGATATAGATATGAAAACGCTGATCAGCAAAGCAAGAACAGCATATTTACAACTGAAGAACATCTGGGACTCAACACAATTGTCAAACAACACCAAGATCAGAATTTTCAATACATATGTCAAGACAGCTTTACTCTATGGGGCGGAAACTTGTAGAAATACAAAAGTCATCATTCAGAAGATAGAGTTGTTCGTTACCAACTGTTTACGCAAAATACTTCGGATCCGTTGACAAGACACTGTTAGCAACAACCTACAGTGGGAGACAACAAATCAAATTCCATCCAGTTGAGGAAGAATCAGGAAGAAGCGATGGAAGTGGATAGGACACACATTGAGGAAATCACCCAACTGTGTCACAACGCATGTCTTCACATGGAATCCTCAAGTTCAAAGAAGAAGATGAAGACCAGAGAACACATTATACCGAGAATAATGAACAAAAATTGGATGGAACGAGAAAGGAAGGCGTAGGGCAGAGTGGGTTGGAGAATGTTGGTCGTTGGCCTATGCTCCATTAGGAATAACAGGCGTAAGTAATTATATAAGGTTGACAGAGATAACAATTAGTGAGTAATTACTTTGGATAGAATAGTAATCTAATTATTCACACCAGTAAGCCAATACTTTCATCTATCTTAACACATAGACATGAGACATACTTTAATCTGACTACCTTTATTCAACATTTTAGTAGTAGCTATAATTATTACATCATTATATTTTAAGTATATGAATTATTTTTTTAATAATTTAATTTCATTTATTACCACTTCATTTTTTTGTAAAGAAAGTACTACTTTATAACTTTTAAGTAGGCTACTTGAAATGTATATACTTTAGCTGTATTGATTCATTTTAAGTTTCTTTTTGAAAGTTCTTTAAATTAAATTTGATTGGATTGAATTAAAAGGTTCTTTTATTTAATGACATAATGTTCCACCATCACCATCACCACCACCACAACAACAAGACGTTCCCCCCAGTTATACAAACGTTGTTGATTGATTAAATTTAATATTTTACTTCATTGGAAGAAGAAAATTTAGGTTCTCCCTCTATATATTAATTGACAATGAGTTCCTGAGAAATTTTATAACTTATTGATGTAATCTAAAGTTTAACTTTCAGGAGGTCAATTAGGGATAACAAAAAATGTTGTAGCTCGATTCCTAAACAATGGAAATATATTTTAATGGGAAAATATCTATTTTCTAATAGAAAGGACATGATCCAATAAAGTGTTATTGATTGTTTTTTATATGATATAGTCCTCCTTTATCTTATTAAAGAATTTCATTTCATTAATAGTTGAGATGATGAATCAATTGAAGCTAGACCACCATGGAAAACTTGGAAGCACTGGATAGCCGTTTTATTTCAGTTATCAGTTTATAGTAATCGTTTATTATTTTCTTAATAGTTAGTAGTATATTGATGTAGTATAGTATAGTATAGTATGGTATAGTAAAGTATAGTATAGTATAATGATGAAAAATGCTTTAGTACGGACGAGAGTGGACACCGGGCAGTATTCCAGCTCTTAAACATATCGAATGACTTGTGTGGCATATATATATATATATATATATATATATATGATGCCTCCTTGTACCAATGTTTATGTGTTTAAATAAATAAATAAGATAGAGATCAGAATGGGGTTTTGTGAAGATTTCAGCATTCTTCATAGTTGAAATCAAGAGTCAATTGAAGCTAGACCACCATCGAAAATCTGGAAGCACTGGACAGACATTTTGTCCTATTATGGGGCCCCTCAGCAGTGCACATACACCATCCCGCACTCGCGAAATTTGAACACAGGACCTACCAGTCTCGCGTGCGAGCAGTGGAGTTCAACCAAGTCTGTTGTAGAGATATCAACTCACTGAAGACAATTGGTGAACGGTTGCTCAAACATCGTGGATTGGTTGAAGTTGGATATTAACACTGTTGGATGCTGGCAGGCTCAGTGGTCTATCGTCTAAATACTCTGGCACGAGACTGGTAGGTCCTGTGTTCGAATCTCGCGAGTGCAAGATCGTGGATGCGCCCTGCTGAGGAGTCCTATGATAGGACGAAACGGCCGTCCAGTGCTTCCAGGTTTTCCATGGTGGTCTAGCTTCAATTGACTAACGCTTTCAACTATGAAAAAAATATATTAAAACAACTTTTTCCCAACAAACACAGAGTTATTCCTTTTAACGTTTGACTGTTTGATTGATCTAAGTCAAAGAATTTATCTATGTTCAAAGTATTTAATAACAAACAATAGATCTAATGTTAAAACATAATGAACGACTGAAGTGGTTACAATATTTCTAATGTAAAATATCAACGAGTTAACAATTGATAACGTGTTCAATACTAAAATACTGAACTTTATAATAATCAGTCTGATTTATTGCAAAGTCTATAATAATACATTAATTATGAATAACTGCCTTACTATAGATTGGCTCTGACACTGTCACAACATAATACGATCATCAGCCACAGTGCAATCATGAAGATCAAACAGGGTATAACCCCCTGAGAAAACCAACTGCCTCGGTCTGGGAACCCTGGCAGTATCAAAGCCCTCACACAGTTAAAATGAAATGACATTTTTTTTGTGTGGTACATATATATCTGGTGTCCCCTTGTACCAATATTTATGTGTTCAAATAAATTAGTTAATTAATTAAGAAAGTTTAATTGAATAATGATAATGAAATAATTACTTTTGAGATAAACAATCTTAAAACACTAAGCATTGCAAAATGTTTTGTAATTAATATTCATTATTATAAGCAAAGATGGAATGTGGTGAGCAGTGTAATCAAGTACTCGCATTTCGTCCCATTTGGGACTCATCAGCACTATGTACCTGCATCTCAGAGTTGATGTTCACTCTGGCAATCAAACTCCCTACTGTTCGTTTGAAACGCCATTGTGTTATCCACTCAGCTACTGCTAGCTACTGTCGATCTTTGCTCGGAATGCTTGTGAATTAGGGTTATATCGAGGTAATACGTACAGTATGCACATATGACCAATAAGAGACTGATCAATTGCAATCTTAAATATCAATGGAAATATTCAATCAAACAATACCAAGTGAGTTTAATATTCATTAATGTTATTTATTAAAAATCTGCTATTTGTTGGAGAAGAAAACTTTTGCATTATCCGATAACTTAATGAAATATATTGTAGTGTGGTCTACTTATATCCATATAAGTAGTGTATGATGATGGTCAGACATAGAATGTATTTCAGCAGAAGATCGATAAGGAACGAACAGTGATGAAACGCAATGCATGAACAATAATAATCTGAGACGATGGACTGATATTTGCAGTCGGATCAGTCAAGAATGAGACAATCGATTGTTATTTAGCAAATTAACTATTCATTGTATGGTTATCAGAGTTTAGTGAGATAGTTTGTAATTTATCCCTAAATACATTCGATTGTTCCCACCCGTGTTCTTGTTCACTACATTATTACTATGATCTATAAAAATGTGTAATATTCAGAATGGTTATTTTTTTTCTTATCTCATAAGAACACATGACTTCGACTACTGGTAATATTGAATAACAGTCTAGACGACAACAGAAAAAAGAACATCAATTTATGAAAATTAAATTAGTTAGTTACTATATTTTGATTTTTCGGTATCTTCTAATTTGATAATACGATTATTGGAAACAGTTATTCATCCGAGCTAACATAATGTTGTAGAATTATGATCTACTTCGTTATTAGTACTGTTCTAATAATAGACCTAATCCTAAAATTGTAGAGTTGTCATAATGTGACTACCTAATCTATATGATCTTGAAAATACCACCAGTATTGTAGTTTGACAACAATTTACCAGTAACAGCTTCTATAATCGATTTGCACTCATCCAGTTAAAATCAGAAGTCAGAAGCGAGCAGGTTGGAAGGTATATTTTATGGGTTATCAATATATCGAGAAGTGGCCGATCTAATCTGGCTAATGATCGTAGGAGAAGCTTTACACGCCGTTCTGTAACGTGATCTGGTACGGATGAATGACCGAGCACCTTTAGCTACACAAGTCCAATGAAACTAATGTGGTCAGCATCCAATGTCGAACACTTACAAAGCTACCGATTTAGGGGAATTATTTACAGCTACAATCTTACTTGGAAGTCACATCATTATATACATTGACTCGTCCTACTTCTGGAGAGCGCATTTAGGCTGAATATAGAACAATATACCTAATATGAATAAAAGAGACAAGTTACATAAGAATGATCACGCCAACAAGGCCTAGCCATGACAACTGATGAATTGAATTATTGTTCCCGCGTTCTCTAAAGTCAACCTTCTCTTCATGTAAATTGTTGAATATATAACTTTTCAGTAATTATATGCTCGACTTCAAAAGTCGTGTAGTTCGGGTTCAGTCCCACTACAATGTAATTTATCATAATGAATCCCAGTTATTTACATTTTTATTTTATTTGGTGCTACATCCTTGCACATGTAATAATCTGGGATTGTCTATATATACTTTTATGCATATGCCCCCGAAAGTCCTAGTACCGCCGAAAGTGAGCAGAGTCAGCTCTTGCTCTCGAATTGCTCTTACATGGCCACGCATATATATAGCCTCTACCAGGGAAGTCCTACTCACTGCAATCTCTCAAAGAGGGTGTTGTTTACGAAATTGAGAGGACGAAAAGCGAATATCTGGCAATTTAACCGGGTTGGTGGACGTTGAAAGTCCAATTAGGGGAGTTGGTAATCCCTGATTCCGAACCTCTGGTATACATGGGCTCCAGAATCCTGAGGGAAAAATTGGTGTATGAACCTATTGTTGTTCACTAGCTATCATGGGACTGCATCTCTTTACGATGCTCCACTGCCTTATGGATCAGATCTTTCGGTCAAAGGCTCCGAGTGTGGGCCTCTATGAAAACTACCTGTTTCGGTTTAGGCACCCGGGCAATATCACAATCCCCACACAAATGAAATGACATTTGTGTGACGCATATATATCTCGTGCCCCTTTGTACCAATATTTATGTGTCTAGATTATATATCTATATCTATACTTCTATCTATCTATCTATCTATCTATCTATCTATCTATCTATCTATCTATCTATCTATCTATCTATCTATCTATCTATCTATCTATCTATCTATCTATCTATCCATCTATCTATCTATCTATCTATCAATCTATCTATCTATCTATCTATCAATCTATCTATCTATCTATCAATCTATCTATCTATCTATCTATCAATCAATCTATCTATCTATCTATCTATCTATCTATCTATCTATATATATATATATATATATATATATATATATATCAAAGTAAATCGGAATAGTTTCTATTTTTATACATAGAACACCCGAAATTTATTACAAAGAGAAAAAAAATATATATTTACTTTATCCACTTATCGTCTCAAGAACTTTTTACGTTTACAGTCCCAGGAAATTCAATGTGAAATCACCATGGTGATATGGTCAACTGTCAATTTACACTGAAAGCTGTCTAGATACATAATTCAAAGTTTATTAAAAGACTATAATTGGGAATCTCGCTATTTATATATATATATATATATATATATATATATATATATATATATATATATATGTATATATCGCAACACTCAGATACTAAGACGTCTTCGTAAGCGTTTTATTTTTCTAGAAAGTATTAAAAACTGAAATGCAACATTGTTTCAGGACTGAAGCTAGCAATGGTATCTGAGAGGCATATTCCACCTTATTAGGGATTTTTTTTAGTGGAATACACCTGAATTTCGTTATTGATGTTGACACTTGAATTCGAACCTAATAAAATTTGCGACACATTGAATAACACAGGCTGATCAGTCACAGCCCTAAGATTCAATAATATGAAATTACATATCGTTACAAATAAGTTAAAACCTACGTTGAAAATCTAAGTGATCATAAATATAATGAACATATAACGTGAATGACCTGAATTTATTTTGATGCAACTGCATACTGCCTATGGGTTATATTTTATAATATACAAGATTAGCTATTTTTCATTCCAATACAGATTTTTCTCGTGTATTCTTGTTAATTAAGATTACAAGTAACTGACTATATAAATTGTAATCTAATTAATCTCAATCAATATCACAAAGGGAGTTTCGCAGAGATTGCAGTAATTTTATAGTTGAATTCATGAGTCCATTAAAGCTGGACCACCATGGAAAACCTGTAATCACTGAACGACCGTTTCGTCCTAGTATGGGACTCCTCAGCAGTACACATCTACAATCCCACTAACGAGATTTGAACTCATGAGCTTCGGTCTCGCGCACAACCGATGGTGTGATTTCATCGATTGGTTAGACATTAAAGGCTTTTGGATGTCGGCTCAGTGGTCAATTGAAGCTAGACCACCATGAAAAACCTTCAAGTACTGGACGGCCGTTTCGTCCTATTGTGAGACTCCTAGGTGTATCCACGATCCCGTCTCGCGAGATTTGAACCCAGGATATATCAGTCTCGTGCCCGAGCACTTAGACACTAGACCACTGAGCAGGCCGGCATCCGACGGTCTTAATGTCTAATTTCAACCAATCCACGAAATTGAGCAACCATTCACCAATGTCTTCAGTGAGTTGATATCTTTTAACAGACCTAGTTGAAATCCAATGGTTACTGCTTTTATTTAATAAATATCATTCTTAATTCAAATAGTCGTTCTATGATAATTTAATAGTAATATATATGGCGTTTATTCTAGTTTACATACAATAGGAGCAAATCTATGATATCAATAATTCAATAATATATTCTTTCTACTCAATGGGATCCAACTATGGAAATTAGTGTAATGTCCATTCTAGGTAGGTTTTCCATACATAGATCTCTGTAAAAAAGCATCAATCATTCCTTTTAAACGGACATCAAGAAAATGAAATTCATGGTTTGCCTTTGTTTTCAGGGTAAATTGAATTGACGACGGGTGACAATTCTCGAAAATATTCAAGATTTCATTGAGGTCCATGTCTTCTTCACAAATAATGAAAGTATCGTCCATATATCTTTATCATCTAGGATCAAGCAAATCTGTTCGAATGACACAATAGATGAAGAACTATATCATCTTCGACAGATCCACATCAGAAATGGTTGGTCGATAGTAGCTTAACACCTAGACTTCATCATAAAAAAAGCTTCGACAGTACAGAAGAAAACTTTGTTTATGAATTCAATAATACTTATCTACATTTCTAAGTCCACTATTTCCATTTTTGTTCAACTTCATTATAAACTTATTGCTGGAAATAACACTGAATTTTCAGGAATCAATCTCCTAACAGGAGGTACACTTATCGATATAGAATACGCAGATGACATAGTCCTGTTTGGTGAAGATGCTGACAAAGTGCAAAGTCTTCTGTTAGAACTGAGTAATAATGCCAGGATATTTGGAATGCGTTTCTCCCCATCCAAATGTAAATTTTTACTCCAGGACTGGCCTGCATCAACACCTGAACTAAGGATAGGGAGTGAAGTAGTCGAACGCATCGACAACTTCACTTATCTTGGAAGTCTAATCAGCCCTAATGGGTTGGTGTCTGACGAAATCTCTGCACGGATTCAAAAAGCTCGTTTGGTTTTTGCCAACTTACGTCACCTATAGTGAAGACGAGACACAGGGTATTAGGCAATGATGGTAAATCAGTTGATGAGGTGATGAATCTTCATCGACTGAGATGGTTGGGTCACGTGTTACGTATGCCTGAACACCGATTACCACGACGCGCTATACTGACTAGTATTGGGGATGGTTGGAAGAGAGTTAGGGGTGGCCAAACCAAAACATGGCATCAGTGCTTGAAGTCACAAACTTCTAGTCTGAGCCATGTTGGTAGATGCAGACTACCTGTTTGGGGTCCGTGTGACTATCGTAACCAATGGTTGGAGACTCTATGTGACATGGCTCAGAATCGATCACAATGGCGTAGGTGTATACACTCTTTATCTTCCCTTAAACTATAAGATTAAAATTGCTTCATATCTTTCTTCCTGTAATATATCTTTATACTCAACCTTTCTTTTATATATTACCACCAATAAATTAACTACTTTGAATTTGGTGTTCATCTTGTTGGGCTAACGAATTATTCCAACGTGAACCGATGCATATATATGCCTGGTCCTACATTGTAGCTGACTAACTGACTGATCTTACGAAAAATTAATTTCAGTTAATGAATGAATCTAGGAACAAAACAAATGGTACATATACATTCATCGATGTCAGACTATTCAAAATTGTAAAAAGCGCACCGTTTTTCTTCCGATCTAATTGAAGCAGAATAGATTATATGAAATTCAGTTCATCTAGTTAATTTAGTAATTGCAATTATATTCATATTGTTTTACCGAAGTTATGTATATATTATATATAGATGTATGATACAATAATGCTAAGAAAGAAAGCATGCTGGGATACAAATAGGTAATGGGTATTTTAAATTGACAGTTACATACAAGATTTCTATCACCTGTTGTGTTATTTCGTCTAGACAAGGTAGTAGTAGTAGTACTACTGAATTCTTTTTAAAGGTTACTAGTTATTTTTATATGTGTATTAGATTTTGATAAGTAAATTGGTAAGTAAGTAATATCAACATAAGTAGTATGATCAAATTACAAAGTTTAGTATGAATACGGTGCGTAAAAGGTTGCAGGGATACTTATTGTTATAACAAATGATAATGATTTGGGTAGACCCAAACTTATCCCCATTTTATCGGAAAACATTCCGTCTACTTTTATTGTTGTCAACCTTCGAAACTATAATATCCAAATGTCTAACTTCTATTTGTTCTCCTCTGTAGTGGTCACTATATGTTAATTCAAGTAGTTTTGACCATGAAAAAGATGTACGCTTTCTCTTATGGGCTAGCCTTATTGTAACTTACAACATTCTCAAACATAGGGTTTTTTTATTTGTCTCTGTTACGTTGATTCGACATTGGTTTTTGTATGATGAATACAACTTCTCTGGTAAGATATGAGACAGTCAATGGAAAATGGTTTGTCTTTGATTAAGTAAAAGTGTATAGGCTGATATACATAAAATTAGACATGATGAACAACATTTGCGTTTGTAGTAGTAAAAATCTCGACTAACATTCTTGGGGATTGCAAATACTCTTAATCATGACTGCTGTGGTTGCTTAAGCGGCGTAGCACATCAAAGTAACAGGGAAGTATTGGACAGCTACTTTTTCCTAGTATGGGATCATAATAAACAGATTGAAACCTTTCTGTAAACACTATTCATTTATCCCATAGAACTAGAACCTAATGATTCATGTTCTAATAGTAGATCCACACTGCACTAACAAATGTCATCTATAAGTCAAAATTTCAATCCCAATACAGTTAACTTCATCGATCGGCACCATTTACTGTTTTTAAAAATAACTTCATCCCAACTAAGTAAATTTCATTAAAATATTTAATTCATATCATTATTTTTCATAGTTGAAATCATGAGTCAGTTGAAGCTTGACCACCATGGAATACCCGAAAGCACTGGACGGCCGTTTCGTTTTATTATGGGACTCCTCATGACTGATTCATATTTTCAACTATGAAAAATACTGAAATCTCCACAAAACACCTTCTGATCATATCATTATTTTTGACCTGCTTCAGAAACAAGATGTCATCTTTTAAATATCTAAATGGTCTTACTAACATACTTTCTTCAATTTGATTATCCACACAGACTGGAACCAATAGTATGTCATATTTCGTTCAACATATCTATCTATTCAACAGCTGAACAATTGTAATCTTTGTTAAGAAAAAATAAGAGATTTATAAAATAAAAAATACAAACTTACACATAAACATAATTATCAGAGGGAGGTTTTTTGGTGGTGGTCTAGCTTCAGTTGACTTATGAATTCAACTATAAAATTACTAAAATCTCTACAAAATACCCTTCTGATAACAATCATATGCTCATTAATGACTGGCCTCAAGAGGTATTTCCTGGAATTCTACTGAGTGAAGTTCAAACATGTCTGTTGTGAGATAGTAACTCACTGAAGACTATGTTGAACTGTGCTCAATATCGTGGATCGGGTTAAAGTTAGATACTAACACCTTTGGATACCGGCTCAGTGGTCTAAATGTTAAGCGTCCGTGCACGGTTCCAGCGAGTTGGAATCGTAGACGCTCATTGAAGAGAAATCTCGCATTAGGACGAAACAGCCGTCCAGTTCATTCAACTTTTTCATGGTTGTCTAGCTTCAACTGACTCATGAATTCAGCTATAAACATAATTGTCAGTCATATTTTTCTCTCAAAAATAAAGGAATGAAAAAGTGACTAACCGTTCTAATTACATTAACACGAAGTAGACAGTTAACAATAACTATATATCAAAATTAGGTAAAGTAGCTACTTAGATTGTAATTGCAAAGATTGATAGATAAGTAGTACACAAGATGTAACATATATGCCTAAATCTCATACAGGAAATGTATGGTAAAATAGTCAATGTAATGCTCATGAATTTTGTAATTTTATTATAGTAGCCTCGATTGGAGTATAATGAAGTAAAAATCGATCGATTGTTTTCTTCTTAAGGCATTATAGTATTAGGATTTACAATTTCTTATTCTTGAATGTTTATCAGTACTCAATTGGAAACATATAATTGATACCCATATATAACAAGTTCATTTTGAAAAAAATGATTATCAAAAGCATAAAATGTATTTGTATTCTCACTTACATACTTACTTACTCCTGTTACTCTCAATAGAGAATGGGCTGCCGACCAGCAATCGACAACCCACTCTGTCCTGAACCTTCCTTTCAAGTACTATCGAATTGTTATTCATTCTTCTCATGTCTGTTTCCATCTCTTGGTGTAATTTGTTCTTTGATATTCCTCTTCTCCTTTGACCTTCAGGATTCCATGTGAGGGCTTGCATCGTGACGCAGTTTGGTGATTTCCTCAGTGTGTGACCTATCCACTTCCATCTCTTCTTCCTGATTTCTTCCTTTATTGAATGGAATCTGGTTTGTTCTCTCCCACAGTAGGTTATTGCTGATAGTGTCTGACCATCGGATCCGAAGTATTTTGCGTAAACAACTGTTAATAAACACCTGTATCTTCTGGGTGATAGCTTTTGTAGTTCTCCACGTCTCCATCCCATACAGTAGAAGTGTCTTGACATTTATATTGGAAATTCTGATCTTGGTGTTGTTTGACATTCAGTTGTTCTGAGTTCCTGATGTTCTTGAGATGTAAATGTGCTGTTCTTGCTATGCCGATCCTCGCCCTCACATCTAACTCAGATCCACCATGTTTATTAATGATACTGCCCTGATTTATTCTCACTGTTACCGTTCAAAACTGAAATCAGTCTATAAGAAAATTATTTAAGATTGATTATCTTTACTTGACTAACCCATCTGCATATATATTTCAGTTATTCTAGTTAACAGAAACAGTAAGTAAGGGTATATTTCCGTAGGTACAATCACGTTTCATCCTGGATGACTACTTCAAGAGAATGTAAATCAGTCTACATATCAATCCATAATCCCATAGTCAACTATCGTCACGTAACGTAATGGAAATCATCATTCGAGATTATCGATAAGTCTAAGGTATTAGCTTAAGCAGATCTGTGATCAGAAATTCCTTCACAATCAGAATTGTACCAACTTTCATCTACCATCTTTCATTGTACTGAAGTAAATACCTGTTTCTATCAGATATGGATTAGCACCAGTGGTCATAACTTCTCATTAGAACTCCAAGAATTATCTAACGAAGCTATTCACTTGTTAACACATAGTTATTATCAGTATGAGGTTGTGGAGATTATTAAGCTTACAATGAATAAATCATTAATCACCAGTGACATTTGAAGAAAGAAACGTTTTGATAAAATTTCAAATATAGTTGAAATCATGAGTCATTTGAAGTTGGACCACCATGGGAAACCTAGAAGCACTGGACGGCCAACTCGTCCTATTATGGGACTCCTCAGCAGTGCGTATCCACGATCCCTCCTCTCAAGATTCGAACCCAGAAGCTATCAGTCATTGAGACGGCCGGCATTCAATGGTGTTAATGTCTAACTTCAACCAATCCACGAAATTGAGCAACAATTCACCAATGTCTTCAGTGAGTTACTATATCTCAACCGACCTGGTAGAACTCCACTGGTCAAAGATTCTTACTGGAACTCCAGGAAATACCTCTTGTAGTCAGTCACTAGTGAACATATGATCATTATCCACAAAACCCCAACTTTTGAAAATTTGAAATATTTTTTCATTGTTTAATTAATCTATGTAGTTAATCTATGCAGATGTGAGGGCGAGGATCGGCAAAAAAAGAGCAGCATGCTTACAACTGAAAAACATCTGGAGCTCAAAACAATTGTCAACCAACACCAAGGTTAGAATTTTCAATACATATGTCAAGACAGTTCTTCTGTATGGGGCAGAGACGTGGAGAACTACGAAAGCCATTATCCAGAAGATACAGGTGTTTATTAACAGTTGTCTACGCAAGATACTTCGGATCAGATGGCCAGACACTATCAGCAACAAGTTACTGTGGGAGACAATAAATCAGATTCCAGTGGAGGAAGAAATCAGGAGGAAGCGCTGGAAGTGGATAGGGCACACTTTGAGGAAATCACCCGATTGCGTCACAAGACAAGCCCTCAAATGGAATCCTGAAGGTCAAAGGAGAAGAGGAAGATCAAACAACACTTTACGCCGAGAAATAGAGACAGACATGAGAAGAATGAACAAGAACTGGATAGAACTAGAAAAGAAGGCTCAGGACAGAGTGGGTTGGAGAAAGCTGGTCGGCGGCCTATGCTCGATTGGGAGTAACAGGCGAAAGTAAGTAAGTAAGTAATGTTTTTAAAAGAAAGTGCAGCTCACACAAGTTTAAATCTCATTATTATGTAATAAGAAACGAAACTATCATTAAAATAGTAACAAGTAGATTAATAAGTAATTGTAATCATTTATATACATGTATCAATAGTCAATTATTTCACATTTGAATTCCAAATTTTTTTGTCGAGAAAAATAAAAAATAAAAAATTAGTTTGATTTTTTGTATTTTGAAATTTTGATTAAGGGGGGGAGACCAAAACTTTTATTTTGAAAAAAAGAAGAAAAATAAAAGAAAAACAGTAAAGGAGACAATTCAATTTTTCTTTCGTTTAATTTTAACTAAGAAATTTATTAGTTGCCTGTCAGATACGTAAATTTTTTTTTTTTAAATTTCTTGTGAGACAATTGCCAAATTTGAAAACAAAAAAAGAAGGAATAGAACAGTTTAGAATAAGCTAGTTTAGTATAGACTTTATCAAAAATGAAATATGTTGGTAGTTTAAGATCAATGATTAGTTGTTAAGGTATAAATGGTTTCAAGAAATTGAACTACTTGATAGTTAACATTTTACAGATATTGTGGTGTGCACTACTTATATCCATATAAGTAGTATATGATGATGGTCAGCCAATCAATGTATTTCGGCAGAAGATTGATAACGAAAGTACAGAAACGGTATGAAAATGAATGAACAATAGTAATCGGAGACGATGGACTGATATTTTGCAGAAGTAATGGTCAATATTGGGACAACTAATTGATAGTTTGCACATTAACTATTTACTGTATGGTTGTTAAATATTAGTGAGATTTTCTGTAATTTTGCTGATTGCATACAATTGATTGTCCCCACTCGTGTTCTTGTTCACCACAGTATATGTGTTAGAAAGACATAACGTTGTATCACAACTCATTTGTCAATTGACTGCATATAAAATCAGAACACTAACCTGATTTTTCTTTTTTAATATTTAAAGTCATGGGTCGATCCAAACTAGACCATCACTAAAAACCTGGAAGCTCTAAACCCATGAATTCAACTGTTAAAATTACGATAATCTCCATAAATACCCATTCTGATAATAATGATATACTCACTAGTGTTACGTCTGGCCGATTGTGAACGCTATATTCGCTCCCCTAGCTAGTTCCGTAACCCCCGAGCTAGAACTATACACCGACTTGATGACCAGAGAAACGGCACAAAGTGTGTGGGAAGCACTTTACTACAGGGTTCATTTATGTACAGAAAATATAGGGATTTTATAGTAATTTAAGAGTCTTTGAGTTTTACCGAAAGTTCTAGAATACTGCTAAACATAGTAGCAGTATATTAATCAGCCAATCAGTATCTCGTTATTTTAGTAACATAACTTCACACAACTTCTAATTAATCCCTGACTGGTTGAAATGCTCCTTGATGACCCCTGAGCTTGTCATGTCGCTTGCGAGAAAAATGCAGTATCATCACAACAACTAGAGACTAGCTTCAAGATGGATTTCCTGAAGTTCTAGTGGGAATCCGTTACCAATGGAGTCTAATTCATGTGAGGTGGAGACAGTTATCCACCACAGACAATAGATGAAGGGCTTCTCAAGAAAATGAATCTTTTGGAATTAGTTATTAACACCGGTGCATGCAAAATCAGATGTCTAAAGGTTAAGCGTTCTTGCGCGAGACCAAAGGTCTTGGGTTCAAGAACCGTGTGCAAAATCTCACTACTGAAGAAACCCATACTAGGACGAAACGGTCGTTCAGTGCTCTCGCGAGATTCGAACCCAAGAGCTATCGGTTTTGCGCGCGAACGCTTAACCTCTAGATCACTGGGCAGGTTGCCGACTAATATCTAACATGTAGACTGCCGAAACTTTGTACTCCTTCCTATTTACAAAATGAGATTTATACTAGTTTTTACATATTGTCAAAAGAGTAGAATTCACAATGTAAACCCCATTGCATTCTAAAATAAATGTATATAATAAATGATCATGGTAATTCAATCCTTCACCTTCTTTTTATATCTCTACTTAACAATTATACACAAGATACTCAATGTCTATTTGGGAGATAACATCAGCAACGGATAATCATGGTAGAGAAGAAAACGGTTACCAGATGAAGAGAAAATAAAGAAAAGACGTTTGAAGTGGATAGAACATATATTTCGGAAATCATCGAAGTGCATCACGAGGCAAGCCCTAACTTGAAATCGTGAAGACAAAAAAGGAAAAGACGAAGACCAAAGAACACACTGCGTCGAGAATTAAAAGAATATATGAAAGGGATGAATAACAACTTGAAAGAACTTAGTTCTCCTACAATTACTGCCGGCCCCAAGCCCGGATAAAGGAAGAGGGTTGGGCAGTGGATAGCGACCCCATCCTGGAGAAAACTAACTCGCTAAAAAAACGCTAACCTACGCCTGTTGTCCAGTGTTTTTTTTAAATTTCAGTGCCTTTTAGGTCTAGAAGTTTATTTTCTCAAGTTTTTCCGACATACTTTTTATGTTGAAATAGTTTGTTTAAAAAAACGTTACGTATAAAAGCCAGAAATCATCAGAATCAGCCGAACTACCTTCATATATCCATGTACAAATAAAGGACATTGTTTAAATTCGAAATTATTCACATTCAAATGAACACTTTATCAATAAACATATGGAATAGTAGTAAAATTTGAAGCGAAAGGTACTGGATTCGAATCCCAGAGTGAACATCCACTATGAGATCCAGGTACATCCAGATGACGAGTACGAAATAGGATGAAACGCGCTTCCTGGATTCCAGTGCTAGCCACTATCCATCTTTGCTTATAATGCTTGTAAATTTAAGGCTGTATCGAGGTAATACGCACAATATGTATATATGCCAATTCGAGACTGACCAGTTGAAGTCCTAATAAATCAGTGAGAGTGTTCAACCAAACAAAACTAAGTGAATAAAATTTTATGTTTTCTCATACTACTTCTATCTAATTCATTGATGATATTGATTTTTCCATTATGATATTGGCATCATATCATATCATATCACTTACTTGGGTCAGATAGGCAGACGATTCACTTCTAATAATCTTTTCTCTATAAAACACTTTTCCCAAATTGATCAATGAGCTGCTCTATGTTGATTATCTATTTAGAAAGAATGTTAATAAAACTAGATATCTAATTGCCTAAGATCAACCACCACAATCTAAATCTGTATATAGATTTCTAATTGCTATAGTCTTTTAGTACAGAAGCTTTTTGTTGATCTAAGTTTATTCAAAATAGCGATCACGTTCATTAGAATAGAGGGAGATAAATTAGAAAATAAAACCTAAGAAGATAATTAACATCTTACATTTCAGTGATTTTCTTACGTGCTTTACTTAAAGTGTACTGAAAAGAAATAATTTGTTGATGAACAAAGAACTAAATGGAGATTTACTGATCGTTACCTGCGTTGTACCTTAACGATGAGGTATAACAACAACAAGAACTAACGAAATATAGCACTAATGTAAAGCATTCTGTGAAGTGAATAACATTATTCAAAGTACTTTAGTCAGAAATTCAAAGTTCTATTCATCCGGATATCACAAGTATATAAAAGATACTGAAAACTGATTGATCACCGAGTAGAGGCTAATGTTATGAATATGAATTCTTTATTAGTAATGATCGGATTCTATCCATCGAGTTGTATTTCGGCCCCTAATCTAAGTGATTCAACAACATAAGCATGATGTAGATATGTAAGCTAGTGGTTTGAGGTAGCCAACATGAAACCCTTAACCTAAGTTTCTTGTTATTTGGCAATGTTAATCAAAGTGTATCTGTGATCTTCAGAAAGCTGATTGTGTGATACGAACTCGTTTCAAACCGTTTTATGGTTTACAATTTTACAATTGAGTAATTCGATCAACGACTGGTCATATTTGGGATTGAGATATCAATTGTTGATTGTAGGTGAAATATTTCACAAATCATGGAAACAAAATGCTTTTCTTTCAATTTCATTTTTACATTATCGACCTTGGAAAATCGGAGAAAAAATTCTTTTCAAACGTTATTAGCTTGGCGAAAAAATTATCATAATATTTAAAATAAACTAACTAGCTATCATTTGACCAGTGTAGCATTAGCTCAGCTTCAGTAGGCCTCAATATAAACAAAAGGAAAAGCAAGATTCTCCTATACAACACAACATGCACCAGTCGAATTACACTTGATGGAGAAGCTTTAAACGAAGTGAAAACCTTTACATATCTGGACAGTATCATCGATGACCACGGTGGATTTGATGCAGATGTGAAGGTGCGGATCGTTAAAGCAAGATCAGCATATTTACATCTGAAGAACATCTGCAACTCAAAACAACTACCGATGAACTCTAAAGTCAGAATCTTCAATAGAAATGTCAAGATAGTTCTACTGTATGGGACGGAAACCTGGAGAAATACGAAAACCATCATCCAGAAAATATAAGTGTTTACTAACAGTTGTCTACGTCAAATAATTCGGATCCGATGGCCAGACACTATCAGCAACATTTCACTGTGGGAGACCACACAGCCGTTTCCATCCAGTTGAGGAGGAAATCAGGAAGAAGCGTTGGAATACTTTAGTACACACATTGAGGAAATCACCAAACTGCATTACAAGGCAAGTCCTCACATGGAATCCTGAAGCTCAAAGGAGAAGAAGAAGACCAAAGAACACATCACACTGAAAGTCAGAGACAGACATGAGAAGAATGAACAAAAATTAGGTAGAACTAGAAAGGAAGGTGTAGGACAGAGTTTGTTGGAGAATGCTGGTCGTTGTCTTATACTCCATCGGGAGTCACAGGCATAAGTATGTAAGTAAGTAAATAAGTAACTAGCTATCATTTAGAGAAATCAGCATTGAGTCAATATTTAATAACTGGATTCGGAAATGATTTATTGAATTATTCTTTAACTTATTGGTTCGTAAGCGTTTTGATTTACTGTCTTGACAAATTATCTTTATTATTTTCATTAGGTAAATTTTTCTCCATTTAAATGAGCCAATATCTGTGAATGCCAACAATTATTATACTGTTCATATTACTGAATTCATTACAATATGATCTGTGAAAAACATGTATACATGAATTACCGACATCAATTATTTAGATTACTTTATAAGATGAATAAAATAATTGTTATATTTAAACCTGTAGGCCATTTGAAAATGTCAGTTTAGTGAAGAAGAAAAAAAAAAGAAAAGAAGCAAGATTCTTTCATTTATCTTTACATTGATGAATAAGATTATTAGAGATTGTAAACGGAAAGTAAATCAGTTTATAACTCTGTAATATTATCCAACTTGTAATATGACTTGATATTGTTTCATAATTATTTGATCAGTGACTTACTTACTTACTTACTTACTTACTTACTTACTTACTTACTTACTTACTTACTTACTTACTTACTTACTTACTTACTTACTTACTTACTTACTTACTTACTTACTTACTTACTTACTTACTTACTTACTTACTTACTTACTTACTTACTTACTTACTTACTTACTTACTTACTTACTTACTTACTTACTTACTTACTTACTTACTTACTTACTTACTTACTTACTTACTTACTTACTTACTTACTTACTTACTTACTTACTTACTTACTTACTTACTTACTTACTTACTTACTTACTTACTTACTTACTTACTTACTTACTTACTTACGCCTGTTATTTCCAATCGAGCATAGGCCACTGACCAGCATACTCCAACCCACTCTGTCCTGGGCCTTCCTTTCTAGTTCTATCCAATTCACGTTCATTCTTCTCATATCTACTTAGGATTTTCGGTGTAATGTGTTCTTGGGTCTTCTTCTTCTCTTTTGACCTACAGGATTTCATGTTAGGGCTTGACTTGTGACGCAACTGGTATTTGGTTAGTAAATTATTTTAAATTTAGCAAATATAATTTGGAATAAATTAATAATGTATTTAACTCATTATTGATTTTGTTTGGTATTATGTTTACCATTAACCAAAGTTGTGATCTAATGATTCAGAAGTCAGTTCATTAAATTGGAAAAAGCTTTTACTTTTCATAAATACTTTTTGTTCATTCTGACTTATGGTGTATAAAATAAAGAATATGATAGTATTTATTGTGATTTCACTTTAGTTAGACAATAAGTGAAAATATAAAAGTATTGGATATGTTTTTTAGTCTTAGTATAAGAGTCTATATAAATCCGCCTGTAGCTCCTCTGGGGGTTATTGCCGGTCCCAAGCCCGGGTAAAGGAGGAGGGTTGGGCATGGGGTTAGCGACCTCATCCCGTAGAAAATCAAATCGCTAAAAAAAACGCTAACCAGAAGAGCTGGTTGACGGCCTATGCTCCATTGGGAGTAACAGGCGTAAGTAATTCGGCTAAGTAATAAGAGTCTATAGAACTCTACATTCACGAAATTATTAATGATCAAACTAAAGCTTTACAACAAGTTTTTAACTTTCTAATAATTGAATGAGTATCTATTAGTTTACATTTCTATATTCGGTTTCATATCAGATTAAAACATCTTTCTTGTATTCTATTGATTTCGAATGATTTATGGATGAAATTGGTTCTAACTTAAAAATTATTTAAACGATCGATAATAATGATTTTCAGAAACGTCCTATGTAAAGTGGCGGTAAACATTTATTAAATTTACACAAAATAAAATTAATGGAAATTTTATCAGAAGCGGGTTTTGTGGAGATTTTAGTAATTTTATATAGTTGAAAGCATGAGTCCATTGAAGCTAGATCACCATGTAAAATCTGGAAGCACTGGACGGCCGTTATGTCTTATTGTGAGACTCCTCAGCAGCGCGAATCCACGACCCCACTTCGTGAGATTCGAACCAAGGACTTATCGGTCTTGCGTGCACTGATAGGTCCTGGTTTCGAATCTCCTGAGGCGGGATTGTGGATACACACTGCTGAGGAGTCCCATGATAGGACGAGTTAGCCCTATAGTGCTTCCACGTTTTCCATGGTGGTCTAGCTTCAATTGACTCTTGATCTAAACTCTATAAAAAATGTATTCGTATATCTATCATACTTTTCATATATAAAGTTATATATTAACATGAAAAAAATTAGAAATAATGAGTTGTGAAGATTAACATTATGCTAGTGAGCGGCCTATGCTCCTCGACGAGGGGTAACAGGCGTAAGTAAATAAGTAAGTAAGTAAGAAGAGTAACATTATCCTAATATCATGTCAACTACCTTCAATGTATAAAAATTTCAAATCAAGCTGATTAGTTGAATATATATCCACATCTAGTAGCAACAATTCAAATCAGTTTGCTAAAGTCATCGCAACATAAAGTTTCATATATTAGAAAGGAGGTTTTACCGAGATTGTGGTAATTTATTGTTGAATTCATGAGTTTATTAAAAGTTACATCATCATAGGAAACTTAGAAGCACTGAAAAACTGTTCTATTCTAGTATGGATTACTCATTTATGCATTCGAAAAAGAAACAGTGGACTCTGACTTCATCTTATTAAATCATTCTTGGAAGCTTTTCCCTTATTTGGATTTTATCATTCACATTTCTTTCCAATTCATAATTTTATAAAATAAACTATCTGATCTCAACTCAAGTTATTCCTAATTAGTATAAACTTTCTTCCAGTTAATTCATTACGTAATCAATTAGTGTTTTATCATTTATTATGAGGCTTGGTGATATGGAATCTTCTTTCATATGTTATATGGATGTACAGCATATTCATATGCTTTTCTTAATCTTATTACCTTCATTACATTTATCACTCCATTATGATAATCCATATTCACATTGAAATAATTTCACAGTCGTTAATAAGTGAACATCATGGTAATTTTCATCTGAACTGACAACAGTGTGGGAAACAAACTGCTCACTCAAACAAACTAAAATCGACAAGTCCTCTTTTCTCAGTAGCTCCAACTGCATTTACCAATTTACATGTACGTCCGAAGCACATACATTGGAAAAACCGAGAGAAGAGTGCATGTCCGCATTTCTGAGCATGTTCCCAAGAAACTGAGGCTGCAAGGCTCCAGGACTCTCAACAGTGCGATAGCTCGGAGTTTACTCGACACCGGGCACATTGACATTTCTCATGCCTTTAAAATCATTAGTAAACAAAGAAGTACAACTGCTCTCCGGTTTGCTGAAGCGATCGCGATAAAAAAACTCAAACCGGATCTATGTATTCAAAAAGAGACAGTGATAAACTTATTACTACCCTGGTAATCTTTTTTTGTTTTTTTTTGTTTCAGTTTTGTTGTTATTAGTTCAATTTTGGATAATATTCAGTTTTTATTATATTCCCCTCCCCTTACCCGATTCTTAAACCACCCTTTCTCTCACACATTTCCGCTCATTTGTCTCTCCTAATTATATGAACTATCCTAATTTATTCAATTATTACGTAAGCTACCCTAATTGTTTTTAACTACCTCTAAAAATTATTCAATTATTACGTAACCCTAATTGTTTTCAACTACCTCTAAAATAATCACATTTTTGATTTTATCTGTCTCTGAACTCCACTCAACTATTACGCCAGCCTTTATTCTAATACCTAATAACCTCTGACCTTTCCTTGTCCTTATATATATATATATATATATATATATATATATATAGTTATCATCGATGACTTTTGTTATTCCAATCCTTTATATTCACTTATGTCAGTCGTTCCATTCTATTTATTACCCCAATGCTAAAACTCTAATGCATATTTGGTTGTAAGCAGCTGATGAGAAACCACGAAATATAATGAATTCATATTATTCTGCATCAATATTTGTTCTGGCTTTATTTAAAGATATTATAAGTTGTAAGTTTTATATCCGAACGAAGATTGTATTATGGATAACTTCTGGGAACTATTTATGGACAGTCATTATATATGTATTCTTATTATGTAAGTGTCAAGTAACTAGTTTTATATGTTCCTTTTATCATAAGATCTTGTTTGACTAATTGACTAATGTTTAAATGATTTACTATTCTTAATATATTCCCAATTTGTAAGTTGCAGTCTCTCACAATCACAGCCACTTTTGGCTTGATCTTTTATAATCGATGTGTTTTTGTTTTGTTTTATGATATGATACGGTTTGATTTTCTTGTGCATAAACGATGTATATCCGAAATACATGTGTTCTGGACTTAACGAGCAGAGCTAAGCAAGAAGAACCAATACGAATTCAGTATCTATTCTAAGCTACTCGTAATGTTCAATGCACTATTGATTAGGCACAGTGTCAAGATCAAATAAGTCGGTGTTCTAATTAGCGATCTTATCAAATGATATTAACAGAGTATAAGAAAATAACATTAAGTAATAGATAATAACCTGATGAAATAATAATGAATTTATACTATTCTGCATAATTCTCTATCGTTGCTCTTTTAAAAATAATCATTGAAGTTATATGTGTATGAAAGTTGAAACGATTAAATAAATCAATTTAAGAGGTATTTCCTGGAGTTCAAATGAGAAGCACTGACCAGTAGAGTTCAACGAGTCTGTTGTATGATAGTAACTCACTCTAGACAATGGTAGACAGTTGCTCAATTTCGTGGATTGGTTGAAGTTAGACATTAATGTCGTTGGCTGCCGGCTCAGTAGTTTATTGGTTAAGGATGTGAACGTGAGACCAATAGGTTCTGGGTTGGAATGTCGCTAGGCTGGATCATGGATGCTCACTGTTGACGAGTCACACAATAGAATAACATAGCCGTCAGTGCTCCCAGATTTTTCAATGTTGGTATAACTTCAATTGGCTCATGATTTCAACTATAAAAACTTACTAAAATCTCCGAAAAAACCCCTTCTGTAAATGCATAACACATTATAAGAGGTTCAGAACTATCAATTAACACAATATCTAATGTTTAACAGTAATAACTTCAAATTGAAGCGTAAAATGGGCTTTCAAAAAAAGAAAGTATAATCCTTCTTTTATTCTATTGTAAGATACTATCGTTCACAACAAGTGATAATTTTTTTAAAAGAAGCATTATTGTTTCCAATAGACCAACTCTAGTTTTTCATTCATTCCAATCTATATTACTTAATTAACTTTATTCCTATCAATTAGAGATCATTTTAAGTAATAATAATCTATTTAACTTATAAATGAATTCAAAAGTTCATCTATTTTTCAAATCATTACCAAAAAAAAATTATTTTTTTTCTAAAAAAAAAGAAAATTCCAGAAAAAAAGCAAAAAAAATAAATTAAAAAGCCTTAATTATCCTTATAAAGTCATTAAAAAAATTTAAAAAAAAAAGAAAAAGAAAAATTAGATTAAAATTTTTTTTAAATGTCAACCAAGGTCATGATGATGAAATTAGTTGTTTTAAATTAGGTTAAATTGTTTTTATTTTTTTTTAATTTTTATAAATAATTTAAATTAAATATAAATATTATTTTTTTATGGAAAAACAATTTTTTTAAAACGGGGGGGGGGAAAAACGGTTAGTAAAATATTTTATCCAATCATAAATTGAGTACAATGGAATATTTAAATAATAATAATAATAATAATAATAATAATAATAATAATAATAATGAAAAGTTAATAATTAACTAAGTCATTTTTTTCAAATTAAAAAATTAATGGACGAAAAAACTGTTAAAACAAAACAGTCAGTGTATCAGTAATAGGAATGAATATTGGTACAATGGTTCGTTTGATATTGTTGTTTACTTGTATCTTCCCATTGTTATTTAGGATTACAAGTGAATTTAATCTTTACCCTATTGGCTATGAGGATTCAATAGATGAGTGGATAAAGCGATGGAGTTTGAAGTGAGCGGTAATGGGTTTGAGTCCCAGAGTGAATATCAACTCTGAGATGCAGGCACATCCGGATGACGAGTTCAAGATAAGACGAAAGATACGTTCTGGATTCCACTGCAAGCTACTATCCATCTTTGCTTGGAATGCTTGTGAATGAAAGCTATATCGAGGCAATACGCACAGGATGCACATATGCCAGTTAGAGACTAACCAGTTGCAGTCCTAAACATCAATGAGAAGATTCAAACAAACAATGCTAAGTGAATTCAAACTTCACTCCATTGCATAGACAGGTGGCTGTGAGGATTCTGTAGCTAAGTGGATAACCTAATGGAGCTTGAAGCGAATGATATTGGGTTCGAATCCCAGAGTGGACATCAACTCTGAAATGCAGTTTCATTCAGCTGCTGAGTCCAAAATAGGATGAAACGCGCGTCCTGGACTCCATAGCTAGCCACTATCCATCTTTGCTTATTGTCACAATGAATTTGTTGAATAATTGAAAGTTATTATATACATATTTATATGTTCAAATGTTAATCTTTAATTAAAGCAACAAGATGCTAACTTGGAATCAAGAAGGGAAGAGGAAAAGAGAAAGATCATGGAATATATTATGTCAAAAATTGGAAATAGAAATGAGAAAAAAACAAGTGGAAACAACTGTAGTGGATTGTCCATGACAGAATTAGATGGAGAATGGTTATGGGTGGTCTCTGCTCCTCCATGATTGGTAACAGGCGTAGGTGAGTAAGTAAGTATCAATTAAGCTAATAACATATCACAGTAAGTCTTAAGATAGGGGTGATGAGAACGTAAAGAAATAAAATAAATGGTTATCATCTTGCAGCAATCTCTGTTTTTCTTCTTTTTAACTTAATCACTTGCAATAGTTGGCTTTTTTCAGATAACAACAGTTGAATAGTTTTATTTCCAGACATTTTATTCAATTTTCCTTACACAATAAATGGTTAGCAATAAGCAAATAAACTATAGCAATATTTTCATGGGATTTCAGTATTTGCATAGTTCAATGCATGAGTCAATTGAAGCTAGATCACCATGGAAAACCTTCAAGCATTGACGGCCGTTTAGTCCTATTATGGGACTCCTCAGCAGTGCGCATCCACGATCCCGCCTCGTGAGATTTGAACCCAGCATCTAACAGTCTCACGCCAGAGCACTTAACCGAGAGACCACTGAGCCGGCACCCGATGGTGTTAGTGACTAACTTCAACCATTCCAATACTGAAATCTCCACAAAACCCCTTCTGATAATAATCATATGCTCGCTAGTGATTAACTTCAAGAGATATTTCCTGAAGTTCTAATGAAAAGCAGTGACCAGTTAAGCAATATTTGTAAATATTTCTGCAATGAATGAGAAGTGAGTTGAGGGACAAGCAATTAGAGTAAGAAACTACGGACTTCTTCTATGAGTTATGAAAACCATACATTGAGTACTTCATTTACCGATTCTCCATCAATTGTCATAATTTTTATATTCAATTCATTACTATTACGATTACTTTCTGTTCCCGTTCTCTTGGATTTTATCTTCCCAACCTTCTACAGCCGAGTGTTTCACTTCTGACTAGTGTTACATACTACCTATATCTGTTAACATAAGTATCATACACCTCAATAATTGTACAGATTCTGATTCACTAAAGAAACAATTTACTGTCAAATGTTTGAAAGTAGTGTATTTTAAAATTAACAAAATAAATCATGCTTATGAAATTTGTTAAGTATCCGATTGTATTGTATAAAATCTATGCAAGTGAAGTGAATAAGAACACGAGTGGGAACAATCGAATGCATATAGGCACAAATTACAGACTATCTCACTAAATTCTGATAACCATACAGTATAAAGTTAATCTGCAAAATAACATTCAATTGTATCAATCTTAACTGTTCCTTCTGCAAAAAATATCAGTCCATCTTCTCTGATTTCATTGTTTATGCATTTCTTTATCAATTGCACTTCATTTCACTTCTTTTCTTATCAGTCTTCTGCAGAACTAAATTCTTTGCCTGACCATCACCATATACTACTTATATGGATATAAATAGATCATACCACACAAATACTTTAATTAAAATTCACTCACGTTTATAGTCTTACAGTATATATTACACTAATAATAATCTTAGTGTAATTCCTAAGAAAATATTACGACCGTAGCCGTGGTAAAAAAGAAACGTCTTGTCAAGTTCTTATATTTTAATGTAATAACGTTTTAGTTAATTGAAATGAATATGAAAGGAACTACTACGAAACAACTATTCACAAATGACTTGACTTACTATGGTTATATGAATAAGAAATACAGTCTTTTTTATGTTTTACGTTAACATTTTGAACCTAAGTAAATTTCAGCGATATATATAAAGAATCATTATCAAATGGTCTTACTTTGATATGTTAGTACAGAAGGTGGTTCGGTGAATCCAGCTTCATGATATGAAACTTATTACACATCATTAACTATATTTTACTGAATGAACTAGATATATCATTCAAACTAACATTTAGAGATGAAATAAATTAGGAAGTCAATCAAGCGACCAAGTAAAACTTATTGAACAACATAAACATACTAATTCATGTTACTTCACGAATGATTGAATACAGTATAAATATACCTTTTATGATTCGATCAAACATCTAAATCTTGAATTCTGAAAAAAAAAATCTTTCCCATCATAGCAACTCTCTTTTAATCAATTTTGATTATGGTTGAATTTTGTTAAACCCTTTCATGAACTTACATAATAGGAATGTTGTTCAAAGAGTACCCATTTGTCGATTTCTTTGTTCTATTATATTCACTATGTTGTCTGTATAAACGTGTAACCTTGATCACATGACAACGTACTAACATCTCTATCTAGGTTAAATGTTGATAGCTTAAACATCGCTCGATGAATTATTTTTATCCCCGTGTATATATGTACTGGAATCCTATTATTAGCCTTTGCTTTGTCTGGCTGCACCTCAATCGATTTGACTACAAATTTGCTACTGTATTTGCTCACACATACACGCAATTGCCTCTCTGCTTCAAGCGCTCTCGATGTGATTGTGTGTTATTTGCTAATAAACTGTAGTCTCTACTTCTTATTGCCTTCCGATTCCAAACCCCATTAGAATTTATGTAATAACGGTTACCAAGGTGATTGAATGACGATGCAAAGCCCATTACACCATCTTTGAGATTTTACGTTTAATCGAAACAACATAATGTAGCACAACATGCTGGTATGAAGGTGTCATTAGCCTATATAAAGGAAGATTTAACTCAGAGGTAGACCTTAACAATGAAACAGATTGACGTTTATTCAATAAAGGTTAAATTGTTAATGTGTTCAAGTTGTCCAAATAATTAACTAATAAATCTATTTAGCCTTAATTTGTTCTGTCCAAGTTGGTGCCAGTAAAAGCAATAAGGCCCAGATTATTCTTTAATAGTGAATGACTATCATTTGATTAATAGCATATAAAAATGAATTTCCAATCCATTTTCTTTCGGGTTTCCTTTTACTGTCATCAATTATTTGTCATTCCATCCACTATGATGTTATTCTTTTATTCACTGTATGATTTACACCTACCTAATTTTCATAACCTTTGCATACCCTTCTCGATTGTCCACGTTTTCATATCCCATATTACTAATTTCTAGGTTTTGGATTGTTCCCCTTTTAATCTCATTTATATTTTCAAGTTCAATCTTCAAATGTAAAATAGATGACAGTGATGATGTAAATCATTTCAATTATTTTGTCACAGTTTATAGTTGTGTAATACTATCAAAATCTGGCAGTAAATTGGGTTATATGGGCATGAAAAAAAATCTATGAACTAATGGGTTCATAATAATTCAATTCGTTTATTGTTCCTATCTTATTACATCAGATTTAGTGAGGCTCGAGTTTTGAACAATACAAATACAACAATCATATCTTGTGAAAGACATCAGGATAGTAATAAGATAACTCACTGTTTTCGAATTTAAATGAAAACTAATAAGAAGTAAAATAACTATCAGAAGAGTATATCATCTCTGAATAAGTACTGTATGGTAAAATACTGGCAAGTAAAGAAGAATTAGCTTACTTGATTCAGAGTTCACTGATATTGCTGATAGCTTATGAATAGTGTCTTACTCACTTACTTACTTACTTACTCCTGTTACTCCCAATGAAGCATAGGCCGCCGACCAGCATTCTCCAACCCACTCTGTCATGAGTAATGTCTATGTCTACCTTATTAAATTTCGAGGAATATGAAGGGGCAAAAAATAGGTGACCATGTTCGTTAACTGAGTACTCTTTAACTGTTCTTTTATGTTTCCTGAACTTGATAAATGAATTTGACTTTTATCATTTATTCATAGATATATAGTTTTACGATGTAGTTAAGTCAATATTAGTAATGATCATTATTCACATTCTAACGTTGCCTTGTGATGTTATGAGATATTTGAAAAATATAACATCCTTAACAGTTTCATTGAAAAGCCGACAATATATCGTTGCTACAAGTCAGGGATGTGGCGAATCTCTATGTTCAAGTTTATGTAATGAAGAGTAACGTAAACAATTCATTCAAGTTATTTGTCTTTATAATATTATGCCATCACATAAGTTGGTTGTTTTAACTCCTTTATGAATGAAATCCTGAAGTTAAACGTCAAATTCTATCATGTTCGAACAATTTGTGTTCAGATCTGTTTTCAGTTTAATGATTAATCCGTAACTATATGACTTTACTCTCTGTCCCTCAATTAGTGCTTCACAGTGACTAATTTAGATCAGACATAATGATATTATCCTACATTTTTTTTAGTCTGATTGCAGTGCATGTTTTTTTAAACATTTTATTTAGTTTGTAATGCCATCGAGTCCCAAATATGACGAAACGTGTGTGCTAGATTTTACGGCCAGCTGCAGTCTGTAAGTTTTGTACAAACATGTGTCGTAATGGATTTATGGAGGCAATCCACAGAGACTTCATATATGGGCTGAGAATAAACTTCACCTTGTCAAATCATCTAAGTGTATCGTAGTCATTAATTACGGTTATGTTTTCGTTGATTTAGTCACTCAAATGTAAATATTTTGGAATAATTTCTATGACAGAATTAATTGGAGTTGTGACATTTGCTATGTTATACTATTTCATCCATAAAAACTGACTGTACTACACGTGACACGTCCGTAAAATAGTGAAGTGATATTTTCTTCTAGGGAAACCTTAACTTTTTCATGTAAGACAGTAAAAACGACAGAGAACGATACATACACTTCACCATTGATTATACTAGTGTAGATAAGAATTCCCGCTTCATCTTGGTTGCCGTGTTGAAGGTCAAAGTTGCAAGTGACATTAGAGTTAATCCTCACCTCATATATGCGAACTAAGACTGATTAAAATTCGGTTAGAATATCATCAATGGCATAATGCAAATTATTACGGATCAAATCGTAGTTCGTATCAGTTTCATAAATGAGTGGCTGTGTGGACCCCGTAGTTAAGTCGATAACGCGTTCATATTTGAAGACAGAGGTATTAATTTAGTGTGAAGGAGCGAATATGAACTCTGTGATTCAGGTACGTTCAGGCTATGAGTCTCGAGTAGGGTGAAATACCCGTACTGGATTTAATTGCTAGCCACGTCTCAACTGTCCTAGATAGAATGATGTCGGTAGGTTTTAGCACTGATACTCAAAGATTTAAAGCAATTACAAGTTATCAAATGCAATATATGAAAAAAAATCAGTTGAAGAAACTTATATGTATAATTGATATTCGAACCATTGATTATGTCCGTTGTATAATGAAATGCATACTTGTAGATTTTTAAGTACGTCTTTGTTGACCAATGTGGTAAATTTTCATTTAATACTGCAGATTCATTGATAGTCCCAATGAATCCTTCATCATAAAATAATCAATCAATCCTTCGTTTCCTATATTTTCAGGTCGATTTATTTACTTCAAATAAATAATCCATACATACTATTCTATCACTTCCATATCAGTATAAGCTTATACACTGGTCACTGTAAATATTGTTTCAAAGATTTGTCATTTTCATTACTTATACATAAAAGAAGTGGGTTTTGGGGAAATTTTACTAACTTAATAGTTGAATTCATTAGTCAATTATAGCTAGAACACCATGAAACATCTGGCTACACTGGACGGCCGTTTTATCCTAGTGTAGGACTTCTCAGCAATGAGCATCCATAATCTTGTTCACGGTATTCGAACCAAGGAACTTCGGTCTCGTGCTCGAACTCTTAACATCTATATCAAACAAGGATGAAATAGTCGTCTTATGCTTCTAAATTTTCCATGGTGGTCTTACTTACTTATTTACTTAAGCCTATTACTCCCAATCGAGCATAGGACGCCGACCAGCATTCTCCAACTCACTCTGTCCTAAGCCTTCCTTTCGAGTTCTATCCAATATTTGTTCATTCTTCTCATGTCTGTCTCTAATTCTCGTAGTAATGTATTCTTTGGCCTGCCCCTTTTCCTTTGAAATTCAGGATTCCATAGAAGGTCTTGTCTTGTGACGCAATTGGGTGATTTCCTCAATGTGTGTCCTATCCAGAACTTCTTCCTGATTTCTTCCTCCACTCGATGGAATCTTGTTTGTTCTCTCCAACTGTAACTTGTTGCTAATAGTGTCTGGCAAGCGGATCCGAAGTATCTTGCGTAAACAACTGTTGATAAACACTTGTATCTTCTGGATGATAGATTTCGTAGTTCTCCATGTCTTCGCTCCATACAGTAGAACTGTCTTGACATTTACATTCAAAATTCTAATCTTGGTGTGAGTTGACAATTGTTTTGAGTTTCATATGTACTTCAGTTATAAATATGCTACACTTGCTTTCCCAATCTGCGCCCTCACATCTGTATCAAATCCACCGTGTTCTAGCTTTAATTCACTTATGAACTCAAAAACTCTAAACCTCCGAATAAATTCTTATTTCACTTTAAGTTAACATCCAAGTACTCACTAGATCAAGATTTCGTTTAATTTTAGTATCTATCCGTTATTGATTTAAGTTTTACTAAATTTATTCGATCATTATTAATATTCATAATTCTAAATCGGAAATTATTATTCTCTTATAAGTAGTTTAACAATATCAAAATAAATAATAATAATAATAACACGTTCGGCATATAATAATGATAAACGATTTCTTCTTCTTCTTCTTCTTCTTCTTCTTCTTCTTCTTAGATACATAGACGTAAGTCCATAAGTGTTACTATGATGTATCCACTTACAAGATGAAGACATTGTCATCGCGTGATTCTAACCATAGTTAGATAGATAGATAGATAGATAGATATAACATTGATAGCATTCCTTTTTCAATCTGTTTAAACTGATCTATCGTGTTTATTATTTCCATTACATTAAATTAGATAATAAACTGGCTTCTATAAGATTGTTTATTTTAATATTACACTAGGTTTATAAGTAAAGTTTATCACGTACATAATCAATGATGTATGATTAAGAAAATTATTTTTATTATTTTAATTATCAGAAGGAGTTTTGTGGAGATGTAATATGTTTCATAGTTGAAAGTGAGGAGTCCCATAATAGGACAAAACGACTGTTTAATGTTTCCAGGTTTTCCATGGTAGTTTAGCTTCAATTGACTCACGCTTTCAACTATAAATCTTTATTATTATTATTCGATGGTCAGAAAAGTAGGATAATCTGTATTGGAACAATCAGAATATTCAATTAGTTAATGGTGTTCTATACATATTTCTAATCATTAACAGTTAATATATTAGTTTAATTTAATGAGATTAAGCATAGATATGGTGTGGTCTACGTATATCCATATAAGTAGTATATGGTGATGGTCAGACATAAAATGTATTTTGGCAGAAGATCGATAAGAAAAGAACAGGAATGTAGTGAAATCAGAACGAAAATGCATAAACAATGAAATCAGAGAAGACAGATTGATATTTCCAGAAGAAACAGTTAACATTGTGACAATTGATTGTTATTTTGCAAATTAACTGTTGACTGTATTGTTATCAGAATTTAGTGAGATACATTCGATAGATTCGATTGTCTCCACCAGTGTTCTTGTTCACTACATAGATACTAAGTTATTCAGTAAACGGAAATAGATTTAACATATTAGTTTATATCCATTCATTTAAAGGTGGCCTATGCTCCTCTACGAGGGGTAACAGGTGTAAGTAAGTAAGTATTCAGTTAAAGATGAATTCATGGAAAATAAATCGTTTTGTTTTTTCAATTCGTAGTAATATATTTATTTTTTCTGGAAAAGATCAATATCCCTTTAAGAGATTAGAGGATAGATGAGAAGTTTTGATTGATAGTTCTAAAAAAAGAAATCAGTCAAAATTTATGGAAATCACTTAAAAAGCAAGTGGTTTTCAAAGGATCTCCAAGGTTAATATAAAATTTCAGTGTGACTTTCAATTATTATCAGGTATAGTACAATTATTTCCCTACTTGTTAAACCTGTTCATATACCACTTTAGTATTATTTCCGACATCTTTTTTCAAATGTGCTATTTTCTACAAGGGGGCTATATAGTGTTGGTTACTATGTTAAGCCCATATAACTTTTTCTAGCTTCTGGACAAACCAGTTTATCCATTCTTCTTGAGTTACGTCTTGACCTTGTTAATTATTCACTTATTAACCTTGAGTGTATTTATATGAGCATGTGTGTGTACATCTTATCCTACTCATCATATGTTTGTTCGGTTATAAATATCGAATAACGCTTGAATGAATGAAGTTGGCTCACACCCTTCCATCACCGTGCGTCAATTCGCTTCTCTCTCTTCTATTTTCACTTCAACCCTCTGATTTACTGTTCAGATCAATGAGTATATGAAATATGTGTATTTAAAAATCTATTCTTCTATTTGGCTTATTTAATTCCGCTAATCACCAACGCGGTTTAAATCTATGAAATATACAAAGATAGCCAACATGTGTAAATTGATAACAATCAGCATACGATCTAATTGGAGTCAGATAAACGGCCATTAAAATACATTTCTTTTTTTTCCCAAAAAAAAATATCCATTTAAAATAATGTAGAATAGATGAGAAGTCTCGATCTATAGTTCAAAAAAGTCAATCACCAGAAATATAAGCAATTTTCCATGAATCACAAAGTGTATCAGAAAATATAGTAAGACTTTCAAACGAACAATAAGATTAGCTACTTCTCAATCAAAAATATTTATGTCATATTGCAATGTCGGTTGATACGTTAAGCTCATATACCTTATTCTAACTTCTGGACAAGCCAATTCACCTATCCATCATGAGCTCCGTTTGTTAATTATTCACTTATTAACCCTAACTGCTTTTTATATGAACGTATGTGTATATACATTTTTTATCTTATTCATAACATGTCTTTAATTTATTTTTATCTGACTATAAATATCGATTAACGCTTGATTAAAACGAATTGGCTTACCCGCCATCTCCAATGTGCGTTAATTCGGCTTACTTGCTAAAATTTACTCATGTGCTTATGACTTATACGACAATACTAGACTAATCAAGGCAATTCGAGTCAATAAACACAATGAAATAGAATACGTCACTGAGCAGTACACCTGTCTTCCCATTATCAACTTGTACTTTTAACTATTATGCTCGGTGACGTATTCTATTTCACTGTGATTATTGACTCAAATACACTTGATTGGTCTAACATTGTCGTATACATATATTCATGTATATTAAAGTGAAGCCTGATGACAATCTAATTAGAAACAATGGTTTGCATACATGTGTTGTTCTCATTTTCACATTGGGAATCATTAATACTCATAGAAGTTGTAACATAGTGTTATTGTATTTCTATACGGTATTTCCTGTCCTACAAATTATGTCCTAAGATAGAAATGAAATTTCCAAACATTACACTCCTATACTTCTTTGTTCTAAAAAAAATTAAGGGTATTATATAATTCGTTAACTAATTCCTTTTTATATTTGTAAGAAAACTATTTTACTGCATCTACCGATCGGCGGCCTGTTTGAACATCTGGGCTACCTGTTCCTGTCATCTAGATATTTCAACAAGTTATCTAATTTTGTTTGTTTTAATACATCATTATGGCTATTATTTGCATAATCTAATCACGTGCTTTTCTGAAAAGTGTACAACTTTTCGTTGTACAAGTTACAAAAGACCCAACCAAAGATATCGTGGTTGCTGACAATATTCAGCATCAGTGCTTGAGGTCACTAACTTCTAGTCTGAGCCATGTTGGCAAACGTAAACTACTTGGTTGGAGTCCGCGTGACTATCGTTACCAATCGTTGGAGATTCTGTATGACATGGCTCAGAACTGATCACAATGGCGTAGGTGTGTACACTCTCTGTCTTCCCTTAAGCTATGAGATTAAAATTTATTAACATAAGTCTCTCTTCTTGTACTATATCCTTATATAAAATCTTTCTTTTATATATTACCACCACTAAATTAACTAATTCCATGAATCCGGTGTTCATCTTGTTGTGTTTACGAGGTATAGCAACTTGGACTGATGCATAAAAGTGCCTGGTCCTACGTTTTTAGCTGACTGAATTGGTAATCACTCATTATTTATCGTCAGGACCTATCAAGAATTAACAAACGGAAACTTGTTGAAATACTTCATGCTGAGAATTGCATATTGTACAAAAAAATATAATACTGAATAAAACTAATACTAAATAGATGAATTTTTAAAAAAAAAAGTAAATTACAGTATTTTAATGTAAAATACATGTGAGCAAAAACAAGAATTTAGGGGGGGGGTTAAAGTAAATATTTAAAGAATATTTGATTTAGAAAAGGATTTGTGGAGATTTCAGTATTTTTCAAAGTTGAAATTATCAGTCAATTAAAGCTAGACCACCATCGAAAACCTGAAAGCACTGGACGGCCGTTTCGTCCTATTATATGACTCGTCAGTAGTGCGCATCCACGAACCCACTCTCGCGGGATTCGAACACAGAACCTACCAGTCTCGAGCCGAAGCCCTTAACCGATAGACTACTGAGCTGGCATCCAACGGTGTTATGTCTAACTTCAAATGATCCACGAAGTTGAGCAACCATTTACCAATTGTCTTCAGTGAATTGATATCTCACAACAAAACGGGTTGAACTCCACTGGTCACTGCTTCCCACTAGAACTCCAGGACATGTATCTTGAAGTCAGTCACTAGTGAGCACATGATTATATTTAGAAGGGGATTTGTGGAGATTTCATAATAGGACGAAACGACCGTCCAGTGCTTTCTGATTTTCGATGGTGGTCTAGCTTCAATTGATTCATGATTTCAACTTCGGAATATTTGATTATCATAAATTAAATATAAAATATTTATGAAATCTTATTGCATTTTACCGCTAAACAAATCAGACTAAACAGCTGTAGGGTTTTTCTCGTATAGTAATTTCAATCCAGATAGATTAAAAAAAGCGGGAATCTACTTCTCCCATTTTTTACCTGAAAATGAAATGATTGAATTTCCTTTTATCGAAAAAATAAAAAAAAAGATATATTACATGTATAAACTGTTAAATTACACTAAAATAGACATGATTACATAAGAGGGTAAAAAAAAACCGGTCCAGTAGTCTAGAAGTTAAGTGTTCGCGCGAGAGATCCAAGGTCCTAGGTTTGCATCATAAATGAGGGATCGTGGATGCGCACTCCTGAGGAGTCACACAATAGGATGAGTTGGACGTTCAGTGTTTTCAGGTTTTCCATGGTGGTCTAGCTTCAATTAATTCATGATCGCAACTATATAAAATTAATCAAATCTCCACAAAATCAGCTAATTAATTCTGATTTTATATAAGTTGATGGTAATATCTCTACAAAATCAATTATAAGTGTATATGCTATATCCTTTTTTTACAGAAAAAAATTATATTGATTGTATTAAAATTGAAGGATTGTTTCAATTCACTGAATTATCAATATAATATCAGTAGTGCAAATATGTGAACCTGAAAAATGTTATTTCTCAAAGGACTATTTATGATAATGATGATAAGATGTAATGGTTTACTTGGTATTTTATACATATATAATATAAAATCGTGGATGAGTACTGCTGAAGAGTCTTACAATAGACGAAACGGTCATTCAATGGTTCCACATTTTCCATAGTGAACTAGCTTTAATTGAATCATGATTTCAACTATATAAAAATTAATAAAATCTTCACAAAATCCCGTTTTCTGGTTTAAATTATTTGTTTGAATTATTACATTTTATTATTTCTCATAGTTTTAAAGCATGAGTCAATTGAAGCTAGACCACCATGGAAAACCTGGAAACACTGGACGGCCGTTTCGTCCTATTATGGGACTCCTCAGCAGTGCGCATCCACGAATCCGCTCGCGCGAGATTCGAACCCTCTCTGATAATTTTATTATTTATCATTGGATTTCTGAACCCATCAGTTATAAATTTTTCAATGCATTAAACCGCAATGAAGTAAGTTAATTTTCATATTCCACTGACTGAACTAAGTTATCGTATTGGATTTGAACTATGAATAGAGTTTCAAACGATGATTCATTATAACTCATTATTTATATAGTTAATTATTAATTGAGTTTATAATATTCATTCAAAATCCAATCATTATTTCTTACATCAATTTCCTTAAAAGATTTTACTAAATTCTTAATATCTTCTAGCTAACATATTCCTACTCACTGCCTTCTCGTGGCGGGGGTGTTGTTTACGAAAGTGAGAGGACGAAAAGCCAATGTCCGGTGCTTTAACCGGGTTGGTGGACACTGAGGGTCCACCTAGGGGAGTTGAAAAACCCTGATTTCAAACCAATGGTGCACATGGGTTGGCTTCAGTATTCTGAGGGAACAAATGGCGTACGAATCAACCGTTGATCATCGGCTACCACGATGCTCCACTGCCTTGTGTATCAGACATTCAGGTCAAAGGCTCCAGGTGTGGCCCACTAAGAAAACCACCTGCTTCAATCTGAGCACCTGAGCAGTATCACAGCCCTCACACAAATCGAATGAGATTTGTGAGGCGCATATTTATCTGGTGCTTTTTGTACCAATATTTATGTGTTTAAATAAATAAAATTAAAACATATTCTTCTCCAACTGTAGTTCCATTATATTTTAGTGAATGAGAATGATATTGAAAACATAAAACTATAGAATATCTTAGTAAGATTGAAAAAAAAAATAAACCCATAAACTAAAATACTTCATTTGAAAAACATCACTTAGACGTCTTAGAATTCATTATTCATTTGTTTTTACATCAATCATTCTTTGTACTTGTTCTCTTTTCTTTCATCTTAACTTTCTACTATTAAACATTTGAATTTCGATTAATGATACATACTATTTATATCAATCAATTTCAGTAGATATATACCATAATATTGGATCACTGGAGGAATGAGATACAGTCACTTTTATTTAGGTGAAAAATCAAAGAAATTATATGGTATATACTAATGTAAAACTTAATTTATAGAACTATTCAGTTATTTTGAACAAAAATTTTAATTTCTTTAATTTATCATCTTTTTATTTATTTATTTAAACATATAAATATTGGTACAATGAAGCACCAGATGAATATGCGCCTCACAAATCTCATTTGATTTGTGTGAGGGCTGTGATACTGCTCAGGTGCTCAGATTGAAGCAGGTGGTTTTCTTAGTGGGCCACACCCGGAGACTTTGACCTGAATGTCTGATCCACAAGGCAGTGGAGCATCGTGAGGAGATGCAGTGCTAAAAACAATGAATAAACGACTATTAAGAAAATTACATGAATTGTTTTATGACCTTTAAAAACCACATAGGTCTAGTAAATATCTCATTCAATTTAATCTAATATCCTGAGTTATATTATAGTGAACAAGAAGACGAATAGGGACAATTGAATGTATTGAGTATGTAATCTCACCAAAATCTGATAACCATACAGTAAACAGTTAATTTACAAACTATCAATCAATTGTCTACATTTTGATCATTCCTTCTGCATATATCAGTCCATAGTCTCCGATTATTATTGTTCATACATTTTCATACTAATTGCGTTTCATTTCCATTCTTCCGTTATCAATCTTCTAATGAAATACACTCTATGCCTCATTATCACCATATACTACTTATGCGGATTTAAGTAATCCACATCACAATATGAATTCACAAACCGTCGTCAGGTCAAAAAATAACTTCAGGACTGTTGAAATGTGAAAGTTAATATTCCCTAATCTCATTTACTTTGTGATATTATGTAATAGGATGTTAATGATATCCTACTTTCAACTAGAAAGAACTCTTTTATTTCTCAATTAATGAAGTCGAACTTGGAATTGAACATTCTAATGACTAGGATGTCCTATTGGTACATAATATTACATGTTTCATTTTTAAAACTTACCCTTAATAATTTCAGAGTATGAATATTTGCCTAATCAGAAATCGATTCGTTTTTTATCATATTGTCTACAATTTACACATATATTCAGTTTGATTATTAATGTGTTACACTAACATTGCTTGAAGTCACTAACTTCTTGTCTGAGCCATGTTGGTAGATGCAAACTACTTGTTTAGGGTTCCCGTAACTATCGTAACCAGTAGTTAGAGACTATGGGTGACATGGCTCAGGATTGATCACAATGGACTAGGTGTAAACACTCTTTGTCTTCCCTTTAACAGTAACATTAAAATTGTTTCATATCTTTCTTTCTTCCTATACTATATCCTTATATACAACTTATCTTTTATATACCACCACAACAAAATTAACTACTTCTATGAATCCGGTGATCATCTTGTTGTGCTATTGAGGTTATGACATTTTGCACCGCTGCATATACGCGCCTGGTCCTACGTTATAGCCGACTAACTGACTGACTGATACTAACATGCCATTACCCTAAACTTACTACATGACGCTACACAGAAAAGACAAAATGATTGAATGGAAATATAGCATTGTTTTTTTTTCTTTTCTGATTGTATTCATATATACAACACAGAATAAAATAAATCGAAAATATACACAATCCTATCATGAATTACATACATTAAACTATATTTTGATTCCAATTATCTGTAGGCTTTTCATTACAATAAATACATTTCATATCATTACTTTATACAATATGACCCGTTGTTGTAGTCTCTATAATTGGTTTCATTAATTTAGGATCATTTACAATATCACATGTTCTTATAATATGTAGGAAGACTGGTGAATCTGAATTATGTCGATCATGTTCATATTGACCATCATGATGATGATCATGATCAAGATGATGATGATGAGGAGGAGGAGGAGGATCATGATCTTGATATTGATGATTACATGAAGTATAAGGATAATAATTTAATAATGAATCCGAAATATTAACAGAATAATTATTACATTTTATACAATAATCTTGAGGTAAATGGATTTGTACAGGTTGTTGACATTGGGTTTGAGTTAAATTGATATCCGTTTTCAATGTATCTGTATTATTATTATTATTACTATTACGTAATAATGGATCATTTTGACTCTTTTCTAATTCCATATCATATGATTTCATTTCATTTTGTTTATATTTTGGATTACGCTTGACTTCAATTTGATTATGTACTATGAATATAACAAAATAAGAATAAAGCATGAAACTGTATAATAAACTACTTGATAATTTGAAAGAAAATTCAATTCAAAGTAATTAGAATACATGAAATAGGCTTTAAATTGTATAAAGATTTGGATAAAGTATTAGTTGATATGGCTGGTATACGTGTTACGTATCTCCAACCACCAACTGCCCCGACGTGCAATGTTTCATGGTGTAGTAGTAAGTTGGAAGAAAGCTAGGGGCGACTAGATCAAAATGTGGCACAAATCCATGAAGTCACTGACAATTGGACTGAGTCATGATTGTAGGTGTAGACTACCTGTTTGAGATTCGCGAGATAATAGCAATCGATGGTTAGAGACCTTGAATGACATGGCTCAAAATCGTTTGCAATGGTGAAGGTGCATCCACTCTTTGTGTTCTGCCGAATCCTAATCTTCTGAATTCTTCATGTCAGTATCTTTTCTTTCTTTCTGAATTTATTTCACTGGATTATACTCCTTCAATAACATCTTCAAACCCTAATCTTTCCGATTAATGCTTATACTCTTACTACTTCTACCATTATGTGATTTGAATCGACAACTGCATCTCTGTGTTAATGTGGTATGGTAACTCGACCTGGTTTACGTACGTACGAAGTTCTACGTTGTGATTGACTGACAGGTGTGGTACGTGCTACTTATATTGATATAAGTAGTATATTACAGTAAACAAGAATAGAATGTCTGATAGCAGAAGATTAAGAAGATCAAAGTAAAAAGAGAATGAGAATAAAGAATGATTAGTATGGATGTGAAAGAATAATGAAGTCTGATACAATTGACTGATATTTGTAAAAGGAACAATCAAATGTGAGACAGTTGATTGATATTTTACAAATGAAGCATTTACTGTGTGGATCTTAGATTTTACTAAGACGTCCTATCATCTAATGAAACTTTTAAAGTGAATGGATATTGTATGACAAAATGAAGTAAAAATTTTCTTTTGGGAAAATGATTAACAATTAGTAGATTTTATATCGATTGAATGCGTACGTTCGTGCCCAGTTGATATATATGACGTTATAAGACCGCCTATCAGGGAGCAGTGAAATTATTGATCGCCTGATGATATACAAAATCGCTATGAGCAGTCTTAAGCACTACTTGGTCCTGCTATCTGCCTATCCCAGCCAGTTAAGTCCAGAACACAAATAACAGCCTCTGCAATATGAATCATTATTCTCAAACATACTGGGTTTATATACTAACAAAAAACAGATCATATCGTACCATAAAATAGAAAATAACATTTGTACAAGATTTCATTAAATGTGGCTGTGAATAGGAGGGGGACAGCAATTAATGGACTGGGGATAACTCAAGAATGGTAAATCGTACTGTAATAGTCTATCGTTCAAAATAAAACTCATAAGAAAAGGTACATAAATATAGACAATTTAGGTACTTAACAATTATACAATAAGAAATATACGTATCATATTGGTTCATAAACAGTCCTGAAAAGTTACCATTCATAATTCTCTTCGGGACATAACAACTACTGAAACCTATTAGTAGTATGAATGCAACAATGAGTTGTAGATATCTCCATTTGACAAGTGTCAAATAGAATGAAACACTTCTACAAGATTCCATAAATGTAACAAAGCTTCTAACCCTAGATCTTATTAACGCATCAATTTAGGAAATATACATATCCCATTGGTTCATAAATAGTCCTCAAAGTTACCATTCATAAATCTTCACGGGATACAACAGTAGGTATAAATGAAATTAAAATAGCTTACTCTAAGTTAAGTCGAATTCAAATCCAATTTGTGAATTCTCATTAGCCGCTTACAATCTAGAGGTATAGTAATGGTTATTTGTAACTAATGTATATAGTTTATATCCTATGAGTAAGTTTATTAATTTAAATATAAAATAAGATATTACGTAATTGAATGATAAAAAATAATAGAAGTTGCCAATGTAATGAAAGATTTGCAAGTGTTTTCTATTGCATTTCAACTCTTTAATCGAAACGGAATCGGTGTAATTTAGTAAGCCTGAAGTTGTTCGAGTACTGATTATGAAGAATGATTTTAAAATATCTACATCGTGCCTACTATTTTGACGATGAAGAGCAATAGCGCTGTTGAAAATATGTTAACTTTTAATCTCAATTTTAGAATAATTTGTTATGAAATGTGATCAGAAACCCTACTTTCTGTCATTTTAACGTAAATAGTTTGACACAGACTTGAAAACTAGTAAACAGGAATTATCTTCTGAGTTACTTGTTAGGAAGATGCTATTCATGAAAATGAAATTGACTTTAAGAATATCTGAACAAATAAGGACCTCAAAATCTGTTCCTCAAATAGAAAACATCTTGAATTGGATTCCTTCAGTATATTTTTCACAATGCGAATTCAATGACAAGCTTAGCTTAGGATTCATTCCTAAGATCCAATGTATTCGGCTTCTGTTCAAGAGTTTAATTTGAGAATTTTTCCTTATATCAAAATGGATTTATTATATTGCTACATTTGTAGACATTACTTTAATCGATTCCCTTCGCCTACATGTTCAAGTCAGTCATATTAAAATGCCACAGATAGATGAAATGTGAACGTGTGTGGAAAATATAGAAGAGTAAATCGGTTACAACAATAATTATTTGACGCCATTTCAATAAAACATAAAATATAGTGATATGTTTCATTTAAGAGTACAACAAAAATTTCATCGAACACATCAAAATTTGCAAGCGAAGATGAATAGTGGCTTGTAGTGGAATCCAGGACGCGCACTTCGTCCCATTTGGGACTCATCAGCTGGATGTACTTACACCTCAGAGTTGATGTTCACTCTGAGACTCGAACCCAGTACTGTTCGCTTCTAACGTCATCGCGTTATCCACTCGGCCACTGAGTCCCGATAGCTACTTGTTTGTGCGATGGAGTGAAGTTTAAATTCATTTAGTATTGTTTGTTTAAATTTTCCCATTGATGTTTAAGACTGCAACTGATCAGTCTCTTATTGGCATATGCGCATACTGTGCGTATTGCCTCGATATAGCCTTAATTCACAAACATTGTAAGCAAACGTGGCTATCCGGACTCAGTAGCTGAGTGGATAACAGGATGGCGTACTGGGTTCGAGTCTCAGAGTGAACATCAACTCTGAGATGCAGGTACATCCAGCTGACGAGTCCCAAATATGACAAAACGCGCGTCAAACCGGATTCCACTGCTAGCCAATATCCATCTTTGATTACAATGCTTGTGAATTTAGACTATATCGAGGCGATACGTGCAGTATGCACATATGCCTATTACAGACTGACCAGTTGCAGTCCTAACACATCGATGAGAAGACTTGAACAGACAATACTAAATAAACAACAGAATTTATTTTTCATTAGCTGTTTATGATAAACACAATGCATACTATTGGTCAAGAATTTAAACTTTCAAATATCTCTAGGCGGATCTTACGTGTTTATCAGCCCCGTTTAAGAGACGGGAGTTCGCGTTTCACTTTTGACACCGCGTATAGCACTAACATTCCTTAAGCCTTCAAAATTATTAGCAGACAAAAAGCGCATCGTTTCTTTGGTTCGTTGAAGCAATAGCAATACAAAAAACTCAGGCTTGATTTATGCACCCAGAACGTGACAATAAACTAATTACTATCTTAGTAACCTATTTTTGTCATTATTTTATTAGTGTTAATTTTGTTACGCGGTCTTTCCTTAACTAATTATTATTTCATGTACATCAAAAGCGTCCCTTCTTTCATACGTTTCGTTCAATTAATTCTCTTAACTTATGCAAACTCTTCAAATCCTGTTCAATCCCCCTTATCAATTTTTAATTTCAGTAATCCCAGTATGTAAACCCTTCATAACCTCTATAATTATCATACAATCTAACTTGACCGTCTGCAAACCACATTTAGTGATTGCGTCAACCACCCGGCATGCTACCGAATAATATATATAATTCTTATTGATAACCTTTTTCATTCTAATTCTTTTCGTTCATCTATGTCAATTATTTTACACCACATCTTACCTCAATGCTAATTTCCAATACATTATTGGCTGTAAGCAGCTAACGAGAAACCACGATATATATTGAATTCATATTATTCTATTTCAACTGTTGTTCTGACTTTATTCAAATTCATAAAGCGTTCCCACTTGTATGAAATTTCTGAAGAATCATTTCTCTCAAGATCACAATTACATCCCTTTGATCTGTGTTAAATAACCTGAAATCTATGTAAAGTAGTGTTTACAGTTCACTAGCAAAAATAGTAACTGAGCGAGAAATCTTAGATGATCGCTACTTGTTTTTAAATAACTAAGATGATATAGAATATATTTACGTAGTGTAATCTATCTAAGCAATATAAATCAGTAGTCAATTAAACAAATTATACTAAAAGCTATTGGTTACTGACTAGATTTTGTCAGACAACTAGTGAAAAACGAGAACTGGATATGTTTCATTTCGAAACATACCACTTATTTTTCTTAGGATATGGAATAGTCAAAATTATTTATGTACTTCATTTATTGACGTTCATTAGTCATCAGTGTAAGGCGATAGTTGAAATTAATTGTTTGGAAATCCTGGACTTTAGTTTCGTGCAGTTTTGCACTCATCAAGTACAGCTATACCTACTTTAAGTGTCCCAAATAATGAAAAACTTAGGTTTTGGGGTTGCTTGTCAACTACCTCTAATCTTCACCTTACGTCAATATAGTGCACAAAGGTCATCATGTTGCATAGATTAGTAGCCGCATTGCATCTTGACCGATGAAATTCGATTAACATTAAGAAGGACTAGAAATATATAACAATTTTTCCCATTCAGTGATCAATCAATCGTAAGCTAGTTATCGGTTTATAGTAACAGACTTTTACCGAGTTTTTACCTTTAAGCAATAGTATAGGTGTTTTTTTTTCAAAAAAACAATTGATACTTATATAAAGTAACGAGATATGCAAACAATCTCCTTATTGGATAAAGGTTACGAGTCAATACTCCAGACGATTCACCACGATCACAATCCCCTTATTGTTACAGTATAAAAATACATCCATAAAGAAACCGCTAAATTTTAATCGGAAACCATAATTGGCAGATTTCCGTTTTCCCATGGACGATGCTTACTGATATTTAATACTTCAACTGACGTTCATATTGCTATGACTCACTATTTACTTGATATAACATTTAACTACGAATTTTGTAAGTCCTTTGAATACCGCGGTAATAGATTATAAGTGAAATCTTTCATCATTATGAAACCGATAAAACGTTTTAGTGCATTTAAAAAAACAACTACTGATTACCATTATATAATAAAACTATTTTAAGTACAAATGAGTTTGATCATAAAACTTTAAAAGAAAAGAACAACAAACGTTGTAGAATAAATTGAATTACAACATTCTATATGTGGTTTGGGTTGCTCACATCCATATAAGTAGTATATGACGATGGTCAGGCATTGAATGTATTTCGATAGAAGATTGATAACGAAAGAATGGAAATTAAACGTAATTGGTATGAAAATGGATGAACAATGATAAACGTAGACTATAAACTGTATATTTTGTTCAGTGATGAAAAATAATGATAATTATTTATTGTATTCCGACAAGTTTAATTTGAAATGAACGGAAGAATTAAAAGACTATGACGTAATTGAATGATAGGAGTATGTACAAAATGTTATGAGTAAGGTAAATGTAATGAAGAAAAAATCATAGATATGGTTTTCTCTCTCGTTTGCTGTGTTTATCTACAAATTGTACTTGTTTCAATGAGGGAAGTAGTTGTAACTATTTTACAACAATGAATTAAATAACATTATGTATTACTTACCTAAGCCTGTTACCGCTCATGGAGGAGCATAGGCCGTCCACAACCATTTTCCAAATAACTCGGTCTTGGTCAATCCTTTTCAGTTGATCCCATTTGTTATTCATTCTTTTCATGTTTGCTTTCGATCCCCAAATCATCGTGTTCTTTGGTCATCCTCTTTTCCGTTTTCCTTCTGGATTCCAAGTTGGGGATTGCCTCATGATGCAGTTTGATGATTTTTTTAATATATGTCCTATCCACTTCCAACATGTTTCCGTAACTTCCTCCGCAGCTGGAAGTTGATTTCGTCTCTTCTACAGAAGTCGTTACTGATGGTATCCAACCAACGGACATTGAGTAACATAAGCAGATAGCTGCTTGTAAATACCTGTACACTTTTATTGATGATTATTGTAGTTCTGGAAGTTTCAGCTCCGTATAGTAGAACTGTTATGACTTTTCTACTGAAGAAGTTAACTTTGGTATCCATCTATAGTCACTGATTATGATTGTTCATGCATTTTCATAGCAATTGTGTTTCGTTTCTGTTCTCCATTTATCAATCTTCTACAGGAAATACATTCAATGCCCGACCATCACCATATATATATTACTTATTTGGATATCGGTAACCCACACCACAATAGTAGTTAAATTCCCCTTTTATAGTTTCAATTAACAATTCGACCATCAAATACAATCAAACTGTTACTTTAACTTCAGTTTTTCGAATGTTCAATGTTTTTCTTGGCATTGACTATTAGCACATAGGTTTTTTTCTAGCTAAATAGTTACTTAATGTTCCCTTATTTTTGTTGTTGTTGTTGTTATTATTATGTAACAGTTTATTTACTTTACCAGTCTAATGTTTAACTATATTGATAATAATATAAGATTAGTAAGTGTAATACATTCCCTGCTGAGATTTTATTTTTCATTTGGTCTAATAAGAAAAGAAAAGAAATCATAATCTAGACTATAACTATGGTATTTAGGCTAACTAGATTAATATGCATTACTTAACAGTAACCTTGTAGGCTAAAAAAACAACAAAGTTACCATTGATTATTAGTTACCAGAATAGGAAAGTTAGTGATGAATATATGTTAAATTAACATTTGCTTGAAATATCAAAGTATTATAAAAGGATTCAAGGGGATTGTAGAATTTTATTAACTTGAAACACGAACTAGTCGTAGTAAGACCACCATTGAAAACCTGAGGGTTCTGGACTGCCGTTCTGTAATAGTAAGAAACTCATCAGCATCTACGACGGAAGTGAAACCTTTATCCACCACAGGAAATAGATGAGGTTTTGCAATATCGTAAAATTGATTACATCCAGATTTCTACGTCAATTAATACTGGCTCAGTAATCCAGAGACCAGATGTTTGTACACGAAGCCAACGATCCTGGTTGGGGTCGTAGATGCACACTACTGAGAAGTTCCATACTAGTAAGAAATGGTCATCCGATGATTCTAGGCTTTTAATAGTCATTGGGGACAATCGAATGCATTTAAGCAAAAATTACAGACTATCTCAGTAAATTCTGAAAACCATACAATGTATAGTTAATTTGCAAATTAACAACCAATAGTCTCAATCTTCACTGTTTCTTCTGTAATTCCATTGTTCGTGCATTTTCCTACCGATTGCGCTTCGTTTCAGTTCTTTCCTCATCGGTCTTCTGCCAAAATACATTCCATGTCTGACCAACACCATATACTACTTATATGGATATAAGTAGATCACACCACAATTCAACTAGGATCAGTTCTTGATTTAATCTATAGAAATTTCAAATCATTCTATAACCATGTTTTAAATAAATCGTTATAATTGCTATGTCAATGCTGCCATAATATAGATTTAATTGATAGGTCTCACAAGGAAATGTGTCGTTATTAGATCAAGAATTTATTCGAATTAATATGTGTACCCTTAGTATTGTTTGTTTGGATCTTCCCATCGATGTGAATTCAAACTTCACCCCATCGCACAAGCAAGTGGCTATCAGGACTCGGTGGCCGAGTGGATAACGCGATGGCGTTTGAAGCGAGGGTACTGGGTTCGAGTCCCAGAGTGAACATCAACTCTGAGATGCAGGTACATCCAGCTGACGAGTCCCAAATAGGACGAAACGCGCGTCCTGGATTCCACTGCTAGCCACTATCCACCTCTGCTTAATATGTGTACCGCTGTAAAATTCTTTATAAGAGTGAACAGATATTCTAACAGATTCATAAGTTGTGTTATTCAATTATTTCAATGCATCCATCAGGAACATAGATGAAGTTTGTTTGTCTTTTCTCTGATAACATGCACAGTCATTTGTTCTTAGAGTAAATGCAAAACTATATGGCTGGATTATTATTATATTTTATCAGGAATCGACTGAATTCAACAATCTGGATTATTTAAATCTCAGATCTAGTGTGATTCACTTCTTATGAGATCTGTAAGTTCAGATTTAAATCTCTGCGAAGTTTTACATGAGAACAAAGTCGCTGTATAAAATTAATTATTTTTTTAATTAATGTTCATTTGATACCAGTTGTGATATCCGGATGGAGAACAAATGAATGATAAATGCTAGGAATGATTATTTATAGGTTATTATTACATATATTCTTAATGGATAATTACTAAGTATCTATAAAAATTGTCGCTCTGTTTGGAAGAATGTGCATTGGCCTCACAACTTATGCAGGAACTCGGCTTTCATCATGAGACGTCATAATTATTCCTTCTACTCTCAGGGCAGAGTTTAAATGGTTTTAATAATTTTTTTTGGTTAGCGTTTTTCTAGCGAGTTGGCTTTCTACGGGATGGGGTCGCTAACCACATGCTCAAGATACTTCGGATCCGATGGCCAGACAATATTAGCGACAAGTTACTGTGGGAGACAACAAACCAGTTCCAGCGGAGGAAGAAATCAAGAAGAAGTGGTGGAAGTTGATTGGGCACACATTGAGGAAATCACCAAATTATGTCGCAAGACAAGTTCTCACATGGAATCCTGATGGCCAAAGGAGAAGTGGAAGACCGAAGAACACATTAAGTCGAGAAATAGAGACAGACATGAGAAGAATGAACAAAAAATGGATAGAACTAGAAAAGAAGGCCCAGGACAGAGTGAGTTGGAGAAATGTGGTCGGCAGCCTATGTTCGATTGGGAGTAACAGGCGTAAGTAAGTAATTAAGTTAGTAGTAATTACTAAGTAACTGAAATATATTTATGTACGTATTCATTTTATCATAAGCTTTCAATTGACCTATTAGCTACTATTATACTATTTAATATTCTTAATTTATTCTCAGTTAATTAGTTATGGTATCCCATTCTCACATTCACTTTTGTGTCGATCTAGTGTAATTATTATTCTGCATTTTATGGTGTGATGAGGTTTGGTTCACTTGTAAATAATCCATGTATGTCTGAAACATGTTATTTATACAGTTGAGGCTGAGATTGTATTCTGGAGTCAGCGAGCAGGGCTAGGTTGGTGGGACCAATAAAGATTCAGAGTTGACTCAAGGCTGTTAGTACTGGTTGACATGTCATTAGTTTAGCACAATAACAAGTTCATACAGATTAGTATTGGCGATTTTGTCATGTATTAATTGACAGGGGAAAAATTCAGGACACTGATTCTCGACAGAACTTATCTTGACATTTGAACAAAGTTTGGACAAGCCAAAAAATTGTTGAAATTATGTTGCTAAATGAATAATTCTCTTTTAATCAATAAACCAACTTAAACATCTCTACGAGTGCTTACACTTTGACTAGAAAAAGCTTACTTATTATCAAAATATAGATCAGTCCACTTATACCAAAACACGTAACCCTTTCGGCAAACATAAATAAATGGATTCAACCATAAGTGCTAATTATCAGTCTCATTATAGACGTCAACGTAAGAATGTAGCTAATCCTAGCTGACGAGTTAAAAGAAGAACAAAACATATATCCCGGCCCCTACTGGAGTCATGATAAGGTCTCAAAAATTCTTTTAGCCTCGTCCACATAGCTTCAATATTGTTGGTATGGTTTAGGGTTAGGGTTAAGTTTGGGGTTAATGTTTAGGGTTAGAGTTAGGTTTAGGATCTTAACCTTAATCGTGATCGAGCATAAAAAGTCATTTGAGTACCACAGTAACAAGTATAGGACTTTGTTAATAATCACTTCTCTTGTAGACGCTGAATTATGACATCTCTAAAATCCACTGTAAATCGATAGTACGTAACCGTCAGGTACCGAACCTAGCGCCATGACCTTGAAAACCCGCGAAAGTTTATGATTAGTCCCACCGCAAAATCAAATTAATCATCCAATGAATATATGTTATATAAACTAATTTGACTTATGAATTATGAAAAATAATCAGTTTAAAGCTTTCTAGACTCAATAGCTTTTCATTTAAATGTAACTAAGGACAATATATAAGAACTTTCGTCTAAATCAGAGCAAATAGTTTCACAGTATTTGGGCGCGCAGTTTATGTAAGACATTAAATAGTAAGAATATATATTTGTAAAATCTTAGTGAATGAATTTGAAGTAAATCCAACTTTTTTCCTGGCAATCTGGTGCAAGCTTCTTCAAGGAAATATAATCAAATATTAAAATTATCGAATATAAATAGGTACATGGTTCTCCGAGTTCATTATACACTGAATAGGTTATATCATATATTAAAAATTGCATGTTTTCTTAAAAATTTACCAACAGGAGACCATATACGATAAATGAAATTTTCTCCTGTCACCATTTACGTTTCTATACAATATGTTATCTTAACATATATCATTTCACATTGCAAGTCTCTTACACACTCATACATATACCTACGTTGATTGGACGACCTATTCAGCATGCAATGAACTGGAGAACCATGTACCTATTTATATTCCATAATTTTGATGTTTGATTATATTTCCTGGAAAAATCTTTCAACCAGATTGTCAGGCGAAACGTTGGATTCACTTCATATTCCCTTGGCTAAGATTTTACAAATATATATCTTCTTCCCATTTAATGTAACTAAGAACAAGTTTCTCTTTTATAATCCATATGTTATTCTATAAAACTAATCTCTCTCTAAAAGGAATTATCTAAAGTGTTATAAATATAAATTCATTTCATTAAAACGATTAACTAATGTAAATAAATAAGATTTAATCATGTTAATTCATGTTTCAGAAGTTAACCATTAAGAAAATATTATAGTAACTAGCTTTGAGAGATAATTCTCAGAGTTCTAATTAAAAGTCATGACCAGTGGAGTCTAATCCATGTCGGGTATGAGATAGTTACCCACAAAAGATAATGGAAGATGATCGTGCAATATTGTAGATTGGTTGAAGTTAGGATGTTAGGTCAGTGGTTTAAACGTCAGTCGTTCTTGCGCGAGGCCGAAGGTCCTGTATTCAAGTGCCACGTACGAGATCTAGGATGCATACTGCTGACGGTTCCCATTACTAGGACGAAATGGTCTTCTAGTGTTTCCAAGTTTTCAATAGTAGTCTAAGATTGATCGATTCATGATCTTAATCAAAATTTTCATTTTGGTTTAAATGAATAAATTTATTGTGTATAACCTTTTCTAGGTCCATAAAATAGCTGAAATACTGTTACAGACTTAAACTGGATACTGTAAACACGAGTTTTTCAAAGTCATATATTATATTAACAGTTAATACTATTAACTTGACACATAACTGATCAGAAATGATAAATCCCAACAGTTAGTTGTCTCCTGTGGGAGAGAACAAACCAGATTTTGGCTGAAGAGGAAATTAGGAAAAGACGTTGGAAGTGGATAGGACATACGTTAAAGAAATCACCAATGTGCATTAAAAAGTTAATCTCTAACTTGGCATGCTGAAGTGAAGCGTAAAAGATGAAGGCCAAAGAGTACATTACTTCGGGAAATAGAAGCAGAATTGAAAAGGATGAATGTTAACTGGAAGGTACTGGAAATTATTGTTCAGAACAGAGTTGGATGAAGAATGCTGATGCCTATGCTCCTCGACGAGGGGTAACAGGCGTAATTAAGTAAGTAAAGTAAGTTGTCTTAGATACACTTATTGATCCATTTCATTCAATATGATTGATTTTATATTTCTATCATGAGTATGATCTTCAGTGATATATAAAAAGTATGAATTTATTGATTCACAGTTCGATATAAAGAAAACATATGTAATAAGCCATAAATAGCCCATACAATATTCTAATTAAAATCCTATCCGTTTTTCATTTATTCTTTTCTACAGTTGTTTTAACTTCTGATGCATATCGTTCATTGTCAATTGCGCATTTTGTTAATATTTATCACAGTCATTTCCTTTTCTAGAAACTAATACCATATAATTTTACATATCAATAGTGTACATATAACAAGTTGAATAATCTTCCTTTTTAAACTTGAACATGTATATATATATAACTATTCAGATGAAACGTGTGATATGTTCTCAGTCAAATGTAATATAGCGGTTATAAGTTTTCCGGTATAGATCTCACCAAACAGTATGTAGTCAGTCATAGAAAGATTAAAATCATAACTCATTTAAGGACATTTCTTAGTAGTTTTATAAGAATGTTATATCTGAAAAAGCTTATAAGTCAAGGGAATGAACCTATTAATAATTAGTTATTAACTTATATTTTGACTTGCACATGCTAGTGGTTAAGGCGATGGCGTTTGAAGCAAACAACACTGGGTTCAAGTCCCAAAGTGGACATCAACTCTGAGATGCAGGTACGTCCAGCTGAAGTGTCTCAAATAGGACAAAATGCGCGTTCTGGATTCCACTGCTAGCTATTATACATCTTTGCTTATAATCTCTATTATACTTCTACATACTAAATGAATAGTTTTATTATTTTTTTTAACTCGATAATTCATATTTGTACTAGAACAGATAAGTTTTCAAAAGCTAATCATGTTGCTACTTTGATAGATCCGAAAAATAATATCGAAATTAGCTTTGTGTGTGACTTATAAACCAGACAAGAATCAGTGTTCAAACCGTAAAATGTTTTTTCTCTTTAAACAAACCTAATCATTTATCTATGCCAGGTAGTCTTTAGTTGTTTTTTTAATCATAGAGATTAAGGCGTGAATACGAGTCGTCATTTAAACTTTTCTAGCTCCTTTCCAGATTATTGATAAGGCTTCTAATTGAACATTAGACTCGATTCCTAAGCTCTTCTAGTAACCTTGAGGCTAGATCTACACAGCAACTTGAACACGATAGCCTTGAAATATGGAAGGAATGCTTTACTCCAAAGGTTCGTTTATGTAAAGAAAATATAATGTTTTTATAGTACTTTAGATGGCTTTGAGTTTCCGGGAAATTCTGGAAGGCTACTAAACATAGTAGCAGTATAAGAAATCATCCAATCAGAAACTCGACATGTGACTTTTCGCTTTCTAGATGTTTCTAGCAAAATGTCTAGTGAATGGTGATTGGATAAGATGCTTCTCATTGTTTCCACAGACTGGCTTTTTCAAGTTTCGTGGATCTTACCAACACTTCTTAATACGTCGAACAGTATTATAAATTCATGGAATCTGGATGACTAAAGTATACTCAAAATACTTCAGCGGCCTGCTTGAATATCTGGTCTACCGCTTTCTGCCATCTAAATAATTCAACAAGTTGTCTGTTTTTTTAATTTTGTTTTAACACCTCATTATGTCTATTAATCGCATAACCTATACTGGGTCATTTATGGAAATCTTACATCCTTTTGTTGCAAAAATTACAAAAAAGTACTATAAGAGACATCATGTTGGTTGGCAACATGCATTGAAGAGAATGAACACTAATCAAATGTCGATTCCTCAGCTTCTTAATTCTAACTGTCGATCACTAATTAACAAGATGAACTATCTCCAATTCCTACTAAGTCAAAACATGTATCGTATTTGAGGATTTATCGCAATTCAAAAATCTTGGTTAACTGATTTACCGGACGATTGCTTATTATCACTAAGCGGTTTCAATATCTATCTTCAGGATAGATCAAGCAATAAAATGAGGTGTGGCAGCGGTGTAGCTACGTTTGTAAACGTAAACTGGTTTCGATCTACTTTTGTTTGTTTTTTAAGTTTTTAAATGACTTTATCGACCGTCTAGTTTTAGGATGGCGTCCAGAACACCTTAATGTTACCAACATCTATATGATTCCAGACTGAACATCATCTGAGCTACCTGTTTTTCTTCAGTGATTCACTTTCAATTATATGTGGTGATTTCGATCCATGTGCCTGCAGATTCCCTACATTACTAAGTCATAAAAATGAAGTAGATTTTCCTACATGTTTGGATGTTCATTTAGACAACGTTTTCACCAATGATGTGGGTACATATGTGATTCAAAAACGTGCTCCACTGTCTAGCTCGGATCACTGTATTATTCGTGTTCTATCTAAACTGTATGGAAAACGTGAAAAGAGTACACACATACACCATACCAAAAAATCCATATATAAGAATTACTCAGAAGAAAATATTCAAAGTCTGAAAAACATGTTTCGTACGACTAACTGGGAATTATTTACAGATGACTGACTAGAATACACTACTGATGTTATCACCTGTTATCTTAAATTCTGTTTTCATGTCCTACTGAAACCATTTTCTTTAAAGATTTGATTGACTTACATCCCCACAACTAAAACGACTACGGAGGGTAAAAGAAAGGATTTACAAAAAGAAATACACTATTGAAGTTCGTAAGTTAAATGGTCAAATAAACCTAGAGATTAGACGTCTCAACTCTGTGTTTACTCAAAAACTCCTATCTTGTTAAAAACTCTCCAAGTATGTGGAAACTTACAGAACTTACAGGTGACAGGCAGATTAGAAACGATAACCAGCTGAATGTTTGTGACGTAAATAAGTCTTTCATACGTCAGTCATCTGATGTCATACTCCCTATATCCATGTATTTGGAGAATAATTTTGTTCCTGGTTTCACTGAATATGATGTCCGGAAATGTCGCCAGTCACTTAATTTATCCCAATGTTGAGGACCTGATGGTATCCCAAACCTCCTTTTTAAAAAATGTGCTGACGTTCTACGTTATATATTCACGAATATCTTTAAAAGATCCTTCTCAACTAATCTCATAATGAAAATGTGGAGAAAGATGCAGATAATCCCTATACCTAAGAAAGTACCTGTTGGTAAAATTGTGAAATTATTTATACTCCCAATTCAACCTGTAATAAAATAGAACATTGATCCGTATTAGTTTATTTACAATTGCAAAAGAAGCACCTTAGATGACGTTGCTGTTCTGCATCACAATGTGGTGTTTGGCTTGGAAAACTGTAAGAAGTATATTCGATTGACTTTCCTGGACTATATTTCTGCTTTTGATTCTATCCTGAGACACCGCTTACTTAAAAAGTTGGTTAGCGCCAACACTGACGGCTGGTTAATCATTTAGCTATGTTCCTAACCTTTCTGAAAGAGAAGAGTACACTGTGTTTGGAGGAAAGTGTTCGATGTCTCTACTGTCTAATGAAGGTGTGCCACGAAGAGCTGTTGTTTCACCTCTCCTTTTCTCATTTTTTCTGCATGATGTGCCATCTTCCACAGAAAACACTTTTGTGAAATATGCGAACGACCTCATTGCATGCATCCTAATTTCTATCTCATTACATCCCATAGAAATGAACGATTTTTCTCTCGTATTGAATACAGGTCTGTTGGTAATGGTCTCTTAATCCATCTATATATCAAGCTGTTAACTTTAGCCTTAGACATGGACAGCATCTATACACTATTTTGGGATTCTATAATACTTGTGCCATTGAAGACTCCTTGATAAACACAGTGTTGAAGGTCAATTATCTTGATATTGCTTTTTCTTTTGATCTCTCTTGGTTTTCTCATGTTTTACTGTTATCGAAAACAGCTTACCGTTTGACCTACTATATAAAGAGGCTGCGCACTTTCGGGATTACGCGTCATTTATTCATACAATCTGTAAATTCCTGCATATTACCTTCTATTCTTTACTGTTCTCCGTTACTCTTTCCCAGGCTTTTGAGAAGAGACTTTTCTGTACTGCGGAGAGTGCTGAAGGCAGTCTGCAAGGTGTGTGGTGAGTTTGTTGAAGTCACTATTAATAAGATTGTGAATAGACATCTTAAGTCTTCAAAATCCTGGCAAGTTTTATCATATCGGATTCTAACCGTCCACTTCATTCATGTTTCTTCTTATATATCTACTGGTAGAACGACACGTTAATAGATTAAAATCTATGCACGCAAGCAAATCTATAGAAGTTCCGTATTGAATTAACTAGCAAATATACTCTGTGACGGACAGGTTCTTAGAGTTAACCTGGATAATAGCCAGACTCATATTTTTTTTCACCTTTTTTTCGTTTCTTTAATTTTTTTCTTTTTGGTTAAAAAACTTGTTGAAATACCTCATGCTTAAAATTCTATATTTTACTAAAATATAATATTGAATAAAGCCAACCGATATACCATCTTCACAAAATACCCTATGAATAATCAGGTTTATTCACCAGATTATTATGCCAAATATGAATATTACTGAGAATATAACGATAGTCACATACAAGCAATCCACAAATGATACCTACTTACATAGTTGATATTTTACAGCCTGAAATTAAGAGAGAGGAGATCGATAAACTATACTCTACATAAACTATACTATACTATACTTTACTCTACATATACTCTACACTCTACGTTAAGCTAATCTCTTAGTACTAGTATACAACTAAAATATTATTTGAAGTCTATGTTCACTTAGAGAATATATATGAAAGGAAAAATTTTCTAAAAAGAGTAGTTAATTATAACTTAATAGAAACATGAATACACCATTACTTCTTTTTTTCCTATTTTAAATGGTTACATTTAACTACTTCATATGTAGATTATATATTAAATTAAAATAATTATTTCACAAGGGTTTTTTGGATATTATAGTAATTTCAATAGTTGAGATCATAAATCAGTTGAAGCTAGAACACCATGGAAAACCTGAAAGCACTGGACGGCCGTCTTATCCTATTGTGATACTCCTCTGCAGTGTGCATCAACAATCCAGCCTCGCAAGATTCCAACTCCAAACCAATCAGTTTCGCGCGCGAGTGCCTAACCACTAGTACACTGAGCTGACCGGCATCCAATGGTGTTAATGTTTAACTTCAACCAATTCACGAAATTAAGAAACACCTCTACTATTGTCTTCAGGAAGTTACTAACTCACAACTGTCCTAGTTGAACTCCACTGGTTACTGTTTTTCACTAGAACTCCAAAAAATACCTGTTGAAGCCAGTCACTAGTGACCATATGTTAAATAATATCAGAATGTTTTTATGGATATTATAGTAATTTCAATAGTTGGGACTATGAGTCAATTGAAGCTGATGAGTCTCATAATAGGACGTAACAGCCATTCATTGCTTCCAGGTTCTCCATGATGGTCTAACTTCAATTGACTCATGATTTCAACTATTGAAAAATACAATTTGGTAACTGGTTTGTATCTTACCATTTCTTCAACTTATTTTTTTTTTTAAGTAGAAGGCAAATTGTCTTGCTTATCATTAATTATTCCCAATCGTTATATATATATATATACATACATATATACGTATTTATTTATTTATTAATCTCTTGAATAATTTTATTTCGTCCTTTCTCTCTCCGTTTCTCTCTTTCAGTCTGTAGACATTTCATTATTATTATATCTGTCCATAATAATCTTTATTTTATTTTTTTTTAAAAAAACTTTTCTTTTAAAACAATGAAAAATTTTATTTATCCCCTCCCCACCATGAATTTTATTTTTCATTTTTCAAAAAAAAAAGAAAAGTAAAGAAATGGAAACAAAAGTTTTGGTGGCTCATAAAACATAGAAAAAAAATTTTTAAAAAATTGTTTGGCATTATAAAAGTTAATAAGTTAACTATTATCATTTAAACTATTTTTGATAGACTATTATCAATATGAAGAATATATATATGGTGATATATATTACTTATAAGTAGTAAACTATGGTTTGATGAGTGTATGCAGTATTTAATGTGGTTACTCATTGAAAAGATAATAGGATGAAGATAGACAATATTCTAGTTTCTTATTTATTTCAATTTATAACTGTTATGGTTACGTAGATTGATGACAAACCCAATGAACTTATTCATTAATTAATTAATTAATATTCTTTATAATTACTACTATAATAGTTAGTAGTATTATTTTCATTAAAAAGGAAGGTTATCTATTATGTTTCATAGAGAGAATCAATACCTAGTTTTATAAAAAATGCATTACTATCTTTATTAAACTAGATGAATGATAAATTATTTACGCAGTCCACTTTGTGGGCGTGGGTTGTAATCCCACTCCCGATAATAGACTTCAACCCTAATGCCTTGGTACGGCCGAGATTGGGGAGATTCCGCTCTCACTATCGAAATGCTCTCTTATGGCCACGCGTATATAGCCTCTGGCAGGGAGGTCCTACACATTGCCTTCTTGTGGCTGGGTGATGAAAAGCGAATGTCCGGTGCTTTAACCAGGTTGGCGGACACGGAAAGTTCACCTAGGGAAGTTGGAAAACCCTGATTCAAAACCGAATGTGCACATGCGAACAAACGGCGCATGAATCAATTGTTGGTCATAGACTACCATGGGAATGCATCTCTTAAAGTTCCTCAACTCCCTTGTGGATCAGACATTTAGGTCAAAGGCTCCGAGTATGGCTCTCTAAGAAAACCACCTGCTTCAGTTTGGGCACCTGGACCTGGATCACGGACCTCACACAAATCAAATGAGATTTGTGCGGCGTATATGTATTTGGTGCTCCTTTGTACCATTATTTATGTGTTCAAATAAATAAATAAATAATGTTATATTGAATGAAAACTATTCATAATGTAATATAAGATAATTAATAAAGAATTATTTCATGATAATAAAGAATAATCAAACCAGCTTCTAGCTGAAGAGGAAATTAGGAAAACACGGAAATGGATACAACATACATTACGGAAACCACCAAACTGCATCACGAGGTAATTCCTAACTTTGAATTCAGAAGGGAAGTGAAAAAGAGGAATACCAAAGAACACATTACGTCGGGAAATAGGAGCAGATATGGAAAGGATGAATTTTAACTGGACGGAACTGGAAAGGATTGCCCATGACAAAATTGGATGGAGAATGCTGGTGGGCGGCCTATGTTCCTTCACGAGGGGTTACAAGCGTAAGTAGGTCAGTAAGTAATAAAGAATAATAGAAACTCCTATTGATAAATTATGTCAGCTGTAAACTCATTAAAATGAGTAATTTCACGTTAATTTAATATTGTTTGTTTGAATATTTCCATTATTGTTTAGGACTGCAATTGATCAGTCTCTTATTGGTATATATGCATCTTGTGAGGATTGCCTCAAAATTGCCTTATGTCACAAGGATTATATACAAAGATGGATAGTGGCTAGCAATTGAATTCTAGAATATGCGTTTCGTCTTATTTAGTACCTCTAGCTGGCGAGTCTTATATGGGACGTGACTGAAGTCCTGGATTCCACTGCTAACCACTGTCCATATTTTCATATAGCGAGTTCACATTTTTCGAAACATAATATTTCATTTGACCGAATATATCGTACTTAAAGTTTCAGGATCAGTATACTAGTACTTCATAAGTAATCATAAAGATTAAAGAAACGATCAAAAGTGTTAAAAATAATAGAAAGTTCCTAATGTGAACTTATGAAAAAGTGATCAAAGTATCAGTCTTTAATGCTTTCTTAAACTACTCTATATAGATTGGATCATAGTGACTAATATTTACAGACATATTCCTATATAACTATTTAAAAAAAAAGAGATGACATATTTTCTGTTTAAAACGGTTTTATAGAGATCGCCAAAATCTACTTAATTTTAGGTGCTTCAACATCCATCTACTCGTAAGTTATTAAATGTGCATTCTTAGAGACCAGAAATAGAATAGCAGTGAGAATATTTTAATTATGAATACTGAAACTTTCATTTCAATGTATTTAGTGACGACAGGATTTCACTGAAGGAGTAGGGTTTTGATGATTAAGCTTTTACCTTGAAGATAATGAGTCGAATTCATTCTGAAATCTACGATTCTTAATTACTGATTGTGCTAGTAAGAAATCAGTCTATTATACTTTACTGAATATCAGACGAAAAAATGTTTAGTCGGCAGTTACTGAAAAGTCATAATCTTCATTTTAACTTGTCTATTCAAATACGAACGAAAACTGGTGCTTTCAACGTGGTATGGTCACCAGCAATACAATCTACATTATTTGATATCGTTACCTGAGATTTTGAAAATACCATGAAAACTCCAACTATGTTATTTAAATATTATCTAGACTTAATACTTCACATTAAAGCACAATTTCGTACAACCAAAGTTAATGTTATGCCCGGATAGAGATAATGAATGGTAACTTAGGGATCTATTTATGAAATGTGCATATATTTTTCACCGTATAATCGCTAAATCACTAAACTATAAGTATTTGTGTTTCTCTTCTTATAAACTTTATCTTGAACTATAAACTATTGTTATATGATTTACCATTCATGAGTTCTCCCTAGTCTATTAATTGCTGCCTCCCACATTCACAGACACATTTGGCTAAGTCTAATACAAATGTTATGTTCTATATTATGATTTGATGTGGTCAGTCTGTTTGGTATATAAACTCAGTATGTTTGAAATACGATGATTCATACCACAGAGGCTGTTCTGGACTTAACAGGCTGGGATAGGTGGAAAGCGGGTCCGATACCTACTCTAGACTGCTTATGTGGCTTTCGTGTGTCGATGTTCCAATCGATAATTTGCTGCTCTCTGATTGGCGATTTTGATCATGTCATACGTTCACAAGGCACTCACTCAGCTACAGTTATAACAGTTGCCGATACAAACCATTGGAAACTAGCTCAGTATTATAAATTTTAAAAGTCATCACTGAAAACTGAAGATTACGATTACCGTTGTATTAATGGGTATTCAATAATAAGGGGGCATCATGTTAGGACAACATAATTGTCCAATGTTTCATGATTTTCAATTTTTTTCTAACTAAAGTCAGTTATAATCAGAAGGGGTTTTGTAGAGATTTAGTAGTTTCATAGTTGAAAGCGCACTGCTAAGGAATTCCACAATAGAACGAAACGGCCGTCCAATGTTTCCAGGTTTTCCTTGGTGGTCTAGCTTCAATTGACTTACGCTTTCAACTATGAAAATACTAAATCTCCACAAAAACCCTTCTGATTATAATCATATGCTCGCTAGTGACTGACTTCGAGAGATAAATCCAGGAGTTCTAGTGAGAAGCAGTGACCAGTGGAGCTCAAACAACTTCCGTTATAAGATCGTAACTCACTGAAGACAACTGGTGAACGGTTACTCATCTTCGTGGATTAGTTGGAGTTACACATTAACAACATCCGATGCCGGCTAATTGGTTTATCGTTTTAAGTGCCCCTGGGTTCGAATCTCGCGAGGTGAGGTCATGGATACATACTGCTGAGGAGTCCTACAATAAAACGAAACGGCTGTACAGTGCTTCTAGGTCTCCTTGGTGATCTAGCTTCAATTGACTGACGCTTTCTACTATGTAAACAATAAAGTAATAAAACAATCTTCTTTACCCTATTCATCAATTATTGAACTCAATCAAATATACAATACAATATATCATACTTACCTTCATGAAATCTTAATAATTCAATTTTAGCTGTTTCTTTTGTATTTTTTTTACATAGAATATTACATAATAACCAATTTGGTTGTTTTTTAATACTTATAATACTTATCATTATAATCATTAATCCACTTATTATTGTTGTAATACATAATAATATTCTTATAATAATTGTCATTTTATTATTATTATTATTATTATTATTATGTTGTTGTTGATCCATATAATTTAATTGTAATATTGATTTATTGATTTGAATATTATTGATTATTGATAAATTATTGATTAATTGATTTTTCATTAAATAATTAATCGATTGAATGGAATAATTAATAAAAATTATTGATTGATTATGATTATGATTATGTAATTGAATTTTAATCAATAATTTAAGAATACTATAATGTTGAATGAATTGACCATGATCTTTTGCAATAATACATAATTTATAAGTAGTATATAATTTTTCATAAAAAAATTTACTAATAATACTTAAACAACCACTTAATTGATCAATAATAAATAAATAATTCAATGAATGATCATTGAATACATTCAATTGTGAACAATTATGATCTAAATGATATGTGATCATAGAATTTATACCTAGATCATAATCAATTGTTTGAAATTGTATAAATGAATGTAATAGATCATGATTGGATTGTTTAGGTAATACTATTGTCATATTATATAATTGATTCGTAATATTAGGAGTTGGGTAGATGTTTAATGAATGACATGATGATCTGTCATGTTTCTGATGATCTGAATTACGTAATCGATTCGATGAATGACATGAATATAATGGTAATAGAAATATTGGTGGGTTATCATTAATATCTAATATTTTAATATGAATATGTATAGTAGTTGTATAAATAGGTATACCATGATCTTGTATATGTAATGTTAATAATAATAAATTACCATCTAATTCACGATCTAATGGTCTTAATGTAGTGATTAAACCATTATTCGAATCGATCGATATAGCATCATCAATTTTCTTATATGATCCTATACATGTTTTTATAAGATTTTGTATTAATATAAATGTGATACGACCAGCTTCACCACGATCTGGATCATATCCTATTATTCTAGCGATATGTGTACCTGCTGGTTCATTTTCATACATTTCAATTTCATATTTTTTATTAGATTTACTTTTATGTAATTCTATTATTGTTCTATTTAAATGATTCGGTTTTAGTAGTTTCACTTCCGGTGGAAAAGAATTCACTATTAATATTTGTAATGAAAATTGAAGTCGTGATACTTTACTAGGAATTCCTTGATCTTTAACAATTACTTCATAAATATATTTATAATATTCTGGAATTAATTTTAATGATTGATAAATGATAATTTCACCTGTTGTATAATTAATACGTATAAAATCAATTATATTATTGATTTCCATTGATTCATTTAAGTTTAAACTATTTAAAAGATATTGATTTATTGATCTCAATTCATAGTTTAACATGCTATTGATTCCACTATCTATATCAAGAACAGGAAATTTTAATATAACAGTATTAATTGGACATGTTTCAGGGATTAAAATTTCTAATGGTGTTAACATAAGATTTAATAAGTTTTGATGAAAATCAAAGATCGAATTCATATTATTATTATTATTATCATTATTATCTTGATAATGATTGATAAATTGTGCTTTATTGATCCATTGTGCTGGTATAAAAATTTCTGGAATCAAAAATTTTGGTTCATTATCATTTTCATCTTTAATATGAATATTTAATAAAACTGTTGATGTTCTAGCTATTGGTATACCTAAATCATAACATAGAATTGGTAAATGATGTATAATTTGTAATTCATAATCTAATGATTTAGATAAGATGATGTAATAACTTTTCATTTGATTATTATTATTATTATTATTATTGACCATTTCAGGTTGTAAGATGAAATAAGAATCATTTAAACTACATTGAACTGTACCATTAATTCCTTGATCTAGATCATTTACTTTTACAATAGATAATATAGATCTAATATTTAATAATTCACTAACCCATATATGTATAGGTATAAATGAATTTTCTGATGAAATTAAATAAAATGGTATTAAACTACTATGTTGTATATTAGTAGTACTAGTAGGAGTTGTCATTATTAATCCAGTTGAATTTAATACTTCTTTATAACCCCATATATCAATAATTGGATTATTATCATTTATATCATCTATTTCAATAATAACATTAGTTATAGTTGATTTTGATGGTTGACCATTATCTTTAGCTTCAATAATTAAAAATAATTTTAATAATTTTTCACGATCAATTATATTGATTAATTTAATTTCACCAGTAATTGGATCAATATTGATTAATTGATTATTATTATTATTATTATTATCATTATAATAATAATCATAATTATAATTATTATTATTATTGATTATTGGTTTAATTTCTTTTATATTATACTTGATCATTGAATTAATACCATCATCTATATCATTTGCTTTAACTTGACCAATGAGAGTACCTTTAGGTGAATTTTCTATTAGATGAAATAAATATTGATTATATTCAAATATTGGTAATTGATCATTAATATCAGCTATTTTAATGTATAATGTTAATGTACCAGTTTTTTGATGATTGATTGATTGATCCATTGCTATAATTTGTATATAATATTGATGATATAATTCTCTATCTAATGAATCAATTAATTGAATATATAATTGATTTTTATTGTATTGATTTATTGATTGTTTGTCAGGATGATTATTCTGATGATGATCTTGTATAAGAATAAATTGATTATTATTATTATTATTATTATTAGTATTATTGATCGAAAATAATTCAATAGTATGATCTTGATTATTTATTGCATGTATTAAAGTGATATTATAATGAATTAATGAATTAATACCTAAATCTTGATCATATGCTATTGGTAAACGATAATTAATACCTGGTTTATCTGATTCACTTATAATAATTTTATAATTAGATGGATTAAATATAGGTATATTATCATTAATATCAATAATTTTTAATTCTATAATAAAAAATTTCATACTACTTATAGAATTTAACCAGTAATCAGTAGTAGATTTTGTTAGTAGTGTAGATTGTTGTATATTACTGAACAATGACATATTGGATGAGTATGTTCTGTTATTATTATGTAATGGGATCAAAGCTAAATGTAGATATATATTACACCAACCTAATAAATCATAACAATTACATAATATATTATTATTTTCATTATAGTATTGTTGTATATATGTATTAGAATAGAAATTTTCATTACTATTAGAATGACTATTAGTCACATCATTTGTTTTATTACATAATAATTCACGATCAATCGATTGATTTAATATTAAATATTGTTCATTTAAATTGGTTGTTGCTATGGTTTCAGTTTTTAAAATAAAATATTTATAATATGGTTGTGATGTTGGAAATATAATAAATTCATGTTGATTAATATTAGGTTTATTAAATGAAATAAAATCTTCATTAGAATATTGATCTATACATAAATCTTTTTTTAAATTACCAATAATTAATGGTATATTAGATTCTTCAATAATATCATATGTAATTGATATAGATCCAGATGATTGAAAACATGATCCAAATACTTGATATATAAGTATAGAATTAATAATGAATAGAAAATAGAAAATATAGATTTTGGCATTTTGCCTCCATAATTCCATATTGATTACATAATCGATTGATTTAATTGAAGTATTATGTAATAGGGGAAATATTGAATGAGTCTTATATGTTGAATGATGATTTGTTCCATCAGTTATGTAATCATTTATATGCCAAAAAGTGGATAATTTCGGTCATAATACTTATATTTCATTCATATGGTCATCAACAGTTATTATTTAAAATAATCATGAATTATTGTGATTGGTTAATTTTTTTTGGAACGTTAATCAGTTACAATCTTATTTATGATTGGTTAAGTTAAAAGTTAAATAATTTTGTAGACATTTGATTGGTTAATTTATGAAGTAGATTTCCTAAGGAATCTGTATATGAATGTCTGATATAAAGCACTTGTTACTAGATATTATCCGATAATTAAATAATTCATCTTTACTATTCAATGTAACTATGCTCTCCTACAATTATTAGGTGTGTGACGTAATGAAATCTTAAAGTTTTTTAGATTTAAAAGGCATATTTCCATGTTGACATATTCAGTAAACTATTTCTCAAAGATCAAACTAACGTTCAGAAGGATATGGTCATATTTAGAAAGTTGTATTTTTGTATAAGTAAAACAGTTGTGTTTTACTGATGTTTCATCAATTAAAATAGTAAACCACAACTTATATAAATCTCAAAAGGGTTACATATCTAACAGGAATTGGACTATATTTTTTAAAACCATAATATTCTTAACATGATTTGGAAACCTTCATTAAAATGCTATCGCATTTATAACAAACAGTAGAACTATAGTTAACCGATCATTGAGTCTAATCGGTCAATTAACCTTCAGACATTTATAATGTAGCAAAAGATGCAAGAACTTAATGCATGAAGGATCAAATTCCTATAATTGATAACAGATAAAAAGGCAAAGAAGATGACTTATTAGTGCTTCATCACCAACCAACATATGATTGGCGATTTATATATTCTTTATACGAATAAATTCACTTAGTATTCTTTGTTTTTATATCAACATTAATATTTAGGACTGCATCTGGTCAGTCCCTTATTGGCCATATGTGCACACTATGTGTATTACAGCTATATAGTCTTATTCACAAGCATTATGATAAGAGATGGATGTTGACTATCAGTGGAATGCAGGACGCACTTTTCGTACTACTTAGGACTGGTCAGCTGGATATACCTGCATCTCAGAGTTGATGTTCATTCTGGAAAGATACAAACAAACAATACTAAGTGAATTTAAACTTCACCCCATTCCACAAGCAAGTGGCTATCAGGAATCGGTAGCTGAGGGGATAACGCGATTGAGTTTGAAGCGAAAAGTACTGGGTTCGAGTGCCAGAATGAGTATCAACCCTGAGATTCAGGTTCATCCAGCTAATGAGTCGCAAATGGGACGAAACGTGCATCGTGGATTCCACTGCTATCCATTATCCATCTTTGTTTATACAGTTAAGTTATTCTTTGAAAATAATTTTTAAAGAACCAGTGTTCAGTGAGTTGGAATACCCGTCCAAGTTTATGCCACCTCAGTGGAGTTCTTTTGCAAAATCATATGCCACTATATTTAATACATAAACTTTCTACAAGCATTGCAGTATTATTAGCCAAAAATACAAGAGCAGCTGTCAAACTTAAAAGTATTCCGACATTTTTTAAACCATGTTACTAACTCATTCAGCGAAGCTACTTACCATAAATTATCAATACTTTGTTTCTACCAGAGCTTTAAAAACGTATTCAAACAGTCCGAGGTTATTTTAATTGATCTGTCAAAAAATCAAGACTTTACATTGTTTCTATGTAAACTCTCTTTTTACGAATGTGCTTTTAACCAATACTGTTGTCTTTCTTTGTGACTTTATATCTAGTAAGCTCTTTTTTTTCTATTCGGTTAACCTAGTTGAACGAATTACTTTTGTTATGAACTGCAAAATGTTCAGTCCACGTTTGAAGATGAATATTTTTGACAAGTTGATGGTATTACTATAGGTAGTCCTTTAAGGACTTTCTTAGCTGATGTTTTTATGTCAAATATTGAAAATATGACGAGTGAGCTCATTAGCGAAGTAACTTTGTATAAGAAATACATGAATGATATATTAGTTACAAGTGATAAAGATTTTGAGGCTTCCCAGTTATCAGATAAACTCAGTGTCGTACAGAGCGATATCGTGATGAACTATGAAGCGGAAGGTAATAAATAATTTCCTTTTCAAGACATCCTTTGAGTCGAAGGGAGGATGAGACTATAAGACGTTCAGTTTATAGGATGAAAACTTGAACTGGCCGTTATTTAAATTTCCACAGTTTCTGTTCATTGCAATACAAGCGAGGCTCGGTTAAGTGCCTCTTATATGGGATTCAAAGAATATACAGTACAGATACGGTTAAAAAGACGAAAAATTAAACTTTATAATTAAATATAAAAGGTCAGTCAACACTAAAACTTCTCGTTTATTCTCATCCTAAGAAAACTGTTTATATCTATCTACCATGTAACTGTGGATATAATAGTATGATTTTAAGACGGATATTGAAAGCATTCATCGAGAAAACTGTTGAGTCGGCTTCCGGAGAACTCTAACAGAGCCTCCAGAGGCTCATAAAGAGCCCCAACCAATCAGCGATTAATTAGAAGTTGTGTGGAGTTATGTTACTAAAATAACGAGATCCTGATTGGCTGATTAACACACTGAACTATGTTTAGCAGTATTCTAGAAATTTCGGTAAAACTCAAGGTCTCTTAATTTACTATAAGATCCTTGTATTTTCTGAACCCTGTAGTAAAGTGCTTCCCACACACTTTGTGCCTTTTCTCTGGTCTTCAAGTCGCGGTATAGTTCTAGCTCGGGGGTACGGAACTAACTTGGGGAAGCGAATATAGCGTTCACAATCGGCCAGACGTAACAAGAACCATTCAGCTTTGAGAAAAAAAACACCATCAAAATCTGTGATGCTGCTAAACCGGTTGTGATTGATAAACATAAGCCCCTGACTTCCAATAGGTGAATGGTTACTTCACATTCCATCGCATTTACCAATATACATTTGGACACACATGCATAAGGAGACGTAATTGAAAAATGCAGCCAAGGGTTATGGAAAATGTGCTTAGATGACTTTGTTGTGCCGTGCTTCGATAATAGTTCATTTTGATAACCGTTATTATACCAATCTTAACGGTGTATAAAATCAGAAGGCAAAAGGAAGCGGCAACTACATTTATATTGATAAATGATGCAGACCAGAAAGCTGTGGGCACATGAGCAAGTGTAAGCGAGCGAATCAAAGATGATGCATTGTGGAGATGGCTGGGAAGCCAACTCGCTAAGAGAAAGTATTACTCAATATTTATAATCAGACCAAAATGAATGACAGACATATGATGAATAGGATACGAAGGGTACACATATACGCTCATATAAAAATATAGTCAAGGTTAATAAGCGAATAATTAACAAGATCAAAATATGACTCATAATAGATGTGTGAATTGGCTTGGCCAGTAACTAGAATGAAGTATATGGGCTTAACATATAAACTGATACTACAACTTCATAACCAATTAATTCAAAATGATCCAATAAACGTGAAAAGTAAAAAACAATGTACATCTACATCAAAAAATGCTTGGGACGCGGCACAGAATCGAAAACAATACAGCTTTTATAATGTTGTGTAGAAATTGTCCACGATGAATTCTCAGGTTTATTGAAGCCTTGACTATTCATAAATTTGAACACTTCATTATACATAAAAATACAGTTTGTCGTAATCTTGAATCCTCCTCTATAATCTGTAAGTCTGGATAGACATCATGCACCGATCAATGTTAGACTACCATCAAGGATCTGGAAGCATTGGACAGCCGTTCCGGCCTAGTGTAAGACTACTCAACAGGTCACACACATGATCCCTCATGTGATAATCGAATCCAAGACCTGCGGTCTCGCGCGCGAACACTTAGCATCTAGATCACTGAGCTAGCACCCAAAATTATTAGTGTCTAACTTTAAACAGCTTAATATATGCTATGTTGTTTATTATACACTTGCCAAACAAAGTAGGATTTTGAAGTAAATGACTTGACAAATAGATACTAATGTGTATTCACAGAAATGACGAAATGTTTTGTTATACAAATATCTAGCATCAAATTATCAAGTTATTACGTACATTTTCACCGAGTGGGTAAGACGTTCAAATTTCCAGATTTAACTAGGCATGTAGTGACATTTATTCTCCCTCAAAAGGTAAATATGACGTAAAAACCATTACGCATGAATGAATTAATGTGATAATCTTCTTTAAATAATACAGATTGCATTACATCGATTAACAAATTATTGACACAGTAATGAAACAACAGTAGATGATCGAAAAATACATTTGAAAGTTCAATAAAATACTTTTGGAGATTTGTTTATGTAAATCATGACATTAATCTTTTCATGATAGTGTAACCGATCGACTTCAATTTCATTCATTGCAAATAATTATCAGTATAGTGTTGTGGAGACTGTTGAATTTAGATTGATATGATGAGTGGATGAATGTTAGCCTACAAATGAAAACCTTGAAGTATTGAACGGCCATTCCGTCCTAGAATAGGACTCCTCAGCGGTGGCATTGGGACCCAGAACATTCGATCTCGTGAGCAGATGCTTAGCCTGTAGACTACTGAGCCGGCATACTACAATGTTGATGTCTAACGTTATCCAGTCCACGATATTGTGCGACTATCTTCGGTGAGTTACTGTCTTAAAACAGACACGGTTGAACATTAGTGGTCATGGCTTCTCCGTAAGTCATTTCATGGCCTGGGGTAATGAGAAAACTCTCTATTTTTTGTATACGATGGCAATTTTCTCTCTTTTATTGCTTTGTTCACTTGAACCTTCATTTAATTTTCATTTAAAATGCTTTGATAAGTATATGTGTGCCCGAATTGTTCGAAATGTATTTCAATTCGTGGAGTGGTTGAAGTTAGACATTAACACAGCTAGATTCCGGCACAGTGGTCTAGAGGTTAAGCAACTGATAGATCATGGGTTCGTAGATCCGCACTATTGAGGCGTCCCATACTAATGCTTCCAGGTTTTCAATGACGGTCTAACATTGATTAGTTCATGATTTCAATTATATTCAACAATCTCCACATCGTCTTATTGACTATTAGAATGTTCCAAATCAAAATAATAGTTTTCAACTATCTAAAAAATGTTCCAACCTCTTTTATCAAAGATGAAGACAAACTGTATAACAAAGCTTTTAATACCTTTGTCATGGCTTTTCTACTTGTTAATGACCGGTTATGGGTGTATAACACAGTTATCAATTTTACAACACCAAATCATTTTTAGTGATTAGTGTAAAAAAGAACTTAAATAGTTTAGGAAAGTGACATAGTTATCTCGTTATAATCATTTAAAAACTCAATAGTTAAGGACTAGTAATTTGATTTTAGTTTAACAGGAACGTCATATTTAAGAATGAATCGTGTAGCATATACAGTTTTTAGTGTCTTAACAGAGTACTTACAATCACCTACAATTCGAGAGAATCGATCAAAAACAAAGACCATGGAACAACAATAGTAGTAATAATAACTGTAATCGAACATTCGTACTATGTATACTTGGTTGGTGTTTAGTATAAAATTGTAACATACATTCAGAACATTAAATATTTGTCACTTTGAGGATACATAAACGCCGTATAGTTTCAATTTTTTCCAAGTTGAGTTTTTCTGTTATTATTATTATTATTTTAATGAACACAGTGGATCGAAATCAAAATATAACGAAACACACTTTTTGGATTCTACTACTACCTATAATCCATTTATTTGACAAGTTTCATATCGAAACCTTGTTTCAGCTGTGCCAGTTTCCGTAGCCAAATAATACCACTTTATCTCACACTTAAAATTAAGTACATTTGCACTAATTTAACAGGTCACTCTCCTTGAAGTTATATATTCCACGTTTATAGAAATATAATTCCCCTGAATATTTAAACCAGAGCCAACCACCATCAAGTGCTAATCACTTTAGTCAGTCTACTAGCATACTTTTGTATCTGAAGCTAGGAGAAATATAAATATAAATTTGTAATATCCTAATTCCTTTGAAGCTGTAAATAGATTTAAATGAAATGCAGCAACAAATACATAATCTTTAGACTAAATAAATTTTTCTATTGAATCCTATCAACCATTCAGATGGTATACAATACTTGTTCAACGATAGTTTAATATTATCATTAACTATGATGGTGATTCTGATGCAGATATGAAGGCGCAAATCAACAAAGCAAGAGCAGCATATTTACAATTAAAGTACATCTGCAACTCAAAAAAATCGTCAATCAACACAAAGATCAGAATTTTTAATACAAATGTCAAAACAGTTCTATTGTATGGAGCGGAAACCTGAAGAACCACGAAAGCCATTATACAGAGGGTTAAGATACGTAAGATACTTCGGATCCATTGGCCAGATACTATCAGCAACATTCTACTGTTGGGAGAGAACAAACCGGATTCCATTCAGCGGAGGAAGAAATCAAGAATAAACGATGGAATTGGATAGGACAAACATTGATGAAATCAAACAATTGCGTCACATGACAAGCTCTTACATGGAATCCTGAAGGCAAGAGTAGAAAGGGAAGACTTAATAACACACACCAGAATTGGCGACAGACATGAGAAGAATGAACGAGAATTGAATAGAACTAGAAAGGAAGATGTAGGAGAGAGTGTGTTTGAGAATGCTTGTCATTGGCTTATGCTCAGTCGGGAGTAACAGGCGTAAGTAAGTAAGTATGTTATTATTATTATTATTATTATTATTATTATTATTATTATTATTATTATCAATTGTATTACCATTATCATTAACAACAACTCAGAGAAAGTGCCTAATTCAATTGTCTCATAAGAAACAATAAAGAAATACACAAATGGCGGCTTCATATTTCATTATGCCACTGAAAAAAAATATAAAAAAATTATTATTATAGATCAACGTAAAACTCATTAATTTTCTATTCTAAATGAACCAACTAACGGAAATTGATTGTACTTTGAATTGTTAAAATAGAATTATATATTCCCTATAAATTTCATTATTTAAACAAAGAAAAAAAATGGAGGGAGGGAAAAAGAAAGAAAAGGGGTGGGGAACGAAAAACGGAAGAAAAAAGAGAAAATAAAGAAAAGGAAATATACATAGGCAACAACAGCAACAACAACATGAACAACAACAAAAAATTAACGTAATTGTAACTCAGAGGATTGTTTACAGTTACATAGAATTATGTTTTATTTCCTGTAAAAAGGTTTTACTATATTGAACTTGATACGCTGACAAAGTGAATTAGACATATATATAGGTATGGTACATAATAAGACAATTTTGTCTACATGCTGCATTTCAGTAATATGGAGATTATTTTATAAGTGAAAATCTAAATTATACAATGTAGTGAACAAGAAGATGAGTGGGGAAAATCGGATGTATTGAGTACGAAATTACAGAATATCTTACTAAAATTTGAGCACCATGTAGTAATTAATATCACAAGAGGTTTTGTGGATATTATAGTAATTTCAATAGATGAGATCATGAATCGATTGAATCTAGACCACTATGAAAAACCAGGAGGCACTGGACGATCGTTTCCTCCCATTATGGGACTTCTCAGTGGTGCGCGTCCATGATCCTGCTTCGCGAAATTTGAACCCAGGTCCTACCAGTTTCGTGCGCGATCGCCATCATTGAACAGTGTTAATGTCTAACTTCAACCAATCCACGAAATTGAGCGACACATCCACCATTGTCTTCATTGAGTTATTATCTTACAACAAACCTGGTTGAAGCTCACTGGTCACTACTCCTCACTACAACTCCATGAAATACCTCCTGGAGCTAGTCACTATTGAGCATGTGTTGAATAATATAAGAAGGGGTTAATTTTAAAATTAACAATTCATCGTTTCAAACTTGACTGTTCGTTTTGCAAATATCGATCAATTGTCTCAGAATTCATTGTTCACGCAGTTTCAAACCAAGTGCATCCTGTCGGAATTCTCTCCCTATCGATCTTCCACTGAAATACATTCAATGACCGACTATCGTCATATACTACTTATGTGGATATAAGTAACCTACACCACAACCGTCAGTCACCTACAACGTAGAACCAGGCACATATATGTTTCAGTCCAAGTTGTAATACTTCATTAGCACAACAAGATGAACACTGGATTCATAGAAGTAGTTAATTTACTGGTGGTAATATGTAAAAGAAAGGTTGTATATAAGTATATCGTATAGAAAGGGAGACAGATATGAAGCAATTTTAATCCCGATCGTTGCTGTTACCTTGACGTGGTGGTCAGGCTTGCCTATCGTGATGAATCAGTCGAACTACACTGGTTGGAACAATCGTTCCTCAAGGTCCTACCATGCCAGACAGGTCGGATGAAGAGCGGTAATACAAGAAGCAGCAAACCCAAGGTCCGGAGGATAAGCTGTACTACTGGCTGTACAGAGATGTGACGGCAGTAAGGTGTTTCTTTCAGACAACCAGCATGACAGCGATGCTGCCTTCCCACAAGGTGGGGTAGGGTTAGAAATGGTCGACCCTTAAAATGCACACTTCACCTTATCCCATGGATATCTGTCTCCGACGGAAGGTCTCAACAAGTACGGATTTAACACGAAAAATGCCCACAGAAAGGTAGTATGTGAACGACCTCAAGCAGTTGTCCCTTGGGAACTGTGGTCACGTTCTCAAGTCATTGAAACCACTTCTAATTCAATTTCCTTTTCAGGTACCACCAGAAGAACTCTTCCACGGTGTGGGCGACCGAGAAGTGATAACTGCCCTCATACCTTTAACAGTACTCAAGATCACTGTATTCATAATCAATCTTCTTCTTCAATTCCTACAACACAACAGTACCTTATATTATTATGTAACATAGGATAAATACGTACACAATAAAGTCACTTATTAATAATATTTTGATTCATAAGACAAAGTTGATTAAAGATTTTGTAGAAAACAAAAGTATTTGCATTTTCAACCGAAATTGAAAAATCACTCATTTATTTAAAGTAAAGCTACATTAGATTGGAATATTGATCAAAATGTATCTAGATCAACTAGTTGATCTAAAGTATGAATGAAAATATATCCATATTATGCTGTATTACCTAGGATAGATTATTGAAAGAAATATAATTCCTAAACGTAAGCTAATAAAGATAAAAGGGGTTGAGAAATGAAGTGAGCTGTCATTAGAAATAACTAGTGTATTGACGCTTTAGTCATTAAATGCGTGACATATTTTTAAACTATACACAAATACCCAGGATAGATTAGGATGGAGAGTGATAGTGGGTGGCTTATGCTCCTCCATGAGGGGAACAAGCGTAAATAAGCAATAGACAAATTATCCAAAAAATAGGTTTGATGCAAACTTGCCCCTATTCAAGACTTGAACATACACATTCTTTTTTATCAGTTACAAATAATGACTAAACGCCTCTTGACGATGATTACTTCATCGTAACTACTAACAGGACAATGATTCCCGATCGAAATATTATTGTTAGGTTTTTGAATGATAGGCAATGTTTGTTTTTAACGATACGTCATAATATTAACGTACATGGCTTTATATAAATATAATTTTATATTTTGATCGTTACTTACTTGCTTACTTACGCCTGTTACCCCTCGTGGAGTAGTATAGGCAGCACATCAACATTATCCATCCAACCCTGTCCTGAGCAATCCCTGCCAGTTCTTTCCAGTTAACATTCATCCTTTTCATATCTGCTTATATTTCCCAAAGTAATGTGTTCTTTGGTTTCCCTCTTTTCCACTTCCCTTCCAGATTCCAAGTTAGCGCTTGCCTGGTGATGCAGTTTGGTGATTTCCTTAATATACGTCCGATCCACTTCTAACGTGTTTTCCTGATTTCCTCTTCAGCTATAAGCTGGTTTGTTCTCACCCACAAAACCCTGTTGCCGATAGTATCCGGCCACTCAATATTGAGTATTTTGCGTAAACAACTGTTTATAAATACTTGTACCTTCTTGACGATAGATGTAGTAGTTCTGGAAGTTTGAGCTCCATATAGCGGGACTGCCTTGGCGTAAGCATTGAAGATTCTCACTTTGAAACTATGTGATCTCATACGACGTTTCCTATTTATGAGCGTTATTAAAGAAATAACAAATATCGTATCAAAATACCTTGAATTCATTTGTTTCATGTTAATCATTAAAGGATAACAAGTTTTCATACCACATAATGGAAACGTCCAGAATAAACTGAGTTAAAATGTGGATATGAAATAATATTACGAGAATATAATACAGAGGAATTGAAATTGTTCAAGCGTCTTTTTATTAACATGAAAAAATAACAGGTAAACAGAATTTTTCTCGATATCGAAATTGGATTCTGTGTTTACTGACTTACTTATGCTTGTTACACCTCATGGAAGAGCATAGGCCTCCCAACAGCATTCTCCATCTAACTTGGTTCTGGACAATCCTTTCCAGTAGTTTCTAAATGCTATTAATCCTTTTTATGTCTTCTTCCAATTCTCGACACAGTTTATTCTTTGGTCTTCCACTTTTCCATTTCCATTCCGGTCTACAAGTTAACACTTTCCTAGTAATGCAGTTTAACGATTTCCACAATGTATATCCCATCCGATTACAGTGTCTTTCAAGACCAAACAAAATGGATAACTTTGCTTTTTTGTATTTGTTCCTCAGTTTAATGGATACGTTTTTCCACAGAATCCTACACTAGAAAGAAATAGACAGACAGTTCATCCTGGTTTCAATTGTTGTCTAATGTAGATAGTTTCATGATCTTAATAAGGTTCACAATCTTTCTGTACTATTAAATACACTCACTAGTCATTACTATGTTTATGAAGAGAAACATTCAACTAAACTGAATTTCGGATATTAAAATCTACAGATTCATTGAATAAACCACATGATAGTTATTCTAAATGTCTATGTATTATCTGATTAAACTGTCATCAATGACACTAACATATCGTTTCATTATTTCAATTGAAATGCACATTTCATAGTTTTGACAATAATAACTATTAGTAAAAAAAATTGGAAGTAGATGTTTTTTAAGATCTTAACAATGAAGCAAAGATGGATAGTGGCTGGCAGTGGAATATAAGAAACGCATTTCGTCCTATGTGGGACTCGTCAGCTGGGTGTGTCTGCATCTCGAAGTTGATGACCACTCTGTGACTCAAACCTAGTACTGCTTGCGTCAAGCGTCATAGCGTTATCCACTTAGCTACTGAGTTCTGGTAGCCATCTGATTGTGTAATGCGGTGAAGTTTAAATTCATATGGTGTTGTTCACTTGTATCTTTCCATTTAAAATATGCATGTTTTCAGTAAATGAAATAAAGGTAAACAAATTTATTGAATCATAAACGTTAACTGATAATTTGAAACTTCCCATCATGATCATTTCTAATGCAATTTGAGTCATAGCACATATGAATATATTCTAACAAATTCAGGATTGAGTTTGTTATGAGCACTAGAAATATCTCTGGTAATAGCATTATTACTATTACTATAGTGGACGTTCTCTTTTGTTTGATCTTCTTAACCTTGTGCTGAAAGGTATTTCAATTTCGATTGATGATACATAGTACTTATATCTATCGACAACAGTAGCACATTACACATTACTATTGTAGTGAACCAAACACGACCGGAGACAATCGAATGTATTTTAGCACAACATTACAGAATATCTCATTAAAATATGAGGACTATATAGTGAACAATCGATTCACAAAATAACAATCAATTGTCTCAATTTGACTGTTTCTTCTGCAAATATCCATCCATAGTCTCTGATTATAATTGTTCATACATTTTCGTACCAATTGATTGCCGCTCCCATTCTCTTCTTAACGATCTTCTACTGAAATACATTCAATGCCCAACCATCACCATATACTACTTATGTGGATCTCAATAACCCACACCATTCTATTACTACCACTACTGTTAGTAATATTAATCATCATAATATGTCATGTATTCTTGTAGTTTCTCTCAAGGAACAGACCCGTTATAGATTTAAACGAATAAAACTATAAAAGGTTTAAGTTAATAAACATTCTGGTTCAACTTGTTTTCATACTCATCTAAGCCAAAATAAGTCACCGAATTCATGTACCACTAAATTATTCACTTCATGTTTATTGTTGAATCGAATCCCTACATTTATTACGTTCTTTATAGAGTTGGCATGATGAGTCAATTGAAGCTAGACCACCATGAAGCACTGGATGGCCGTTTCGTCCTATTATGGGACTCCTCAGCGGTGCGTATCCTTGATCCCGAACTCGCGAGACTCGAACCCAGGACCTATCAGTCTCGCGCCAGAGCACTTAACCGATAGACCACTGAGTCGGTCGGCATCCAACAGTATTAATGTCTAACTTCAACCAATCCACGAAATTGAGCAACCATTCACCAATGTCATTTGTGAGTTAATATCTCCCAACACACCTGGTTGAACTCCACTGGTTACTGCTTCTCACTAGAACTCCAGGAGATACCTCATGGATGTCGGCTCAGTGGTCTATCGGTTAAGTGCTCTGGCGCGGAACTGGTAGGTACCGGGTTCGAATTTCGCGAGTGCGGGATCGTAGATGCACACTGCTGAGGATTCCCATAGTAGGACGAGTTGGCCGTCCAGTGCTTCTAGGTTTTCCATGGTCAACTGGTTTCAATTGACTCATGATCTCAACTACATAAAATTATTAAAAATCTCCACAAAACCCCTTCTGATATTACGTTTTTCTTTACATTTCCCAAAAACGTTACATTCTATTTAGCAATCTCAATACAGCTAATCACTCTATACAAAAAATGTACTAATAAGGTAAATAACATTACATCTACTGATTAGGATTTGTAGTATATTCACTAATATATTTACTGAAAGTAGCCAGTTATTGGACAAAGAAATATAACACGCTTCAATTATACATGTATACATCATGAAACATTTATCTTGTGAGATAGAAAAGCTATCAGATACACATGTCAATTCATTTGTATATAATCATATAAACTAATACTATGAAAATTAATATACTACTTATTAATCAAGGGATTAAAATTATTAACATGTAAATAGTCTTACAATGTTAGGGATAATGATATAAATATATTTATCCTTGAAATGATTTGTAAATCAGATAAATGCTATATTAGTATATTCTCAAGGAAGAGTAATCTAAATGTGAAGTTTTCTTTGTACTTTTTATTATCCTAGGAAAATACTTTAATGTTTTAGCATGAATTTCGATGTACACTAGCTCCTACCAACTCTACCAAGCTCAGTAGATGCCTAACTTTGAGATCAACAGGCTGGATTCCGTAAGCATCGTTCGTACACAGACCAGATTGCGACACTACGGATCATCGTTGAACAATAAGTTGGGTGGAACTCATCATTATGCGTCAACTTCATTGACTATGAGAAGACGTTTTACAATGTGGACAGAAGAACAGTATGGAACCTTCTTCAATACCATGGTGTACCTGAGAAGATAGTCAATATCATACGGGATTCATATGATGGACTACAGTGCAAAGTCGTGCATGGAAGACAGCCGACAGTTGCATTTCCAGTAGGGACAGGAATCACACACGGCTGTCTACTCTCCCCATTCCTCTTCCTTCTAGTGATTGACTGGATTATGAAGACTTCGACATCTAAGGGGAAACACGGGAAAAAAGGATATCCGAGAATAAATTAGATGATTTGGATTTCGCAGATGACCTAGCCTTCCTATCTCATACATACGAACAAATGCAAATGAAGACAGCAAATGTAGCTGCAGTCTCTGCATCGATAGGCCTCCACATTCACAAAGGAAAAATCAAGATTCTCAAATACAACACGGAGAACACCAACCCAATCACACATGATGGCGAAACTCTGAAAGAGATGGAAACATTCAAATACCTGGGGAGCATCGTTGATAAACAAGGAGGATCGGATGCAGATGTAAAGGCGAGGGTTAGCAAAGCAAGGGCAGCGTGTCTACAATTGAAGAGCATATGGAACTCAAAAGAACTGTCGACTAACTTCGAAGTGAGAATCCCCAATACGAACATCAAGACAGTCAGTTGTACTGTACGGAGCTGAAAACTGAAGAACAACATCGTCAAGAAGATACACGTATTTATAAACAGTTGTCTAAGCAACATTCACTGACCGGATACTATAAGCAACAGTGTTTTATGGGAGAGGATAAACCAGATTCCAGATGAAGAGGAAATTGGGAAAAGACGTTGGAAGTGGATTGAACATACATTAGGGAAACTATCAATGTGAACTACAAGGCAAGCCGTGACTTGGAATACGGGAGGGAAACGGAAAAGAGGAAGGCCATAGAACACATAAAGTCGGGAAATAGAAACAGATATTAAAAGGATGAATGTTAACTGGAAAAAGCTGGAAATGATTGCCCAAAAGCAGAGTTGGATGGAAAATGCTTGTGGGTGGCCTATGCTCCTTCACGAGGAGTAACTGGCGTAAGTATGTAAGTAAGTAAGTAAGTAACTCTACCAAGTCTTTTGTAAAAGCAGCAATATAAAAACTCTCTCTGGAAATATTGTTTTGACAGTTTTGTGTATTTTGAATTTACCTGCTAAGTGTGTTGGTACTCCAACCTGGTTACCACTGAATACTTTCACTTGGGATTCTATAATTTCTTGTATTTCTTCTAGTTTTTCCGATAAAAATAATTGAAAGCATAATATTATGGGTACAAGAAAAACCTGATTTGAAGATTTTTACACTGGACATGAACTACTTTCAAATTACAATGTAGAAAATGTATTTTTCTGAATCTTATACTACATCCAAAACCCTCACATTAATATCATGTGCATACTACTTTTTGGGCTAATCAATTGTTGATTGAATTTAACTTTATACACTTGTTGTACTAACTGTTTATAGATCTGTTGGCAAAAACTATTATCCATTTACGTTTTTTATCCAATTAAATGAAGGATGTTATTTTATAGATTGGAATACTGTCTGATCTCTAAATATAACTTGAAGTGAATAAACAAAATGGTTTTGTAAAACATTATGGTTGAATTGTGTGTTAGAGGTATATTTTGTTGTATGCCAAGAAAAAAAAGTATATCTCCGTTCGCATTAGGTGTACACCTGAACAAATTACGTTTTACCTTCTGCATATATATATATATATATATATATATATATATATATATAATTCCATTTGGGTCGGATTTAACGTGTCAATCATCATGACTACGAGTAGGTGTGGCTTTAAATGAAATCTCAAGATTTTACATACCAACAAGGTATCTTTGATGTGTTACCAAGTTTCTATGGATAACGTACAACATTCATTATTCAAGTTATTTAATTACTTGGTATTGTAGTATTATTCTTAAACGTAAATATCAATTTTTCCATTGTAAAATCTTTAAAAGAAGTAAGTAAACAATATCGTGTGAGTAAATAAACATCATGAATCAATTGAATCTAGACCAACATGGAAAACTTGTAAGCACTGGATGGCCATTTCGTGTTAATATCTAACTTCAACCAATCCACAAAATTCGGCAATCGTCCGCCATTTCCACAAAAAATCCCCTCTCTGATAATAATCATATGCACTGGCTTCAATAAATATATCCTGGAGTAATAGTGAGAGGCGGTAACCAGTGGAGTTCAACCGGGTCTGTTGTGAGATAGTAACTCACTGAAGACAAGGGTGGATGGTTGCTCAATCTCGTGGATTTGTTGAAGTTAGATATTAACATCGTTGGATGCTGGCCGACTTAGTGGTCTAGAGATTAAACCTTATTATGAGTTACATTTTGTTAATGATTGTCTCATTACTTTGTTTTACACATTATTTTATTTTGATTTCCTGTTTTCCTTTTTTTCATAATTAGAAAGACGTGTGCAACTGTATTTTTAATTTATATTATTTACGTATCTAACAAGTAAATACTAATTAGTGAGTAAATATATATTATCAGAATGTTGTTTGGTGGAGATTGTAGTAATTTTAATAATTAAGTTCATGAGTCCGTATATGCTAGACAACCATTGAGAACCTGAAAGCATTGTATGGTCATTTCGTTATAGTATGAGATGCAGAAGTGGGCATCCACAGTCTCACACGGACGATTCAAACCCCAAACCTTCGACATCGCTCATTCTAGACAACTAAGCTTCAAGCGATTCATGCTCTTACGTAACCACTTATTCATAATCTGAGGTGAATAACTGTCTTACATCCGACACGGTTTAGTTCCACTGCTCACGGTGACTAAATAGCAAATAATTAGATGAACAGAAAAAAACATATATACATTTATCTAATCATAAAATGTCAACGGAAATCACACCTTTTGTATTCTATTGATGCTTAGATAATATGAACGGATATTTTAATTCTTGAAGGTTTTATCAAGTTTAATCTTTATACATATTTAATTAATGATATGAGATAAGTAACATGGTAACAACTCATTTTTATTAGGTTATTTAATCATGTCTTTTATAGTTGAAATCAGTTTGCTTGATCATGTATTTATTTTTAATCAATAGATTTAAAATAAGTACTTACTTACTTACTTTACTTACGCCTGTTCCTCCCAATGGAGCATACGCCGCCGACCAGCATACTCCAACCCACTCTGCCATGGGACGTCCTTTCTAGTTCTATCCAACTTTAGTCCATTCTTCTCATATCTGTTTCCATTTATCGGCTTAATGTGTTCTTGCGTCTTTTTCTTTTTCTTCTTTGACCTTCATGCTTCCATGTAAGGACTTGCCAGGTGACGTAGTTGGTTTTAAAATAATTATTATCAAATTTATCTCTAGGATAGTCGTTTGTTAATAAAAGAATACATTTCATAATATAACCATAAGTGGCTAGAATTTTATAATCGTTTCATAGATATCTATTTTTAATCTTTATCTCTTTACAAATAGAACAGATAATGGTTTAAGTTAGATTTATGCTTAAGACGGTTGTTGTTAGTTATTCACAGTTTCACTATCTAATAATTGTGGTTGTTAGATGGGGTTGTGGTAGTTTGAATCATTTGAATATCATACATTGTTTGAATTTATTAGTGAAATTGAATCAAAAGATGTTAATAATTTATTATCATAGTTGAAATCATGAGTCAATTGAAGCTAGACAACCATGGAAAACCTGAAAGCACTGAACCGCCATTTCGTCCTACTATGGGACTCCTCAGCAGTGCGCATCCACGATCACGCACCCGCGAGATTCGAACCCAGTACCTACCAGCTTTGCGCCGGAGCACTTAACTGATAGACCACTTAGTCGGCCAGTATCCGACGGTGTTAATATCTAACTTCAACTGATCCACGAAGTTTGGCAACCGTTAATCAATGCCTTCAGTGAGTTGATATCTCTACAACAGACTTGGTGGAACTCCACTGGTCAGTGCTTCCCACTAGAACTCAAGGAATCTTTCTTCACAATCAGTCACAAGTGAGCATATGATTATAGATCAGTGCTTTCAGGTTTTTTATGGTGGTTTAGCTTCAATTGACTCGTGATTTCAACTATGAAATATCCACAAAAACCCCTTCGGATCAATAATTTATTAGCCAAACAATTACATCAATTTTATAGTGTCTAGTATCATGTCAAGCCAACATGGGTTATACTAGCTTCTGGACAGACCGATCTATTCATTTATTTCATGTTACATTTTGACTTTGTTACGTATTTGCCTATTAATTCCGACCGTTTTTAATATGATCGTGTCTGCGTGTATTGTTCACCCTTTTCGTCATGTGTTCGTAATTTATTTACGTTCGACTATAAATAGTGAGTAACGCTTGATGAAAACGGTTTTGCTCACTATCCTCTTCTACTGCGTGTCATTTCGTTTCTTTTCATTTTGTTTCCTTCACTTCATCTCTCTGATAGTCTGCTCAGATCAACGATTGTATGAAATATACGTATTAAAACATCATTCTCGTATTAAACTTATTTAATTGCATTATATATTATGACAGCGTTTTATGGGAGAAGACAGACCAACTTCCAGCTGAAGAAGAAATTAGGAAAAGATGTTGGAAGTGGATAGGACATACATTGAGGAAATCACCGAACTGCATCAAGAGGCAAGCCCAAACTTGGAATTCGGAAGGAAAGTGAAAAGAGGAAGGCCAAAGAACATATTAGGCAGTGAAATAGAAGCAGATATGAAAAGGACGAATGTTCACTGGAAAGGATTTTTGATTACAGGGTTGGATGGACAATGCTGGTGGGCGACCTATGCTTCTCCACAAGAGGTAACAGGCGTAAGGAAAAAAATTCATTAACACAATTTAAGTCTATGGCTATAAACGAGGGTCGGTGGCGTGTATATTTCAATAAAATCATCGTCCAATATTATTGGAGTCAAATTAAAGGGCTACAAAAATCTAATCAAGATGAATTAACCATATTTAAAATAAAGTGATTCGTTAAGACTATAGGTTATGGATGACATTTAAGCAACGCTAAAGGGACCTTGAAATGTCCACCTACCTACTACAGTTTGATTAAGAGTTATGGATTAGTGTGAGGAATTTGTATTATGATTTACAGTTGAACGTTAGTGTCAGAAATTAGATTTGACGTTTTCATCACGAACTGACGTCAACGATAATGCCATAATGATATTTAACCAAATAAGTGAATGAATTTCACACCAAAATTCAAGACCTGTCATTTTAAATATGATTGGTTCGTCCATAAATTATAATTTCGCCACCGATTCCTCATGTATTGTACTTTAGTAAATTGATGTACTTCAGGGAATTCTAATAGTAGTAAATGTTTTACATTACATTGCATGTTGTATTATTATTTCCATCGGAACATAATATATTGCTTACCTTGACATTATATAATTCTACTGAAAGTCAATTGAATAAATAACTAATCAATTATCATAAATTAGGAGAACTCGCTAGTTACTATTAAATAAAATGATTTGATTTTCAAGAAACAAACGTATTATCATGATAAAACAAACATTGAAACCATGTATAAGGACAATTTTTCTTGGGGGGGGGAAGAGACACAATTCATTGTTGTGCTGTTGTGGTGTTTGCTACTGACATCGACAGTTATAAGTAATATACATCGTCACTCTAAAGGGAAATGCTTAGAGGCTGAAGGTTAAGAAAATCGAAGAAAGCGAACGAGAACAAAGAATTATTGGTAATGGACCAAAAGAACAATGGAGTTTGAGAAGATCGATGGATATTTGCAAAACGAACAGTCAAGTTTGAGACAATAGATTGATATTTTGCAAATGAAGTATTTAATGTATGGTTTTTAGATTTTACTAAGATATTCTATAATTTTATGTTCATATACATTTAGTTGTCGCAAGTTGTGTTCTCATTCATTACACTGTGGTCCAATAAGGATTATGAAAATTACTAGTTTTGTGTTAAGTAAAATCTATCTGTGATGGTATCTGAAAAATAAGTATAACAATGAATAGTATCTTTTTAGTAAAATATTATTTCTTTTCATTGAGCGAAAATTGTAAAGAAATATTCACTTTAATTTGGATAACCTAGAAGTACTGAACGGCCGTTTTGTCATAATATGAGATTCCTCAGTAGTGCTCATCCACGAAACCCCCGTAAAATTTGAACCCAGAATCTATCGATCTCGTGCGTTAACACTTAGCATGTAGACTACTAAGTCAGCATCTAACGGTGTTAATGTCTAATTTTATTCAATCCATAATATTGTGCTACCGTTCACCATTTTCTTTGTGGTAAATGAAAATTGTTATTTAGGTATTTTTTGCCAATGAAATTCTAGCGTATTTCATTTAATATTACAACTTTTATTTTATTTAAACACATATATATTGGTACAAAAGGGCACCAGGAACATATGCGCCACACAAAATAATGAAAGTAGGAGGAGAAGGGATGAAAGGATAAGGCGGACTGAAATGTACAACCAGAAGACTCTTTCAGTTAGGAAAGTTAGAACCACTCTTTATGTAGAAAGTAAAAGAAGGTTGCAGCAGGATCGCCACTGGCTTCTATTCTGAGCCATATCTGATAACGTCTCTAGCCACTGTGTTGCACCATCTCTCGGACCACAACCAGGGAGTCGTGAAGGACCAACGGAAGCTAGCCCTTTGCAGCTCTCTTTCATGTCACGACACCATGTCATACACTGACCTCCTCTCCGCTTTTTCCAACCAGTCCCAGGGTCGGCAAATAATGGAAGTCTCTGGGACGACATTCGTAAAACATGTCCGAGCCACCGAAGTCGGTGTTTCAAGATGGTGACACCAATTGAATTATCGTCTCTGCGCCCGAACACACGATGCCGAACCTCTGCATTGCTAACATGGTGTTGCCACTGGATGTCAGCAATCCTTCGGAGACAACGATGATCGAACACAGAGAGACGTCTAACATCCTCAACTCGGAGAGGTCAGGTTTCACAAGCATAGAGCAAAACTGCTCTCACCGACGCGTTGTAGATCCGACCTTTTACAGCCAGACTAACATCACGAAGGCGCCAAAGATGGCCCAGATTGGCATAAGCCGATCTGGCTTTCATTATACGTGCATCAATCTCATCAATCACGCCACCACCAGCACTTATATAGCTACCTAGATACACGAACTTCTCAACTACTTCGATCTCCTCACCATCCAGGGTGAGTACAGGATTAGAATCCTGCCAGTCTTGTAGGAGTACTTTGCACTTGGAGGTTGCAAAGCACATGCCGTACCTGCGGACACTGATTGCCAACTGATTAAGTGCTGATTGCATGCCTTGGGCATTATCGCACAGTAAGACAATATCATCCGCATACTCAAGGTCGAGAAGTCGTTCTCCAGGCAACATATCCACACCACCATTACTTACATCCATCAGAGCTGTTTCCAGGATGTCGTCGATGGCAAAGTTGAAGAGGAATGGTGAGATCGGGCAACCCTGCCTAACCCCACTGCTCGAATGGAACAAGGGAGAAAGGTGGTTGTATGCCCTCACTCTGCCTGAGGTGTTCGTATACAGGGCCTTTAAGATGTTAATGAACTTCTCAAGCACACCCTTCTTCAATAGACAATCCCAGAGAACAGTCCTGTCCAACGAATCGAAGGAGGCCCTGATATCAAGAAACACTATGAAACACTACGAACACTACAAATGAATGAGATGATGAACTCTATTGACGATAATATTACAACTAGACAGATTATCGAGAATAAATCAAGTTACAATTTTTGTATTTTATAAAATCTTTTTTATTGCACTTTTAGAAATTATTCGACTGTCAAGAGTAGATTAAATGAAAGCAGATAATGTAATAAACAAATAACTTATCTCAGAAGGTGTTTTGTGGAGATTTTAGTAATTGTATAAATGAAACCATGAATCAATTGAAACTAGATCACTGGACGGCCGTTTCGTCATAATATGGAACTTTTCAGTAGTGAGCATTCACGATCTTGTCTATCGAGATTCGAACCCAAGACCTACTATTAGTTACTTGACAAAAATTAAGTAGTCAATTAGCACAGTTGTTTATTAAATACACTTAATAGTTGAAATAAAAAGCAACATAATAAAACATGTGTGAATCATCATCATTAACTTAGTCACAGATAAATTTTTATCCTATTTTTAACATATTTGAAGTTAAATCAATTTTTTATATCTTCCGAGTTCTGTAAAAATTTAATTTCTGAATTGATACTTTTGATTAAATAGATTCAATGAGCTTTATGAAGTTATAGGACCTTTCTGGAAACTGATAAGTCTTCTAACTGAACGCTAAATTTGGTTCCTATGCTCTTCTATTAATTCTCAGGCTAAATCTATACAGTGAATTGAACAGGAGAGAAAAGGGGGGAAATATGGAAGAAAACACTTTACTCCAAAGGTTCATTCCTATACAGAAAATCTATGGTTTTTATAGTATTTTAGATGTCCTTGGGTTTGCGGAAAATTCTGGAACGCTACTAAACATCGTAGCAGTATAAGCAATCATTTAATCAGAAAATCGACATGTGACTTTTCACTTTCTCAATGTTTCTAGCAAACCTTCTAGTGAATGCTGATTGCATAAGATGCTTTCCAGTGTTTTCAGAGCCTTATTTGACTGTTTTTTTTCGAGGACTTTTCTGAATCTCTCCAACATAAACAATATATTTCATAGTTTCTATCTAAACAAATACAGATGTTTCGTAGTGGATAATTTAGATTCTGAAAATAATGAGATGGTTGACAAATAGTTCATCGAATAGATATTGTTTTTACACTACACATGTACAAAAGTGTAATATAACTTTTGTACAATAAACTCTACTATATTCACTTAGTGTTGTTTATTTGAATCTTTAAACGAACAATACTAAGTGAATTTAAACTTCAACCCATTGCACAAGCAAGTGGCTATCAGGACTCAGTAGCTAAGTGGATAACGCGATGGCGTTTGAAACGAAAGTTATTGGGTTCGAGTCCCAGAGTGAACATCAACTCTGAGATGCAGATACATCCAGCTGACGATTCCCAAACAGGACGGAACGCTCGTCCTGGATTCCAATGCTAGCCACTATCTGTCCTTGCATACAAACTTTACCATAATTGTAACTTATATTTATTAAGATCTGTAGTATCAGTTTATATGTTAAGCCCATATACTTTATTCTAGTTGCTGGCCAAGCCAATTCGCCTATCCATTATGGGTGATATTTTAATCATGTTAATTATTCGCTTACTAACCTTGACTACCTTGTTATATGAGCACATGTGTATGTACCCTTCTTATCCTACCTATCACATGTCTGTCATTCATTTTTGTCTGACTATAAATGTTGATTAACTCCGCCTGTAGCTCCTCCAGGGGCTACTGCCGGTCCCAAGCCCGGGTAAAGGAGGAGGGTTGGGCATGGGGTTAGCGACCTCATCCCGTAGAAAATCAACTCGCTAAAAAAACGCTAACCAGAAAAAATCATTCAAACCATTCAAACTCTGCCCTGGGAGTAGAAGGAAAAATGACGTCTCATGATGAAAGCCGAGTTCATTCGGAAGTCATGAGGCCGATGCACCTTCTTACAACCAGAGCAACAATTTTTATAAGTACATGGAATGTCCGAACAATGTGGGAGACCGGAAGAGTTTTCCGAATTGCTGCAGAAATGAGAAAATACAACCTGGAAGTGCTTGGAATCAGTGAAACACATTGGACGCAGGTTGGACAACAACGACTGTCTTCAGGGGAACTTCTGTTATACTCTGGTCATGAAGAAGAAAATGCCCCACATACACAAGGAGTGGCACTGATGCTGTCTAGAAAAGCACAAAATGCACTTATAGGATGGGAATCTCATGGACCAAGGATCATCAAAACCTCCTTCAAAACAAAGAGAGAGAGCATCACAATGAACATCATCCAATGCTATGCGCCGACCAACGACTACGATGAAGACGCTAAAAACCAATTCTACGATAGGCTGCAGTCAATCTTCGAGAAGTGCCCAACCAAGGACCTGACCATTCTAATGGGAGATTTCAATGCCAAGGTTGGAAAGGACAACACTGGTTACGAAGACGTCATGGGACAACATGGACTGGGAGGAAGGAACGAAAATGGTGAGAGATTTGCAAACTTATGTGCCTTCAATAAACTGGTCATAGGTGGCACCATATTCCCACACAAAAACATACACAAAGCCACTTGGATTTCACCGGATCACACTACACAGAATCAAATCGACCATATCTGCATCAACAAAAAGTTCAGGAGGACGATGGAGGATGTGAGAACCAGAAGAGAAGCTGATATAGCATCCGATCACCATTTGCTGGTCGCCAAGATGAAACTAAAACTCAAGAAGCACTGGACAATGGCGCGGACAACATCACAAAAGTTTAATACGGCCTTTCTTCGAGATGCTGACAAACTCAACGAATTTAACATAGCCCTCAGCAACAGGTTCGAGGCCTTTCATGACCTACTCAATGGAGAGGGAACCACCATAGAGAGCAGCTGGAAAGGTATCAAGGAGGCAATCTTTTCAACATGTCAGGAGGTTCTGGGCCAAAAGAAGCACCATCACAAGGAATGGATCACTGTTGGTACACTGGATAAAATTGAAGCAAGGAGGAACAAGAAGGTAGCAATCAATATCAGCCGAACAAGAGCAGAAAAAGCCAAGGCACAAGCCGAATACACAGAGGCAAACAAGCAAGTGAAGAGGAGCATCAGGACCGACAAACGTAAATATGTGGAAGATTTAGCGATGACAGCGGAAAAGGCTGCAAGAGAGGGAAACATGAGACAACTGTATGATACAACAAAGAAACTTGCTGGAAATTACCGTCAACCAGAAAGACCAGTGAAAAACAAGGAAGGCAAAGTAATCAACGATATTGAAGAACAACGAAACAGGTGGGTAGAACACTTCAAGGAACTCTTGAATCGACCAGCTCCACTGAACCCACCCAACATTGAGGCAGCACCCACAGACCTCCCAATCGATATTGGCCCACCAACAATTGAAGAGATCAGCATGGCCATTAGACAAATCAAGAGTGGCAAAGCAGCGGGACCAGACAACATCCCGGCGGAGGCACTGAAAGAAAATGTAACAGCAACTGCCAAGATACTCCACATCCTCTTCAGTAAGATTTGGGACGAAGAACAAGTACCAACAGACTGGAAAAAGGACTTCTGATCAAGATACCAAAGAAAGGCGATCTTAGCAAGTGCGACAACTACAGGGGCATCACTCTCCTCTCAATACCAGGAAAAGTCTTCAACAGAGTATTGTTAAACAGGATGAAGGATTCCGTGGACGCTCAACTTCGAAATCAACAAGCTGGATTTCGTAAGGATAGATCTAGCACAGATCAAATCGCAACTCTACGTATCATTGTGGAACAATCAATCGAATGGAATTCATCACTCTACATCAACTTCATCGACTACGAGAAGGCATTTGATAGCGTGGACAGGACGACACTATGGAGGCTTCTTCGACACTACGGCGTGCCTGAGAAGATAGTCAACATCATACGGAACTCTTATGATGGACTAAACTGCCAAATCGTCCACGGAGGACAACTCACCGACTCGTTCGAGGTAAAGACCGGTGTTAGGCAAGGTTGCTTACTCTCACCCTTTCTCTTTCTCCTGGTGATCGACTGGATTATGAAGACGTCAACATCTGGAGGAAAGCACGGGATACAGTGGACAGGCAGGATGTAGCTTGACGATTTGGACTTCGCGGATGATCTGGCTCTTCTATCACAAACGCAACAACAAATGCAGGAGAAAACGACCAGTGTAGCAGCAGCCTCAGCAGCAGTAGGTCTCAATAAAAACAAAGGGAAAAGCAAGACTCTCCGATACAATACAATATGCACCAATCCAATTACACTTGACGGAGAAGCTTTGGAGGATGTGGAAATCTTTACATATCTGGGCAGCATCATTGATGAACACAGTGGATCAGATGCAGATGTGAGGGCGAGGATCGGCAAAGCAAGAGCAGCATACCTACAACTGAAAAACATCTGGAGCTCAAAACAATTGTCAACCAACACCAAGATCAGAATTTTCAATACAAATGTCAAGACAGTTCTTCTGTATGGGGCGGAGACGTGGAGAACTACGAAAGCCATTATCCAGAAGATACAAGTGTTTATTAACAGCTGTCTACGCAAGATATTTCGGATCAGATGGCCAGACACTATCAGCAACAAGTTACTGTGGGAGACAACAAACCAGATTCCAGCCGAGGAAGAAATCAGGAAGAAGCGCTGGAAGTGGATTGGGCACACTTTGAGGAAATCACCCAATTGTGTCACAAGACAAGCCCTCACATGGAATCCTGAAGGTCGAAGGAGAAGTGGAAGACCAAAGAACACATTACGCCGAGAAATAGAGACAGACATGAGAAGAATGAACAAGAACTGGAAAGAACTAGAAAAGAAGTCCCAGGACAGAGTGGGTTGGAGAAAGCTGGTCGGCGGCCTATGCTCGATTGGGAGTAACAGGCGTAAGTAAGTAAGTAAGTAATAAATTTTGATTAACGCTTGCTTAAATCGAGTTGGCTTCCCAGCCATCTCCACTAAACTGTAGTTGCTGCTATCCTTTGTCTTCTGATTTTACGCGCCGTTAAGATTAGAATTATATCGATTATCTAAACGAACGATTAACGAATCGCGGCACTACAGAATTGGAGGCCTCGCCGTACGAACACGACGCAACAGAATTGGATACCTTGCCGAACGAGCACGACGCAATATAATTGAATGCCTCACCGAACGAACATGGACCAGAATCAACAACCTCTACGTAAGAACTTACAACGTATTTAGAACACGCAGCAGAATTGGCGACCGCAACGAGCGAACACATATAAAAAATAGAACCGCCGACAACATATTCCGTTATGATCCGAATAATCAAAATATGACTAATAATGGATAGGCGAATTGGCTTAGCCAGCAACTAGAATAAAGTATATGGGCTAAACATATAAAATGATACTACAGATCATTTGTATTTGATAGAATCAATTTTACATTGAACAACAAAACAATCTTTCAAAACATTCAAAACTGGTAACACTTTCAAAGTGTAAAATCTCTGTCTTAATTTTATTCTAATACAATTGATATCCAACTTTGGTTACATATTATGTTCATATGATGATATAATAGTATGAAATGTGAACTATTTCAAAGAAACCATGCTGTGAATGAATGATTTATGTTTAGTATGTCAATCGTTACATTGTAGTATGTACTTTGAACAAGAAAACTTCAGTGTGGAAGATAATGCGGGCGCAATTATAATTTATAAACAGATCGATCAGATTTAGAATAAAAGATCTTGGATTTCAGTGTGAAATTTATTCATCCATTTAGTTAAATAGCATCTTGGTATTGTAGCTGATGTCAGTTCCTATTGAAAAAGCTAAATCTAACTACATACTTTACTTATCAACTGTAAATCTTAATTCTAATTTCTCACACTGGCTCATAACCCTTATTTATTAGGTAGACACTCCTAAGATCACCTTGGCGTCGGTTAAAGGTCGTTCATAGATTATAGTTCTACCGATGGCATATATATCCTTCAATGCAGGTTGCTATAAAATATTGGGATGGAGATACGAAATTATTCAAACGAAATTCAATTTTAGTAGAATTAGTACTAGTATCAGTGATGGTCGAAAAAGGAATGCATAAGCAATAGGATTCCAGAAGATTAGTTTGTGGGATAGAAAAGAAGGAGGTGATCTTAAAAATCAAGACCTAAAAGAAAACAAAAATTTAATGAATATGCGGTATTGAAGTTAACTCCGAGCAGCTTTAGCCAAAGTCCCCAATCATTAATTATAATATTAACACGGACACTAGCCTGGTGGTTCATGGCTTAGTTCAACTATCAGTAACTTTGGCCATTCCTAACTTTCCTACAACCTATTTATGATATCAAATGGTTATCATATACGAATGCACTTATTTGTTTAATGGTCACGTCTCACAACGATAATAATGAGCAATACACCTATCCTTTGACAGGTAAACAGGCATCTTGTACATTTACAGATAACCCAATTCGGTAAAAACCAAATGAGCCTTAGAAATCCCTATTTTCCTAAATAGGGAATCGGTGCAATTCACTGTGATAATATTTAACGCGATTAAATTTAATTAAACAGATTTTTCCTAGTCAGCCTTCCGCCAATTGCCATCACGTTTCTTTATAAACCCGTCTATGGAATCACCCTAATGTCATTTGTATTAGTCTCACTATTTGAAAAGTAATGCTTGAATTTTATGATATATTTCCATAATAATTGCCCTAACTAACAGATGCTACCTTTCAACTGAATGGAATGGTTCTAATCTAACAACAATATTGAACTATTTTTTTTAAAAATCGTGAATAAAGTTATCAGACGGGGTTTTATGATAGGTCCAGGGTTCGATTCTCGTGGGACGAGATCGTGGATGCGCACTGCAGAGGAGTCTCACAATAGGACGAAACAGCCGTCCAGTGCTTCCAGGTTTTCCTTGGTGATCTACTTTCAATTGATTCATGCTTTCAAATATGAATATAAAGTTATCACTTTCCGTGTGAGCATCTTAAACATGATAAAAGTAAGTTGTTAATAGTTTCCAAACTTATATTCGAGTAGTTTCCCAACTAAACCATTCAGCTAATCTACAAAGCAGCCATATTTGAGCAAAAGATCACTATACGTGTTACAGAAACAAATATCAAATTGTTTATGTACCAAACTATATTTAATTCTGTTGAACGATTGTCATATAACTTGCTTTCAACTGATCCAGGCTTCTATGTATAACTTTTATCCATATTTTCACTGTTGTAATATGTTTGTACGTTCTGTTATGTAGTGTGTTCATTTACTTAGATCAATTAGATGTTTATTACCAATGAAACAAATAAGTTGGTTTGTTGCCAATTCTCTTTCTTGTCAATAATATCCTTACATTATTTGAGTTTATTAAACTGTACCATAAACGATACATTGCCATTAACTATTATTTTCATTCGATCTGACTTTACATGGGTTTTGCTCGGGCAATAAAACTTAAAAGTTGAATTGATGAGTCAATTGAAGCTAGACCACCATGGAAAATCTGGAAGCACTGGGCGACCGTGAGACTCCTCCGCAGCGCACATCCACGATGCCGCCTCGAGAGATTCGAACCCAGGATCTATCAGTCTCGCAAGCGAGCGCTCAACCACTCGATCACTGAGACAGCCGGCATCCAACTGTGTTATTGTCTAACTTCAACCAATGCACAAAAACGAGCAACTGTCCACCATTGTCTTCAGTGAGTTGATATCTCACAACAGACCTGGTTTGGTTTGTATCTAAATTTTGTAACTAATTCACTTTAGTCTCTACAATGCAAAATCTAGAAAGAAAAATCATAACAGTGAAAAATTAGTCAGCAGTTGTTAAACATGTTTAGTTTTTCCTTAATGAATTACTAACTATTTTATTCGGTTCATATTAAAACCTTGTTATATGATGATTTATAGAATGATATATGACAAAAACAATAAGCCAATTTAAGTGATTACTTGGATATTTAAAACAATATTACTTAAATAATGGGTTATATTGGAGCCAAAACAAGAAAAAAAGCCAAATATTTATGTATAACAGGGAACTAAAATGGGAGGAAACTCGATAAGATTCACAACAACAACAAGAACAAGAACAAAATGTGTTTCAACAAAATAGATCACCTTCGTAGAATTCTCTTGTCTACAAACTTCATTTAGATTATGCCTTACTACAAAACTGGGTTGAAGGGGAAAATATATCCGCTTTAAACGTAGAAAAAACAGTTAAGAATCAGTTAAGGGGGTGGGGTGTTGTTTTAGTGTATACCTATTTAGTGAAGCAATAATTTTAGACCATGGTAAGATTATTTTTACAGTGGTTATGAATATATTAGATGTTTTTAAGTAGTAAATATTTGTCTTAAAGATGTTAACTGACTAATGAATAGAATGATTTGATAGAGACATTTTCTCATAAAGTTTAAATATAATGAATGGAGTGTGCTTGGCAAAAGAAATACTGAACGTGTGTTTTGTAATATTTTTAGACTGGTCAGTTGGATGAACCAATATACAAGTGTTAGTGTTGAAGTTCCAGTGTGAATAGCGGTGTTAGAATGTAAGTATATATTCAGTTGATCGGTTCAAATTGGACAAAATATACTAGTGTATTTGATTGTTAACCATAATACAACTATTCAACAAGCTTAGCCACAGTTACGTCGATAGACTACTAAAAATTAGTAACATTTGAGTAATAATTCAGATATTTCAAATTTTATTTAAAGAACATATTATTGATGTAGGTTTGTTGTCTCAGCTGGATTATTTGGTCGTGGAGCTTTCATCGTCCTTCAAAACGACATCATCAGCACAAACGTCTGTTGGTTCTTATTGCCCTTAAATCTGTCATCAAATAAACAATGACAAATTTAAGGTCAATAAGAACCAATCAACATTGTGGTGCACAGAACAAGCTGTGAATCGCATGTGAAGAAATTCAAACAATTCAGTTCTACCCGAAGTTTGTGCTGACGATGTCGTTCAGAAGGACGATGAAAGATCCACGACCAAACCTTTCAGCTCAGAGAACAAACATACATCAAAATCACCCACCTGAGCTACAAATTTTCTCCATCATCTTAAAGTACATATCTTCAATACCTTCAATCGTTGAAATTAATAACATTTGAACTTATTTCAGCCACAAAGTTGAAAAACGTTTACTTTACTTGAATTCGGAATGTAAATCAATTGTAAACAATGACGATCAGAATCGTTCTCAGGTTTGAAAACCCGATAAAAACCAATATACTTTATTATATTGCTGATACAGTCCAACGTACTGCAAACAAACCCAGAAGTGCATTGTAATCTTGACAAACTATTCCAGTATATTTTCTATACTTTAAAACCTAATTATCATAGTAGCATTTCCAATGGAAAGCATTAGTAATGTAACCGTATTTTAATGCGATAAAATGCGTTTGGTTTCTAATCCTTCCTAATTAACATCATTCTCTTAACTTAGTTAGGGGCGGCCAAACTGAAATGTGGTGTTAGTGCTTGAAGTCACTAACTTTTGGTGTAGGCCACGTTGGCAGATGCAGACCACATGATTGGGGTCCGTGTGACTACCGGAACCAATGGTTGCAGACTATGTGACATGGCTCAGAATCGATCACACATTCTTTATCTTCCCTTAAACCTTGAGAATGAAATTGCTTCATATCTTTCTTTCTTCTTGTACTATATCCCTATATAAAATCTTTCTTTTATATATTAACACCACTAAATTAACTACTTCTATGAATTCGGTGTACATCTTGTTGAGTTAGTTAGGTAAAACAACTTGGAATGATGCATATATGTGCCTGATCCTACATTGTAGCTGACTGATTCCACTATCTTTGTGTACATCTCAGTATTATGCAGAGTACACGTTTATACTTGTACTCCAGATATTAAACTACTCATATTTGCTGATCATTTTTTATTTTTGAAAAACAATTTTCTGTAAAAATCAATTGATGCGATCAATTGAACATCTCATTTTTTCAATCACCGAATGTTAGTTATTAAATTTTAATCATACACATAGTGATTAATTTTGTTACCAAGTCAAAGAAAACTTTTTTTTTCGAAAATATTCAAAACTTTACTTACTAAAGAGATACAATAAAACATTCATTCAGTGAATCAATATTTTTTTAAATAAAATAATTTCAGTGATACTTGTTATAGTTTTATGTCATAGGGGCTATACAATATTATATAAACCTAGAAAGAATTGTATCCAATACATTACATCATTATCACAAGGGGGTTTTGTGGAGATTTTAGTAATTTTATACGATTAAGATCATCAGTCGAATGAAGCTAGACAACCATGAAAAACCTGGAAGCACTGGACAGCCATTTCATCCTCTTGTGGTACTCCTCAGTAATGCCCATCCACGGTCCCGCCTCGTGATATTCGAGTGCAGGACCTACAAGAGCACTTAACCGATTGACCACTGAGCCGGCATTCAGCCGTCGTAATGTCTATCCTCGTATGTTTACTAGTGTTTGGCTCCATAAGGTCATTCCTGGAGCTCTAATGAGAAGTCGTGGCCATTGGAGCTAATCTATATCAGGTAGAGACAGGTATATACCTCAGTACAATGGAAGTTGGTCGCGCAATTTCGTGGATTGGTTGAGGTTAGACATTAACACTGTTGGATGACAGCTCAGTGGTCTATCGGTTAAGGGCTCTGGCTCGAAACTGGTGGGTCCTGGGTTCGGATCTCACTAGTGCGAAGTCGTGGATGCGAACTGCCGAGGAGTCCCATAATAGGACAAAACGGCCGTCCAGTGCTTCCAGGTTTTCCACGGTGGTCTAGCTTCAATTGACTCATGATCTCAACTATATAACATCACATCATATTCAACAAGTGATGAGTCTTTTTTCATCTCCGTCTATGTATTGAATCCAGTTTCATATAATCAATTAAAAAGAAAAAAATTATTCAGGAAATTATCAGTAATTAAATTTTTCAAATTGGATATTATTTGAAATTTGTTGTAAATATTGTTAATTATCTTATACATTTCAACACATAAATATTGGTACAAAGGGTATCGAATATATATGCACTACACAAGTCAATTGATTTGTGTGTGGGTTGTGATACTACACGGGTGCTCAGAACGAAACAGATGGTTTTCCTAGGGGACCACACTTGGAGCCTTCGACCTGAAGGTCTGATTCACAAGGCAATGAAGCAACGTCACAAGATGCATTCCCATGGTAGCCGGTGACCAACGATTGATTAATACGCTATTTGTATTTTGGGGATTCTGGAGCCCGTGTGCACCATTAGTTTGTAATCAGGGTTTTCCAACTCCTCTATCTGGGTCCTCCTTATCCACCAACCTGATTAAAGCACCGGAAATTCACTTTTCTTCCTTTCAATTTCGGAAACAACACCTGTGGCACAAGAAGGCAGTGAGTAGGACCTCTCTTTAAGTTGTTGTCTGCACTTGGCCATGTGAGAGCATTTCGATAGGGAGAGCAGACTCTCCCCACCCTCGGCCGTACTAGGGTATTTGTGTGCGGTTAATTAACATGTGGTCGGTTAAGTGAAAATCAACCAAATGTCTTTTGAAATAAAGCTGTTATACTTTATGTTCATTGTCTTAATTCAATTCAGAACAACATGTATAAGCGGGCAATATGCTTTTCAGTGAAATCTTAAAACACACTTTTCCTTAGTAGTTCATAAATATTTATGCAAAGATATCGAAAAATATGTGAAATCAATAAGTTGAGGAGTCATTGATTTTAACTAAATAGATTATGTAACAAAACATTTGAAGTTAATAGATAGTAGATACAAAGCAAACATCATAAATACGTTTAAAATAATCCACCAGCAGCTAAGACTATTTTTAGTACTAATCACAGAAGTCATTACCATCAAGCGTTTTCGACCTGACCTTTGTATACAGAAAGAAAGTTTGTATTATATCTCGCTGTTATGGCGAGAAAGTTACATTGTTTTAACGTTTTTCAATTATAATACCTATATTTTATAGCTTATAGCAAAGTTTCCAATAAGATAAACTCACGACGTTAACTTGAATTACTTGTCAACTTTATTTATTTATTTAAACACATAAATATTGGTACAAGGAAGCACCAGATAAATATGCGCTGCACAAATCTCTTAATGTTTGTGAGAACTGTGATACTGCCCAGGTGCCCAAACCGAAGCAGTTGGTTTTCTTAGTGAGCCACACCCCGAGCCTTTGATCTGAAGGTCTAGTCCACAAGGCAGTGGAGCATCGTGAGGAGATGCAGTTCCATGGTAGCCGGTTACCAACGATTGGTTCAGACGCCATTTGTTCCTTCAGGATACTTGAAACCATGTGCACCATTGGTTTGGAATCAGGGTTTTCCAACTCCCCTATTTGAACTGTCCGTGTCCACCAACCCTGTTAAAGCGCTAGACATTCGCTTTTGGTTCACTCAAACTCGTAAACAACACCTGTAGTACGAGAAGGTAGTTATTAGGACTTCCGTGACAGAGGCTGTATATTCGCGTGGCCATGTGAAAGCATTTGTGGAGAGAGAGCGGACTCTTCCCACTCTCGGCCGTACCAGGGCATTTGGGGGTTACCTGTCTACTAGGTGTAAAGAATTTGTTTATATTCGTTGCCTGTTCACCGATCATTTATAACATCACCACTTTCTTTAAATAACTTCATCTTTAACACATACATACCAATCAATATTAACTATTATGTTAAATTAATTGTTTTCTCTTTTTATTTCTTACGTCATTTCAGACTAAGCATTAGTGATTGAGGTATGCAAAACATTTTTATGATAATAATAATACTTACGTACCTTTAAGAAATGTACAGCTGATGGGAAACTATGAAGAAAATGAAGCCATATTTGTGTGTGAAACATCTCTCTCTGTTAAGATATATATGAAATGTTCGGATTGGTTGTATAACGATGGGTGTAGTAGTGTGATGTTGGCTGCTTATATCGACAGATATAAGTAGTATGTCGCATCAATCGAAAGTGGAATGCCTGGTAGCAGGAGGTTGAGATGATTGTATAGAAGAGAACGGGAACAGAGAGTGATTGTTACGGAAATAAAATAACAACAAAGTCTACGACAATTGACGGACATTTTGCGAGTGAATTTTTGAACGTATATCATTCACATTTTACCAACTAACTTTACATCTATGTTATTGTTCGTTACAGTAGGAGTGATAAGTATTCGAAGCAACAAATTTGCAATCATGTAAAAAGACAATTGTGCATATCTTTAATCGAAAAAAATCATGTAAGATGAACTTCACGATCTACTGAAGTCAATTGAATCAAACGTATCATGACTGTGTGGACTACCTAAAGTTCATAATTCGGAGCTTCTTCTATACCCGGTTTTCTAAAAGACCTTAACCTCTTTTCCGTACAGCAGCTAAAGAGATTACAATCTACAACCTTATTCTATGGACTGAACAAATAAACTACACTTAGTTAAGTTCATTTAACAATATTAACATTCAAGTCTGGCTAGCTCTTCTTCAGTTGAGAATCCAACACCAACAAATATCTCTCGAAACATATCCTCAGCTTCGCAACTCTATATACACATGAAAAAACATGACTGCAGTAGTAAAATTTATGAAATATTGCTCTTTGAAAATTGATAGATTTTGTTTATCTGCAATCTGGTTCTCTACTGAACAGTGAAAATTACGTTTTCGATTGATCTTGGGGGTAAGGAAAACAATGATACACGGATATACAATGTCAAACTCATAAAAATTTAATTTCCGGAAACAATCCATCATTCTAATCTATGTATTTAGAAAAAAATTTGTTACAAGCCTATCATTTCTTTGAAAGTATAAGACTTAGAATCGATTTTACCAATAATCATTATAAACATTATTATTATTACGATATTCTATGTCTGTCTTTCTCTTGCATTTCTTGATTATCGAATTATATGAACACTTCTCATTATATAGTTTTCATAGGTCTCCTCAACAGTGCGCATCCACGATCCTGCCTCGTGAGATTCCAACCCAGGACCTTGGTGGATGTGTCGCTCAGTTTCGTGGATGGGTTGGAGCTAGATATTAACACCGTTGGACGCCGGCTCAGTGGTCTAGTGGTTAAGCACTCGCGCGCGAAACTGTTAGGTCCTGGGTTCGAATTTCGCGGGGTGGGATCGTGGATGTTCACTGCTAAGGAGTCCCATAATAGGACGAAATGGCCGTCCAGTGCTTCCAGGTTTTCCATGGTGATCTAGCTTCAATTGATTCATGATTTCAACTATAGAGATATTTAAATAGAAAGTCTACTTTATAACGATAATATAATCCAGAAATTGACTTTTTATAAAAATGTACTTACTCTTTACGCCTTTGAAAAAGAACGAGAAATAGACTTTAAATAACTCCTTTAAACCTACTTGTATTTCCGATAGTTTCAGGTGTTTGTTGCCATTTTTAAGGAAACTTTGAAATTAGACATTATACAAGTTACTAATAACTATTAAACAAACAATACTAAGTAAATTTCAACTTCACCCCATCGCACAATCAAATGGCTATCAGGACTTACTGGCCGAGTGGATAACGCGATGGAGTTTGAAGCGAAAGGTAATGGGTTCAATTTCAAGGTGAACTTCAACTCTGAGATGCAGGTACATCCAGTTGACGAGTCCCAAATAGGACGAGATGCGCGTCCTGAATTCCACTGCTAGCCAATATCCGTCTTTGCTTACAATGCTTGTGAATTAAGGCTATATCGAGGTAATAAGCACAGTATACACATATGCCAATTAGAGACTGACAAGTTACAGTCCTAACACATCAATGGGAAGATTCAAACAAACAATACTAAGTAAATCTTAAATAATTTGTTTATTCATTAGACGAATTATGCTAACTGTATAACATCTAAACATATTTACATATACTAGGATGATTAATGATTTTATCACAGAACTACTCAAGACGGTATTCACCTCCGATAGCATTGAAATATTTAAATTATTAGTTACCATTATCTTTAACATTCATCAACTTTGATTAAGTTAGTGTTATGACTCTTAGGTTGAATGCTTTATTCGGATCCTAGCTACTCGGATAACCCCGTGCTAGCACTACTCAGCGACTTGAAAGACCAGAGAGAAGACACGAGTATCAGAGATCCACTTTACTACAAGGTTCCTTTATGTACAGAAAAACAGGGGTTTTATAGTAATTAAAAGACCTTGAGATTCCATAGTAGCATTATGTTAAACAACCAATCAGGACCTCATTATTTTAGTAGCATAGCTTCTAACTAATCGCTGATTGGTTGGGCTCTTTATGAGCCTCTCTGGAGGCTCTGATAGAGTTTATTGTAAGCCGACCTAACACCTCCCTTTTTTTGAAGATTCGAAGGTTAGATTTTGATTTTTTTTTTAAATTATCTGTAAGTTGAAATTCTCCAACATTTCCTCCCCAACGAAATAATGTTGGATCTTCATATCTCCAATTTACAGTTAATATGACTTTATTTAAAACACATTTCTCGTATTGTATGCAGAATCCATTAGAAATGAATAGATGATGATGAACGATATTTCATTTTAGGCCATCGGAATTTGGCTTTTCTGAAACATCTCCATCAAATTCATTAAGATTTTCACTGGAGGATATTTGATAGCTAGGGGAATAATCATCTAATGAAATTGCCTTAGGTTTTTGATCATCATTTGATTCAACCGACTTAGTTTCCTCATCTTCATAAGAATTTTCATCAAAATCATGTGCACCATTCCAGCTTTATTGGCCGATATCATGTAACCCGTAGTTTAATTCTGACTGAAGTTTGTCTTCAGAAATCGGCGGATTGAGTGGTGCTTCATTAGACTCTGGGCTCATGGCTTTGTCTACGGAACCTTGTTTTTCTTTGACATCTGATACTGTCACAGTTTCATGTGCATTTAGCAAGATATTGTCTTGCTCTGGACCGGCCAACTTACCCATTTCGCCTTTTCCATCAGATGTGAAGGGAAATGAACCCTCAACTGGGCGTTCTTCCGGGACGGCCATTTTAGCACCATTTTTGAAAAACTTGTCCAAGACTGTTTCAAATAGTTGCTGCTGGAAGGCTAGCATCTGTTGTTGCCGGTGCTCTAAGATTATCAGCGCCTGTTCTAAAGAAATCGTCATTTTTTTCTGCTGATAATAATAATAACTCCGAAAATTCACCGGCAATTATTACAGCTTGTTTGATTCCCAAATCACGTCTCGGTTGCTGTATTTGTTTTTGCCAGAATCCTCGACGACAATTGTTGTATATTTTTGTGTACCAAAAACCCCGACAACAATTGTTTTTTTTTTTGCCGAAATCCCCGTCGCCACTGTTATGTCTCGTAGATTGAACGCTTTATCCGAATAGCTAGGATCCGAATAAAGCGTTCAACCTACGAGACATAACAGTTAGATTCGTGAATCTAAATAAGAAAAGGACTTAAAATGGACACTGGAAACAAGAAGTTCAAAGAAAGAATATATTTTCAACGATTTTTAATCAAGGTGAAGAATCGTATTTATAAATGAGTTTAAAAGTACGAATTCCGTGATGAAATATGAAAAGTTGATTAAAATGTTGATCCAATAGAAAGTTTATAGTACTAGATTATATGATATAAATGATAAAACTATGAAGCTGGAATTCAATGGTTATCAAATTTCTGATATACACAAAAATCGTCTATTGACAACTATTAGAAAAATCTTTTGTGCCACAGAGCTGGAACTAACATTCATCAGCAGAAACTTATTTTCTGTATCTTTAAGTGATAAACTTTCTCTTCTGATCGCCTATGTATGGATCTACAAGTTAACCCCCTCTTGTGGAATAAGGTACATAATTTTTAGCCAGTTTCTGATATAAACGGGAACATATTTCAATAGTGCTGTAAAAAGATAAGAGAAATGAGGTTTAGAAATCTATCCTTGAACATTTAATCGATTTCAAACGCATTACAGCTCTACAATCGGATTTTAAGGTTGGTCATTGATTTCATCCATACCTAGCAACAATTTTTTATATTCAGCTACTTAAAATAAAAGCAATTCTTACTGTCTATGAAATAAAATCTGAATGGTATATACGAAAGAAGTATGTCTTATCACTAACTTGACTTTAAACTCATCTTACTTGATTCATATTTTTCTTCATTTTTAACTGATTATTCTTATACGATTTCTGATTCACACATAAACAATCATTTGCTGTTATTACTCACATTGACTTATAAGTTTATATTTTTATTTGGACATTCGAAGATGAAATAACTGTGATGGCATGATCAATTAACAGCCATAGCTCAGTTAATAGAGTGACATAATATTTAAGTTTAAATATTAGAGGATACATAGTAAACACACGATTAAAACAACAGAATATTTACCAATAAGCGACTGATCAATCACAATCCTAAATAACAGTGGGAACATTAAAACAATAAATAAATAAATAAATTCAATTTTTACCCTATTGCAAATGCTAGTCGCTATCTGAACTCAGTAGCTAAGTAGATAAAGCAATAGCTTTCGAAGAAAATGATACTCGATTGGTGTACTGAAGTGAACATCAACTCTAGGATGTAGATGAACTCAGATGATGAGTTCCAAATAAAACTAAACGCACGTCCTGGATTCCACTTCCAGCCAGCATTTATTTCTATCTATATATTCATTTTATTAAATCATCCAGAATTCATCCAGAATAATATAAAATATTTCTACTTATTTCCACCAGCTTCTTTAACACATCTAAATCTTTATTAATTCTAATTGTAATAGCAATCAATAATGAATTAATTCACTTAGTATTACTTGTTTGAGTCTTCCCATTGATGTTTAGAACTGTAATTGATCAGTCTCTTATTGATATACGTTCATACTGTGAGTATTGCCTCGATATAGCCTTATTTCACAAGCATGGTAAGCAAAGATGGATAGTGGCTAACAGTGGAATCCAGGAACCAGCGTGAACATCAACTCTGAGATGCAGGTACATCCAGTTGACGAGTCCCAAAAAGGGACCAAACGCTCGTCAAACTGGATTCCACTGCTAGCCACTATTCATCTTTGCTTAATAATAAATTAAATTTTTATTTTAACATTATAGATAGATTATAATTTACAAAGTTCTCTTATCAGACATTAATGGTTTATCAGTTTGTGATTTAATAACCATTAACAAATGAATAGACACCTAGATACAAAAATAGAGGAAGTCAGCTAAAAAGAAAAAAAAGTAATTAATCACTTTTTTATCTTGGTGATTAAAATATTTTTTTATTATTGAAGATAATATTCAACCTTATAATTTATAAGCAAAGATGGATAGTGGCTAGCATTGGAATCCAGGACGCGCGTTTCGTCCTATTTGGGACTCGTCAGATGGATGTACCTGCATCTCAGAGTTGATGTTCACTCTGGGACTCGAGCCCAGTACCCTCGCTTCAAACGCCATCGCGTTATCTACTCGGCCACTGAGTCCTGATAGCCACTTGCTTGTGCGAAGTGGGTGAAGTTTAAATTCACTTAGTATTGTTTGTTTGAATCTTCCCATCGATGTGTTAGGACTGCAACTGGTCAGTCTCTAATTGGCATATGTGCATACTGTGCGTATTGCCTCGATATAGTCTTGATTCTACTGCTAGCCACTATCCATCTTTGCTTATCATGCTTGTGAATTAAGGCAATATCGAGGCAATACGCACAGTATGCACATATGCCAATTAGAGACTGACCAGTTGCAGTCCTAACACATCGATGGGAAGATTCAAACAAACGATACTAAGTGAACTTATAATTTATATTCATGGATTATATAGATCACTTTTTGTATTTTTTTTTATTGATTTTAAAGTGAAAATGATCATGTTCCTCCTATTATATATGAACAGGAAACAAAATGGTAGCGATTGTAATAAATGAAAGTTATTGGTAATAAGTCATTTGATCACATTTAATAGAATTATATATATTTTCTAGAGGTTAAGCGTTCACGCAAGAGAGCGATTGATCTTGGGTTTGAATCTCATGATGCAGGATCATTGATGTGCACTGCAGAGAAGTTCCACGATAGGACGAAACGATCATCCAGTGCTTCCAGAATTTCCATGGTGGTCTAGCTTCAACTGACTCATGATTTTAACTAGTAGAATTATATTCTTTTGGTTTCTTTTGTTTTCATCTGTAAATTTTAAACTGAACATATTGTCTTCAATATTCAATACTTATTAATTGAACTACACCACCTTTTGATATATCATAGTTATTTTGATTATATTCATATTTTTAATACTTGAAAAGTAAATGTTATATTATCAGATCATTATCTTACATGTGATTTTGATTTAATCTTCTTTTAAAGCTATAATCTGGTGTGGTTAAGTGGGAAAGATCAATATTTTAGGTAGAGGAGTGTCTAGTCCAGATCATGCATTAGATTCTAAAATGGTCTTATTAATGACATTGGTTAGCATATTCTACTTCTTAATGAATTATTCTATCATTCCTCATTAAAATTTTTATTTTGCTTAAAAGTATGTTTAAAAAGTTGCAATTTAGATATGTAATAATATATCATAATCATAGACTAGATTTTATGATGGTGGAGAAGATTTGTAGCTCAGGTGGGGGATTTTGATGTTGGTTTGTTCTCTCAGTTAGATGATTGTGTTGTGGAGCTTTCATCGTCCTTCTGAACGATATCATCAGTATAAACTTCAAGTAGAAGTGAAGTGTTTGAATTTCTCCACATGTGATTCACAGCTTGTCACATGTGGAGAAATTCAAACACTTCACTTCTACCCGAAGTTTGTGCTGATGATGTCGTTCAGAAGGACGATGAAAGCTCCACGACGAAACCATCCAGCTAAAAGAACAAACCAACATCAAAAACTAGGTTTTATCTTCTGAAGTTCAGTCAGCTCCGTGGGATATACTGTACCCAGAATAGTCATTAATAATAATAAGAGTCGCAATTTTTGTCGAATCATGTGTTATTAATTCCAATCATTTTCAGACTGTAAGATTGTGAACAATAAAACCTATACAATATTAATTGAGAATGACAGCTACAAGTAAGATTGAAGATGCTAATGGAATTTTCCCCATCAATTAGCTTTCTAGTCAACGAAGAAGTGAAGTAGCGAAGACCAACTTATTGTATAATAAGAAATTACAGAATGTCTTCACAAAATACGAAACCCATACATAAAATACTCGAACCCAGTACCCTCGCTTCAAACGCCATCGCGTTATCTACTCGGCCACTGAGTCCTGATAGCCACTTGCTTGTGCGATGGGGTGAAGTTTAAATTCACTTAGTAATGTTTGTTTGAATCTTCCCATCGATGTGTTAGGACTGCAACTGGTCAGTCTCTAATTGGCATATGTGCATACTGTGCGTATTGCCTCGATATACCTTAATTCACAAGCATGGTTAGCAGAGATGGATAGTGGCTAGCAGTGGAATCCAGGACGCGCGTTTCGTCCTATTTGGGACTCGTCAGCTGGATGTACCTGCATCTCAGAGTTAATGTTCACTCTGAGACTCGAACTCAGTACCCTCGCTTCAAACGCCATCGCACAAGCAAGTGGCTATCAGGACTCAGTGGCCGAGTGGATAACGCGATGGCGTATGAAGCGAGGGTACTGAGGGGACTGGTCGTCCCAAATAGGATGATACGAGCGTCCTGTATTTCGTTGCTAGCCACTATCCATCTCTACTAATTATAATATAGTTCACTTATTCCAGAATGTAAAATATATTCTCAATTATAACAGATTACCATATGTTTTTTTAAGCAATGTTCATGTTTATGATTAGGACTAACTTCTTTTCCTAAAATGTTTCCCCGGAATAATGATAAAAGTATCGACTTTTAGATTTTATTCTAATAATTAAAGAAAAATCCAAACACAATGATTTACCTTTTTATCTGTTGTATGTTTTCATCAGAAGGAGTATACTATAAAATCCATGATCAGAATAAGCATCAACTCTGAGATGCAGGTAAATCCAGCTGACGAGTTCTAAATAGGATGAAACGGGCGTCCCTAATTCCTCTGCTAACCACTATCCATCTTTGCTTACAAAGTTATTAGTAAACTTTTACATTTCCTCGATCTTATCACTCAGGACTAAACATGAATCAAATGTCTGCTGAACTATTTGGATCCGGAGCTAATTTCTTCAACATTGATGTTTACTGATTATTTGAATTCATTAACTTAATGGATAACTTCGACATTTGAAGTGTTAGAGATTAAGTTTCACAATAACTACCAACACTTAGATCGCAGTTAATTCAGTTTACAAATCCCATTTTAGATCAATTACATATCCTATATTTCTTTGTTAGTAAGAATTAAATTGTTTTAACCAATGGTACAGACATTTGTTAGTGAGTTTTGAAAGTGATCACCATATACTTATTATAGATTGTAATCTTACTAATATTTCCCATCCTTTTTATGTAATATTAATAATATTTACATTATTAGAAGGAGGGTTTGTGGAGATTTTAGTAATTTTATAGTTGAATTCATGAGTCGATTGAACATAGACCACCATGGAAAACGTAGAAGCACTGGATAGCCATTTCATCCTAATGTGGGACTCCCCAGCAGTTTGCACCCACAATCTTGCCTCTCTAGATTCGAACCCAGAACCTACCAGTCTCGCACACAAGGGCTTAGCCACAAAATCACTGATCCGACATCCAACGGTATTATTGTCTAACTTCAACCAATCCACGAAATTGAGCAACCATTCACCATTGTCTCCAGTGGGTTTCTATGTCACAACAGACGTGGTTGAACTATACTAGTCATTGCTTCTCACTAGGACTCCAGCAAACACCCCTTGAAGCCAGTCACTAGTGAGGATATGATATTTTAAAATATACTCCTTGTTGAAATGAAAGATTCATCTTATTTCAATTTTGAAAATATTTGACTTGTATCTAATAGTTTTTAAAGTTCAATATAATATAAACCATTTCATCCAATAGTTTCTCAATTTATAATCTACCCCCCCCCAACTCCACCATGAAATTATTCCATTTCATTAAAAATTATGGATAAATAAAAAAAAGGAAACCAAAATGATCATTAAAGTAGTTTACATACAGATTGATAACAATTTAGTTTCTAACAAAAGTTTGACATCATATTTACTTAAAAATTTTTAAAACAAAAATCATGTTTACTCATTTCGTTTAAACAAAAAAAAGAGGTCATTTGAATTTTAAAAAAGCTTCCTTCTCCAAGATATATATGTCTATATATATATATCTTCAGCTGTGTGCATCTATGATCCAGAATGCGGAACTCGAACTCAGGACTTTCGATCTCGTGAGCAAACGGTTGACCTCTAGACTACTGACAGAAATCTGCCAATGTTAGTGTCTCACTCCAACTACTGCACGATATTAAGCGAACATTCACCATTATCTACAATGAGTAACTGTTTCACAACAGACCTAGTTATACTCCACTAGTCACTGCTTCTCATTAGAATTCCCGGAAATAACTCTTGAAGTCAGTCACTAGTGAGCATATGGTGTTTTGAAAATGTTTGACTTGTATCTAATAGTTTAAGAGTTTAATATAATAGTTTCTGAATTTATCATCTACCCTCCCCTCGCTTACTTACTTACGCCTGTTACTTCCAATGGAGCATAGGCCGTCGATCAGCATTCTCCAACAAATTCTTCCCCCCCACCATGAAATTATCCCATTTCATTGAAAATTATGGATAAATAAAAAAAAGGAAACCAAAATGATCATTAAAGTAGTTTACATACAGATTGATAACAATTTAGTTTCTAACAAAAGTTTGACATCATATTTACTTAAAAATTCTTAAAACAAAAATCATGTTTACTCATTTCGTTTAAACAAAAAAGAAAGAGGTCATTTGAATTTAAAAGAAGAAACTTCCCCCTCAAGACACTATATATACTACTGTTATCTCATCCAACAGTTAATTTGATTATTTACAAGATATGCTTTCCTGTTTTTCTCCCTAAATAACATTATAAAATTCACTTGACCCGATAATGGTATCCCGAAAAAAAGAAGAAAAAGTTTAATTTTAATGTCAATATAAATAGAATGATGGTTATGATCGAAAATTATTCAGTTCTTTCTGTTTGTGTTAACAATGTTAAGATTGAAATGGATTTATATGGAAGATTATAATGAGATTGTAATTTATGAACGATATTTAAAGGGATATTAAAATGTCTTTGAGTATGTCCACCTAATAAGTTGAAATAAATGATGATTATAAACCAGTATAAAGAATTAGAATGATGATTTACAGTTGATAGTTAAGGTGAGGACGCTATTTAGCCAAACGGATGAATGAATTTTGTATCGAAATTCAAGACCTGTTATTCTAATTATGATTGGTTTATTCATAAATTATAATCTAACCACTATGAAAATATCTCCACGAATCCTCATCTACTGGCATTAAACATATACACACTGGTGACAAGCTTCGAAATGCGATTCTTGTTATTCCAATAAGAAACATTTACGAGAAGACTTCAACCATGCCGGATTTGAAACATTTACTTACCACAGGTAAGTAAATGTTTGTCCTTGAATGTCCTTGAATGTCCTTGAATGACATGGCTCAAAATCGTTTGCAATGGCGAAGATGCATCCACTCTTTGTGTTCTACGAAATTCTAATCTTCTGAATTCCTCATGTATTTATCTTTTTCTCTTTCCAAATTTATTTCACTGTACTATACTCCTTCAATAATTTCTTCAAACCCTAATCTTTTGGATTTCTGATTATACTCCTACTACTTCTACCACTATGGGAATTGAATCGACAACTGCATCTCTGTGCTAATGTGGTATGGCAACTCGAACTGATGTACGTACGTACGAAGTTCTACGTTGTGACTGACTGACTGACTTACCACAGGTGATGGATGATCAACGAGCAATATTGTGAATTGATTGAAGTTTGAAATATATATCATTTATACCTGCTCAATAGTCTATAGGTCTTCGATTTGACCCCTTGATTGTGTTATTGATGTGCATTGATGGGTAGACTTCCATTGATGGTATGAATCGCTATTTAAACTATAAAAATTCTATAACTCTCAGAAAACACCACTTAAGCTTTATTTATAAGTACTTTTCGACTTATAATAAATGAAAACGATCATGTGTCCCTGATAGCAGAATCATACTTCATTTATTCATTAAATTTTCAATCAAGATAGACACACATACACATGCATACAGTAATTCACATCTCACATTGCGAACACGTTTCAATGTACCGACATTCATTTATCTTTGATAACTTTCGTTTTGATTACTTTCCTAATGAAAATTGGATTAGTTTCCTAGTTAAAATGTTGGGATTATTTAAAATTCAAAAGCTGGAGTTATTCGGATATGATTTCAACATATTTTTTTCTGTCATCAGCGATCGATTCCTATCATAATATCTTAATACTTGCTAGCCTCATTCACTTGACTGCAGGAAGGATATTAAACCATATCATTGTTGAAATCTCCACAAAACCCCTTTTAAACAATATCACTTAATCAGAAACCAGAGAATACTCAAGGCGGGATAACATAGAATGGAAGCAGAGCAAGTTGTATTTATAACAATTACATAACGAGGTCGCATGGTATAAAATAAAAAGTCGTTACAAAGTATATTTCAACACATCGTCTCATAAGTTCATTTTATTCAGAGCTTGTTCCTTTCCAGACTTTGTTGCCCCCAATAATGAAAAGAATAAACTAACATCAATAAAATGATACATATTAGTTTTATTGCTATTTCAATATGTTATATCCTGATAACAATAGTGAATGGTAGCATTGGGATCCATTTATGGACCAATATTTTGCATATAATTTTTATCCTATATTTGCTAAATAACTAAACTACTCATATTCATGTTCTTTTCATTGTGAGCTTTATTTTGACCATTAGACTATTATTGTACGATGTACTATTCCTGAGTTATCCATAGTCTATTAATTACTGCTCCATTATTCACAGCCAAATTCGTCTAACTCTTGTACAAATGTTATTTCCTATTTTATGGTAAGATGTGGTCAATTTGTTTGGTATATAAACTCAGTATGTTTGAAATATAATGATTCATACCGTAGAGGCTGTTCTGAACTTAACTGACTGGTTTAGGCAGAAAGAAGGACCGTTCAGTACTCTAGACTGCTCTTACGGTTTTCGTATGTCACTGTTTCAATCGATAATTCGCTGCTCTCTGATTGGCTGTTTTATCAATTCGTACGTTAAGTGGACATTCACTTGGCAACAAGTTATAGCACAATAATTGTTTAAGTTTTGAAGAATGCAGATATAAACTAAAGCTATGTCGGTTCAAAACTGAAAAATAATTATAGTCTCCATATTTATAAAAGTTTAATTTATAAATGAAAAGAATGAATAAGAGACGACATGACGTAACCAAGTACAGTGACAAGATTCACAAACTGTTCTAATTACAGTACAAAAACAACTGATGAAACTGTTAGTAAATGCTAAAATTCAATAATAATTTGATCGAAATAATGATAATAATAATCAGAAGGCGTTTTGTAGAGATTTAGTATTTTTATAATTGAAATCGTTAGTCGATTAAAGCTAGAGAAACAAAGAAAACCTAGAAGCACTGGACGGCCGTTTAGTCTTATCGCGGGACTCAGCATCGCGCATTCACGACCTCAACTGACGAGATTCGAACCTAAGTCGTACCAGTCTCGCGCCAGAGCACTTGACCGATAGACCAATTACCCGGACGGCATCCAATGGTGTTTATGTCAAACTCCAACCAATCCACGAAGTTGAGCAACCGTTCACCAATTGTCTTCAGTGAGTTCATATCTCACAGCAGACGTTGTTCGAAATCCAATGGTCACTGCTTCTCACTAGAACTCCTGGATTTACCTCTTGAATTCAGTCACTAGTGAGCATATGATTATAATCAGAAGGAGTTTTGTTGAGATTTGGTATTTTCATAGTTGAAAGCGTGAGTTCGGTGTTTCCAGGTTTTTCTTGATGGTCTAGCTTCAATTGGCTCACGCTTTCAACTACGATAATGATAGTATGGGAAGATGTGTTACCAACTCCGCCTGTAGCTCTTCTAGAGTTACTGCTGGTCCCAAGCCTGGGATAAGAAGGAGCGTTGGGCATGGGGTTAGCGACCACATCCCGTAAAAAAGCAAACTCGCTAAAACACGCTAACCAGAAAAAATGATTCAAACCATTTAAACTCTGCCCCAGGATAATCAAAGCATCATTCAGAACAGAGAAGGAGGGGATCACAATGAACGTTATCCAATGTTATGCACCCACCAATGATAGCAACGACGATGATAAAGATCAATTATATGAAAGGCTGCAATCAATTATAGAGAAGTGCTCACGAAAGGACCTCACCATCCTGATGGGAGATCTAAATGCTAAAGTTGGAGTGGACAACACAGGATATGAAGATCTAATTGGACGACGTGGATTAGGAGAGAGAAATGAAAATGGGGAGAAACTTGCAAACCTATGTGCATTCAACAAATTGATTATAGGTGGCAAAATATTCCCACACAAGCTCATACACAAAGCTACATGGATCTCACCGGACCACACAGAGAACCAGATAGATCACATCTGTATCAACAAAAATTCCGAAAATCAATGGAAGATGTGAGAACCCGGAGAGGAGCCGACATAGCTTCAGATCACCACCTGGTTGTGGCCAAGATGAGACTGAAGCTAAAGAAACACTGGACAATTGGACAAGCAGCACTACAAAGGTTCAATACAGCCTTCCTTCGAGATACTGACAAGCTCCATGAATTCAAAATATCTCTCAACAACAGGTTCCAGGCTCTACATGATCTACTGAAAGAACAAGAAACTACTTTGGAGGAAAACTGGAAAGGGATAAAAGAAGCACTAACTTCAACGTGTCAGGAGGTTCTTGGTCCTAAGAAGCATCATCACAAGGAATGGATCTCTATGGGAACCCTGGACAAAATTCGAGAAAGGAAGAACATGAAACTAGCAATTAACAACAGCCGAACACGAGCAGAGAAAGTCAAAGCACAAGCAGACTACGCAGAAGCAAACAGGGAAGTGAAGAAAAGCATTAAAACCGACAAGCAGAAATACATGGGAGAACTAGCAACGACGGCGGAAAAAGCTGCAAGAGAAGGGAATATGAAACAACTATATGATACAACGAAGAAATTGGCAGGGAGATATAGCAAACCAGAGAGACCAGTCAAAGACAAAGAAGGAAAGACAATCACTGAGATTCAAGAACAGAGGAAAAGATGGGCAGAATACTTCGATGAACTGCTGAATAGACCAGCCCTATTGAATCCTCCGAACATCGAAGCAGCCCACACTGTCCTTCCAATAAATGTCACTCCACCAACGATCGAAGAAGTCAAGATGGCCATCAGACAAATCAAAAGTGGGAAGGCGGCAGGACCTGACAATATACCAGCAGAAGCACTGAAGTCAGACATTGAAATAACTGCAAGCATGCTTCACCTTCTATTCAAAAAGATTTGGGAAGAGGAACAAGTGCCAACGGACTGGAAAGAAGGATATCTCATCAAGATACCAAAGAAAGGAGATCTGAGCAAATGTGAGAACTACAGAGATATCAGTTTGTTATCAGTACCAGGAGAAGTTTTCAACAGAGTTCTGCTGAATCGGATGAAAGACGCAGTAGACGCCGAACTTAGGGACCAACAGGCTGGATTCCGTAAGGATAGGTCATGCACAGACCAGATTGCGACACTACGGATCATCGTTGAACAATCAGTTGAGTAGAACTCATCACTATACGTCAACTTCATTGACTATGAGAAGGCGTTTAACAGCGTGGATAGGAGAACATTATGGAAACTTCTTCGACACTATGGAGTTCCTGAAAAGATTGTCAACATTATCCAAAACTCATACGATGAACTACAGTTCAAAGTGGTGCATGGAGGACAGCTGACAGACGCATTTCCAGTAAGGACCGGAGTCAGACAAGGCTGTCTACTATCCCCATTCCTCTTCCTTCTAGTGATTGACTGGATTATGAAGAATTCGACATCTGAAGGGAAATACGGAATACAATGGACAGCTCAGAATCAATTAGATGATTTGGACTTCGCAGATGATCTAGCCCTTCTCTCTCATACACACGAACAAATGCAGATGAAGACAGCAAATGTAGCAGCAGCCTCCGCATCGATAGGCCTCCACATTCACAAAGGAAAAAGCAAGATTCGCAAATGCAACACGGAGAACACCGACCCAATCACACTTGATGGCGAAACTCTGGAAGAGGTGGAAACATTCAAGTACCTGGGGAGCATCGTTGATAAACAAGGAGGATCGGATGCAGATGTAAAGGCAAGGATTGACAAAGCAAGGGCAGCATTTCTACAATTGCAGAACATATGGAACTCAAAACAACTCTCAACCAATTTCAAGGTGAGAATCTTTAATACGAACGTCAAGACAGTCCTACTGTACGGAGCTGAAACGTGGAGAACTACTACGGCCATCATCAGGAAGGTACAAGTATTTTTAAACAGTTGCCTAAGCAAAATACTCAATATTGGGTGGCCGGATACTATCGGCAACAGAGTTTTGTGGGAGAGAACAAACCAGCTTACAGCTTAAGAGGAAATTAGGAAAACACGTTAGAAGTGGATCGAACGTACATTGAGGAAATCACCAGACTGCATCACGAGGCAAGCGCTAACTTGGAATCTGGAAGTGAAGTGGAAAAGAGGGAGACCAAAGAACACATTACTTTGGGAAATATAAGCAGATATGAAAAGGATGAATGTTAACTGGAAAGAACTGGAAGGGGTTGCTCAGGACAGGGTTGGATGGAGAATGCTTGTGGGCGGCCCATGCTCCTCCACGAGATATAACAGGCGTAAGTAAGTAAGTAAGTAAGTAAGTAAGTAAAATGTGTTACCATGTATGATTTTCATTCGTTTGTAAACCAGTTCAAATATAACATGAATTTCTTCCTACATTCTAGATTGATATCATAATGCTCTCTTGATGACAATCTTTTATTACAACAGAGGATATGTCATATGCGATTCTCTATTATTTTACTAATTCTAGCAATAGTAGTTCAATACATTGTTGGGATGATCCGGCAAATTCCTGGCAATACACATGACAAGTTCAGGAAACATTAAGAAGCATTTGATCCAATCAGCATTTGATTAGAAGTCTTGCTAGAAGTATCGCGAAAATGAAAAGTCACATGTAGAGGTTCTGAGTGGCTGATTACTACACTGCAACTATGTTTAGTAGAATTCTAGAATATTCTGTAAAACCCAAGGACTTCTAAAATACTATAAAAATCCTATATTTTCTGTACATAAACGAACCTTTGGGGTAAAGTGCTTCCCGCATATTTTGTGCCTTTTCTCTCGTGTTCAAGTCACTGTGTAGTTCTAGCTTGGGGGTACAAGACAAGCTAAGGATCTGAGTATAGCGTTAAATGAACGAGACTTATCATGCATAATATTAAGCTTATAAGTACTCTGTAGTGATTCACATTTTTACTCTACAAAATTGAGAACCATTTGATTACTATGATATAAACGACTCTTGAAGGCTATACAAACATGTCATTTTACTCTACTTAATAATCACACGATAGTAATTATAGTAAATGATGGGCGATAAAACCTTTAACCGTAACACTGATTAAGTCAGATTTAAATTTCATAGAAACTGTCAGTCTTCTCAAGATTGTAGAGTTCCTTTGCTTAACAGTAACATCTAATACATATCTTGATTTAGGGTGTCATGACCCTCACTCTCCTCTATAGGAAACATAATTCCTTCATTTCCTAATATCTCTAAAGCAACGCTGAAAAGGTATGTATATTTAACAAAAAGGCGAATCAACCAGTCTGTTTTTAATGAAAATTTCATATGTGATAATATAATAGAGATTTTGTTTGGTCCCAATAAATCAGTAAAACAGACTTCGAAATATCATTTCTGTTCTTACTTACTTACGCCTGTTACTCCCAATGGAGCATAAGCCACCGACCAGCATTCTCCAACCCACTCTGTCCCGGGCCTTCCCTTCTAGTTCTATCCAGTTGTTGTTCATTATTGTCATATCTGTCTCCATTTATCGACGTAATATGTCGATGTAATATGGTCTTCCTCTTCACCTTTAACCTTCAAGATCACATGTGAGGGCTTGCCTTGTGACGCAGTATTGCGTTATCCTCGGTGGAGTTTTATATGTTAACTGTTGAGGTGTCTTATATTAGTATGAGAGAGCCGTTTAAGGTTCATTGCTTTTCCATGATTGTACACTTGACATTCATTCAATTATAATTGAAGGCAATTCCTGTTTGTATTAAAACATTATTCATTTCTATTGTCAGTTCTACTTTACTAAACCCTGGAACTATGTTTTATATAGACTAACAAGACGATTTATTCAGTCAAATTCATTTTGTTCTTTAAAATTCTCAAGTCATTTTTGGCGTGCGACTATTAATCAGGTTCAAGAAAAAGAATAACTTTTGACCCCCGAAATTTGATCATTTATGTTGCGTGAGATTATTCAACTTGATTGTGATAAGTTAATGTTGAAACAAACTTACTTCAAAGTGTAATCTGTCGAAAAGAGTAAGCATTCACAAATTTTAAACTTTAGTATTGAGTATTTTATCAAAACTCCGCCTGTAACTGGGGGGCAAAATCCGACTCACACGTCCTCGTCATGCCTCCTGGATCATGGGACTGCTTCCATGAGCTAACGTGAGCGGTTAATAGAGGGTGGTGTAGATGGGACTAATCACCCACCCTTCCTATACCCAAAATTCGATTATGAGTGCTATAAGGAATCATTGCATAGCTACTGAGAGTGCAAAAAAGAGAGAGAGAAAAAAATAAAATAAAATAAGTTTGCCCGAACAAAAACAAAATGAAAAAAACAAAAAAGTGTTTGTGTGAGTGTTATGTAATGGTTCCTCGTGGCATGCAGAAACAGCTATCTCACCCCGGTAGTTGTGCCGTGCTGTAGCACTCTTCTCCAGAACGGCCTACTAGGCTTCACCATTCCATATGGCCGCCTGTAACTATTCTAGGGTTACTGTCGGTCACATAACAACTAGACCATTGAACCGGCCGGCATCCGATGGTGTTTATGTCTAACTCCAACCAATCCACGAAAATGAGCAACCGTTCACCAATTGTCTTCAGTGAGTTCATATCTCACAACAAACATAGTTTGAACTCCACTGGTCACTGCTTCTCACTAAAACTCCTGGATTTACCTCTCAAAGTCAGTCATTATTAATAGAAATGGTAAAATTTCATTACTTTCAACATTTCTCAAATATTTATGTTTAGTTATTCATTTTATAAGTTTAATTATTCAGTGTCATTCACCTTGTTTTATCTATCAATTCCATCTGTTATAATTGATCACATGTCCCTAACAGCATTGAATATTCTATCTTGTTCAATACTTAAATCTGAAGTATTTTTAACGACATTTACAGGTCAAAATAGTTTTAATTTCAACAGTTATATAACTAATTTTATATGTTTTAAGAAATCAGATACAAAATTTATGGTTCATTCACATTATAAAAAATTGGAAAAGAAACATTATGAGCAAATATGGATGGCGGCTAGCAAGGGGATCCAGGTCAAGCGTTTCGTCCTGTTAGGGACTCATCAGCTTAATGTACCTACTTATAATGCTTGTGACTTAAGACAGTATTGTGTTATATCCCGATAATAATAGTGAATGGTAACTTTGAGATCCATTGATCGACCAATATTATGCATATACTTTTTATCGTATATTTGCTAAATAACTAAACTACTCACATTCATGTTCCCTTTATTATAGACTTTATTTTGACCAATAGACTGTTATTATAGGATTTACCATTCTTGAGTTATCCATAGTCTATTAATTGCTGTCTCCCACATTCACAGACACATTTGACTAAATCTTGTACAAATGTTATTTTCTATTTTAATGGTATGATGTGGTCAGTTTGTTTGGTATATAAACTCAGTATGTTTGAAATACAATGATTCATACAGCAGAGACTGGACTTAACTGGCTGGGCTAGGCAGAAAGCAGGATCGATAAGTACTCTAGACTGCTCTTACGGTTTTCGTGTGTCACTGTTCTAATCGATAATTCGCCGCTCTATGACTTGCGGTTTTATCACATCATACGTTAGCAAGGCATCTACTGGGCCACAAGATATAACATATCGTGATACAGGATGAACATATACCAATAAGAGGCTGGTCAATTGTAATCCTTAACATTAGTGGTAAGCTTCAAATAAACAATACAAAATGAATTTAAGAACAGTTACAGAACATTGAGCCTTAAAATTTTGTTGAAAGTTCTTCTTGGATTTCAGACTTTTAATATGACATAAGATGTGATCAATTTAGTCTGTTTCTCTCTAGACAGTTGAGAGAGATATTAGCTAAAAAAATTCATACTGGTAATTAAATTTTATCTCTATGCTATATTACATAATCCATTGAACTATGGTAATTTCTACTTGGGTAGTTTAACACAATGAATTAATTAGTTGAAGTATGATCATTTGTTCATTTATCATTCGTTATGCATCTGTTCTTATTCAATATGTTTAATGAAATGTTAAGGCAACCTAAAACTATCCGTTTTCCATCTTATAGTTTAGTGTTGTGTACAAGTATATTTTCTGAGTTCTTTGTACTTCACTTACAACTCTGTAAAATTGAACAGTATCACTGATAAAAATGTCAATGGATACCATTGAGCTTACTTACTTACTCCTGTTACTCCCAATGGACCAGCATTCTCCAACCCACTCACCATAGGGCTACTGTTAATTTATTTCTAAAATGTTGCTACTAATTAACTAAATAATAGATAACTTCTTGTATTTGTAAAGGTCAAACACAATAATCTATTTGATAGTTACGAAGCTTTAGAAATTCAAAATGACTTAATAACTTACGTAGTTGCACTCATTAGGATCATGGATATTTCATTAAATGCCGTAGTTGCGCCCTCCCCTGTCATCATTAACACACAGTTCCAAAAGTGGATAGTTCTCTTTAAGTCCGTAAATTTAGAGGTCAATTCTTAACCGACCTATTCCAAACCTAATCAGTTTTTCCCGTTATCTGTTGTCGTTATGATGGATAGATTACACACGTATCAATCAATTTTATTGACATTTGAAAGGTCCGTAACAGACCTTACTGCCGCTGAGCTTAGTAATATTATCCAAATGTTACCAGAGTATTCAACATGCATAACCAAAGCTGTATAAAGTTAGTTTTATAATATGCACTTATGGGCCAGGGTAATCTTGTACTGGATTTCAGGAGAACCAGACACCATCCAGACGTTCACGCGGTAACCCAATAAGTACAGCTCAATCCCGCTTAACAGAAGAGCCAGACATTGCCCAGGCTTAGACCAAGTAGTACAGCTCAATCCTGCCCTATATGAGAACCAGACACTATAAAGGCTTCAACGCTACAATTCGAACAGCTCAGCCCAATCCTGTGGCACAACCACACAGGTACCAAACACCCTGAATAAAGTTGGATCAGTTATAATATAGTCATCTGTTTCTCACAGATTAGAGGATAATAGCAAGTATCCGTTCTAGAATTACTACAATCATCGATTAAGTGTTTATAATCTATTAAATCATAGTTCACTAAATTCTCTACCAAAAGTTTGTGCTGATAATATCGTTCAGAAGAACGATGGAAGCTCCACGATCAAACCATCCAGCTCAGAAAACAAAACTACATCCAAAACTTGATTCTCTCTATTTTATCAGATTAAATGATTGAAATCATCAGTTAATTGAATCTAGACCACCATGGAAAACATGGAAGCACTTGACGGCCATTTCATTTTATTATGGGACTCCTCAACAGTGCGCATCCACAATCCCGCTTCAGGAGATTCGAACCCGAGACCTACTAGTCTCGTGCCAGAGCATTAACATTTACACCGTTGGATGCCGGCTCAGTGGTCTAGTGGTTAAGTGCTCGTGCGCGAGACTCATAGGTCCTGGGTTCGTATCTCTTGATTCGAGATCGTAGATGTGCGCTGCCGAGGAGCCCCATGTCTTGGGACGAAATGGTCGTCCAGTGCTTCCAGGTTTTCCATGGTGGTCTAGCTTTAATCGACTCATGATTTCAACTATGAAAATACTGAAATCTCCACAAAACCCCCTTCAAATTAAATGAGATATTTACAAAAATATAGATAACTTTATAAATAGACTTATACACTGGATAGATCCATTTCATTTTGTTATATTTTTCAATTATTATTATTTAACCAACTGCTTGTAACCATAAGAACAAACAAACCTCATTTTTATAAAATTCCCAAATCAATTAACCTTGATTTTAGAATAATTTTTGTTTTGTTTTGTATTTATTTACTTATTTCCGTTAAACATTAATAATTAACAGAATAAAGGGGGGGAGGTTTTTTTATTGCTTTTACCCTATCTTGTTTACAAGTTTAGTATTAATTGTTTATTAAAGACTTAAGTTGGAGACTAGAATCTCCCTGTGGATACAAATGTACATATATATGTGTGTGTGAGTGTCAGTATTATGTTTATATACATACATGTGCTTATGTATATCTTTAATAAAGTCTATAAGATTATAATAACAGGTAAAATTTTGACAAGTATAATAAACTACTGAAATGAGAAACAGAAAAGTAGTGAATAGGGGAATAAAAAAAGAATTTTTCCTTTCTCTGGAAATTAACATATATGTATATGAAATGATAATAACAGTTAATTGTATGAAGATGAAAAAGAAGTTAGACTTTCAAAAATATTCTACTTTGAAATTACTGTTCATAGAAGGGGTTTTTGGGGATATTATAGTAATTTAAATAGTTGAGATCATTAACCAATTGAAGCTAGTTCATCATGGAAAGCCTGGAAGCACTAGACGGCTGTTTCGTCCTATTTTAGGACTGCTCAGCAATGTACATCTATGATCGTGCCTCATGAGATTTGAACCCAGGACCTATCCCCCTTCCAGCCATAGGAACACGGTGAAGCCTAGTAGGCCCTTCTGGAGAAGAGTGCTACATAAAAGCACGACACAACTACCGGGGTGGGATAGCTGTTTTGAGCTGCTTACGCAGAACCATTACATAACACTCACATTGGGTTGTTTTTTGTTTTGTTTTTGGGTAGATTTATTTTTTTCACCATCCTTTTGAACGCTCAATAGTTATGCAATGACTTTTTGTACCATTCGTAATCGTTTGCGGGTACATGTAGAGTGGTTGATTTGGCCGATATCCACCACCCACATTACCGCTCTCGTTAGTACATGGGATGGTTGCCATGATCCACGAGGCAAGATGAGGATATGTGAATCGGATTTGGCCTCACTCAGGACCTATCGGTCTGATATTATGCTCACTAGTGATTGGTTTCAAGAGGTATATCCCAGAGATCTAGTGAGAAGCCATGACCAGTGGATTTCACACGGACCTTTTGTGAGATGGTAACTCACTGAAAACAATGGAGCATGTGTCGCTCAATTTCGCGGATTATTTGAAGTTAAACTCTCGCGCGCGAGACGGATAGGTCCTAGGTTTGAGTCTCGCGAAGTGGGATCGTAGATGCGCACTGCTGTGCAGTACCACAATGGAACGAAACGACCGTTCAGTGCTTCCAGGTTTTCCATGCTGGTCTAGCTTCAATTCACTCATGATCTCAACTAATAAAATTATTGTTTATAGATTTATTGCATAATTATCAGATATTTAAAGCATTATGTTGTTATCATAATGTAATGAAAAGTTTTCATTTAACCTATAAACTGTTGTTACATGTCGTGTTATTCTAGATTGATCATTGATTAATTGTTTACTTCTTGTTATGTTTTTGTATCACTTAAGATAGAATCCTGCATACACTATAATGTCTTATTTGTGTTGCTTTGCAATCATCTATTTTTTCTATGTTTACGAATGAGCTTCAAATTAAAATGAAGAGTAGAATAGAGAAGATATCATGTTGGTAAATTCACTTTTTGAATGGACACAGGGTTAGAAGGTGCTCGAGGACAGGCAGAAGTTAAAATCAGGTTCGTTGTTAATTCTTTACCGTGCTATTGGCAAAGTAGAAGGTTACTTATCCAAAAGGTATAGGTTAGTAGATTAATTATTCAACTGGAAAATACACCAAGTAATACGATAAGAATCCCAATAATAGGAAGCCCGAAACTATTCTAATACATAGGCAAAAATGGATATTGGCTAGCATTAAAATCCAGGATACGCATTTCGTTCTGTTTGGGATTCATCAGCTGAACGTACCTGCATCCAAGAGTTGATGTTCATTTTTGGACTTGAAACCCATACTCTTCCCTTCAAAAGCCATCATGTTTTCCACTTTGCTACTGAGCTCAGATAGTCATCAACGTGGGGGTGGGGTGAAGTTTAATTCATTTCCCTATTGGTTGTTTGAATATTCTCATTGATGTGTTAGGACTGCAGTTGATCAACCTCTTATTTGCATATGTACATTCTGTGTGGATTACTTTGATATTGCCTTAGATCATGAGCACTATAAACAGAGATGCATCCAACACCACTATCCGAACATTCGATTTAAAAATGAATTGAAATTTGATCCATTTCACAAGCTAGTGTCTATCTAGACTCAGTAACAAAGTGCACAACACGATGACATTTGAGGTGGAAGGCACTGAGTTTCAGTCCCGGAATGAACCCAGGTTGTAGTAATCCAATCATATACATACTCACTGTAATTCAAACATTTTTGTCAGTCTCACTGAACACATGTCTGAACCTTAATCTTTATATATCTTCACATCGGCTGTTAACTCAAACAATTATTAAGCCAATTATATAGGGTGTACAATTCGGCAAGTTCGTCAACGAATAACAGAACACCATCCGTCGTGGTTGACCAAAGGACAGGTAAAGGGGATTAAGAGTTCTATTCTCGCTCACTTGGTGGACACAGGTCATCAGGTTGAACTGAATAAAACTTTTAAGGTTATCCATCATATTCCATCAAATTTTCTACATGGTTTACGAGCTCGTCTACTGCTCATAGCTGAAGCCATCGCAATTCATATTCACAAACCGAACCTTTGTATCCAAAAGAAGTTTGTACAACCACTCTCGCTACCTTGGCCATCGGTATAGCGGAGTTTGTAGCATAATTTCGGTTAATAATTATCTTATTCCTTCCATTTTTTGCATTTTACTTATTCTCTTCATTCGTCTCTTGGTTCTTACATAACTACTATATTACTGACCATTCATCAAAATATTTTGTTAGTTCTTTCTTCTCCTTTTTTTTATATATTATGCAACGTAGCAACTGATTGATTTTCGTACAATAACTTTGATTAGTATCAATCCTTCTCTTTCAATTAATGTTAGTTTATAATCGATTATTATTATTATTAATTATTACGTAACGTATCTACTCTGTGAGCGTTATTTCATTATTGTAAATCATATATGTATATTAGTGTAGAGCCATGATGAAAAACTAATTGAAAAGAAATTTCTTCGCTCGATTCGTTCCTTTTTAATTATTAATTGTACACACATGTCGATCAACGCTAATAAAACACACATAAGTGCTAACACATTTTACTCCCTCATTTTCCGGTATGCTTGCCTATTTTGAATCTTCATCGACTGAGATGGTTAGGCCACGTGTTACGTATGCCTGAACACCGGTTACCACGATGCGCTATACTGACTAGTGTAGGGTATGGTTGGAAAAGACTTAAGGGCGGCCAAACCAAAACGTGGCATCATTGCTTGAGATCACTAACTTCTAGTCTGAGCCATGTTGGCAGATGCAGACTACCTGGTTGGGGTCCTCGTGACTATCGTAACCAATGGTTGGAGACTCTAGGTAACATGGCTCAGAATCGATCACAATGGCATAGATGTGATTAAAATTGCTTCATATCTGTCTTTCTTCCTGCACTATATCCTTATATACAACCTATCTTTTATATAATACCATCACTAAATTAACTACTTCTATGAATCCGGTGTTCATCTTGTTGTGCTAACGAGGTATGGCAACTACGTTCTACGTTCTACGTTGTAGCTGACTGACTGACTGGCTATTTTGCAGTTTCTTTTAATTGTTCACAATACACACTATCCTAGCAACTGGTGTTCTGGCTTCTAAATATTCGCGAGTAAAAATGATGGTGATACTAGGAGAATTGGCCTACAAAAATATACGGGACATGATGTTTTGGAGTCATACTGAGAAATCGACTTATACAAGGTTTATCCAGTTGATGAGTTTCATATGAGACCAAACGCGCTATCTGAAACTCATTATTATCTATTATATAATATATAAACAAGTGAGGTTAGTATCAAGAGATGATAGTATCATTTAATTCATAGCTAGTTTATGCTATTATAACATCTATTAACAGACTTTTCAGATTATTTTCTTACTGATTACTCTAGCATACTGTGCTTACTTACTTACTTACGCCTGTTACCCCAATGGAACATAGGCCGCCGACCAGCATTCTCCAAAACCACTATGCTACAAACGATAAATTGTTATTTATTGAACAATTAATACCAATTATCATTGTTGTTTAAAATTCAGTGAGTTAGTATACAATGTCGTTCACATAACATATGAATATTTAAAATACACATCTGAAACTTGAGAGGCGATGTTACATTTATTCACAGACCAATGTCTGCTGAAGTTGCTGGATGTTATATTCTAGTGAACACATAAATACATGTAATTTCCGGGACCTATTAATGATCTATTATTCTATATATTCTCTTATTGTTTAACTATTCAGTAATTAGATTGTGTGTATCTGGCTTGATCTTGTGTAAACATTATTTTCTATTTTATGGCGTGATGCGATGTCTGTCTAGTATATAAACCAAGTATGCTTGGAATAAATGGTTTGCATAGCAGAAGGTGTAATTGGTGTTCTGAACTCAACTGGAAGTGCTAGACGGATAAAGGACCAATAAGACGCTAGGCTGCTCACACCGGTCAAACGTCATTGTTTTGGCACAGTGCTAAGATTGCATAAATCTTATTTTGATTGGTGGACAATTCACGTGATAATAAGCTGGCTATAAGTTCACAACAAATTGATGACGGCTCTTTTTTAATTCATAACATTGGATATTAAATTCAGATTGTTTTAACTCTTTTTGTTAGCATCAGTAGTCTATTCTGTAATGAGCTAGCATTTAAACATGTTTCTGTTGGAAAGCCATTAAGAAAAGTGTGAACACAGGCATCACACGAAAGAAGTCCAGATTACATCAGTATTCAGCGATCTGAACTGTTATTAATTGAATTCATGAGTCGATGTAAGTTGGACCATCACTGAAAACCTGGAAGTACTGGAAGGCCATTTCGTCCTAGTATGGGACTCCTCAGCAGTTAGCATCCACGATCTCATATTCTGCAAAAACCCCATTCTGATCATAATCTGAATCTTACCAAAAAACTTCTACTACATTCTATGACTTTTATCAAAATGCTATATTTCAGAATTTGTATAGAACAATTTGTAGAGATCACAGCATTTTTATAACACAAACCTCCAACTAATCTTGGATAGACCAATAGTGAAAACCAGGTGTCATTAAACAGCTATTTCGTTCTTATATTGGACTTCTCAGCTATGCGCACTCACAATCCAACTAGGGATTACAACCAGGAACTTCAGTTATGGTTTTGAATGAAATAAGACATGTACACAGTTGGATGATAACTTACTGGGCTAGAGGCTGATCTTCCACGTATGAGACTCAAAGTCCTCATTACACAGAATTCACAAATTAATTATGACCCAATTGTTATAACATAATCCTTTATTCGCTATCACATTGGACAAATTTAGAGGATTCAAGTTACAAACATACAGATGTAGCGACTTCTACATACCAACCCTAAAAAACGTCGTATAGAACGTTATTATAATTATTTATATAGTCGAAATCATTATTGGTCATAGTGTGGCTTCCTTCAGCTTCTGTCTGAACATTTTAACACAACTTACAACGAAGGCTAATTACAATCATCCTATGTCAGTAAATAGATATCAGCATACAAATTTCACCCTGCAATATTTTAAATTGAACTAGACGGGAACAAAGGACCTGTTACTTGAAAGTTGAACGCTTTAACTGCTACAATGTTTAATCAATTATTGATATTTAAATTCACTTAGTATTTTTTGTTTGAATCTTCCCATTGATCTTTTAGGACTGCAACTGATGAGTCTCTAATTGATATATGTGCATACTATGTGTATTGCCTCGATATAGCCTAAATTCACAAGCATGGTAAGCAAAGAAGGATAGTGACTAGCATTGGAATCCAGGATACGCGTTTCGTCCTATTTAGGACTCGTCAGCTGAATGTACCTGTATCTCAGAGTTGATGTTCACTCTGGGACTTGAACTCAGTGCTGTTCGCTTCAAACTCCATCACGTTATACACTCAGCCACTGAGTCCTGTGTGAGAATGTGAGACCCTAAATTATATCACTGTTGTACCTTATGTTTTAAATTATCTACATCGTACAACATAATACAAAATGTATCCTTGATATTATTGTTACAATATTCAATATGCTCTATTCAATAGTCTCCATGGAATGATACTAATCGCAAATACAGATGTACGTTTACAGCCAATGTGTTAACAGTTAAAAACATACCACATATTTTGATTAATCCTTCAGAATCTATGTTTACTAGCGAATTCTTAATCTCGTTTACATATCAGACAGATTAGTTATTTCAATCATTTTGTTCCCTTGATAATTTAAGATATAGAATAAAAAAATTGTTCTTTTCATAGCGCTTATTTAATTGTAAATAGCCTAAAGCAATTATAATCATTATGAGCAACTAACTAACGAAATATGATCAAGTTTGAAGACAGAATAAGTGTAATAAACTTTTCAGTATATTACAATGTCTAGAAATTGAAAACAATTGGGATTAGAATAAGTTGCCCGAAACACATTCAGCGTTTGCTTACTTACTTACTTACTTACACCTGTTACTCCCAATGGAGTATAGGCTGCCGACCAGCTTTCTCCAATTTGTTTATATTGATGAAAATAATTTACATCAATGGATATCACTAAAACAAAATGTCAACAATTGAATAACGATAGACAGAGATAGGAAATAGCTAGCAGTGGAATCCAGGACGTGCGTTTCGTCCTATTTCGCCATCGTAATATGGATATACCTGAATCCCAGAGTTGATGTTGTTGGGGTGATCCAGAAAACTTCTAGCAAAAGACCATAAAGGCTCAGTAAACATTAAGAAGCATTTTATCCAATCAGCGTTCACTAGACGTTTTGCTAGATACATCACGAAAGTGAAAAGTCACATGTAGAGTTTCTGATTGGCTGAATAATACACATAGTAATATATATAGTAGCATTCCAGAATTTTCAGGAAAACTCAAGGACTTCTAAAGTACTGTAAAATCCCTATATATTCTGTACATAAATGAACGTTTGGAGTAAACTGCTTCTCGTATATTTGGCGCCTTTGTCCTCATGTACAAGTTGCTGCGTAGATTTGGCTTAAGGGTTAGAATAGTTTAGGAACCGAGCATAGAGTTCAATTAGCAAGACTTATGAGATGCTCACTCCGGGACTCGAACTCAGTACCTTTCGCTCTAAAGGCCATATCAGATACATCCACCAAACGAGTCCCAAATAGGGTAAATCTCACGTTCTGAATCCTACTGCTAGTTGCCATCCATCTTCGCTTATAATGCTTGTGACTTAAGACAATATCAATGCAATCATCATAGGATGCACATATGTCAATAAGGGACTGATCAATTTCAGTTCTAAACGTCATTATGAAGATTCAAACAACCAATAGAAATATAAATTGAATAGCTAGTAATTTAATTCACTTTTGTTGTTGAGCAACGTCAATAATAAAAATATTATATCTGTAAACATAAAATTAGACTTTGAGACGTTTCGTGACTCAATTTAAGCCATCTCTTCAGAGAATGAAAAAAAAATCTTTATATTAGCTTTTCTTAAGCATAAATAATCTCATAAATTTAATGGTAAATGTTTCTCCGTTTTATTTTAAGGAATTATTTTATGGGTTGAATAAATTGGTTCTTTATTTAGACTGCCTATTGATAGATACTTTATTCATATGAAGTTGTGGTTAAGTGGTTGTTGAATATCCCCTTTCAACTATCAGTTCATTTTTTGAACACACATTCACTACACTTTGATTGAATGTGTGGTATCACTAACCCTAGAAGTTAAGGCTTGAAGTCAACTATCTGATTTTGTATTTATTAAATGAATTCAATTAAATTAATGAATGCCATTCTCAGAGAAATTGAATTATTTCAGACTATATAAACCAGTTACTCCGTGCTAAACAAAGATAAAATATAAATTACCTTTGTAAGCAAATATGGATAATGGCTAACAATGGGATCCAGGATGCACGTTTCGTCCTGTTTGGGACTTGTCAGCTGGATGTACGAGCATCTCAGAGTTGATTTTCACTCTAAGATCCGAACCTAGTACTTTTCGCTTGAAACGTCATCATGTTTTCCACTCAGCTACTGAGTCTTGATAGGCACTTGCTTGTGCAATGGGGTGAATTTAAAATTCACATAGTATTGTTTTGTTTGAATCTTCCCATTGATGTTTAGGACTGCAATTGATCAGTCATATGTGGCATATGTGCATACTGTACGCATCCATCTTTGCTTACAATGCTTGTGAATTAGGGCTATATTGAGGCAATACGGATAGCATGCACATATTTTAATATGAGACTGATCACAAATGTAGTCCTAAACATCAATGAGAAGATTCAAACAAAACAATACCAAATGAATATAAATTACCTTTATAAATGTCATTGATTAGATACACAATTGAATCAAATGATATTAGAAATACAAACCAATGAATGTAAACTCAGTGGGCCGAAAGCAATGTCATAGTTTGATCAATAGTAGTGTTATACCCCTGAAAAGTTACAAATAAAGACGAACTGATTGTTAAGTGCTAACTGGTTTTCAATGGTTGTCTATGACATACATCTCAGTGATATACGTGCAGAAACAAGTATACTATTCATCGATAGTCTACAAATCGTCATTATGAACTTAAAACTGAAATCAGATCATCCGAAGGAAATGTATTTCTTCAACGATCCATTTAAAATCTTGTTCCAAAAACATTTAAATATCTTAAAAATCAATCATGAAACAACAACTATTCCAATCTTAAAGTGATCAATCCTTCTTAGTTCACATAGTATTTGTTTGTTTGTTTGTTTGCTTGATTTAGTTCCTTGAATAACAACAACAACAACAACAAATGTTGTTGACAAAAATCTTATCTCAATATTTTTTTATATGTCCTATATTAGTAACTTGTTTCATTTATGATAACCAATTAATCAATTGATGTTAACGATGATTAAAATGAATCCCTGAGGGTTATATACAATAATTGAGTTAAAAAAAAATTTGATGGATTTAGAAAATCACAAATTATATATAAATTTGTTTTCAGAAAAGAGTTCTATGGAGATTTTAGTGAATTTATATAGTTGAAATCAAGAGTCAATTGAAGATAGACCATCATGGAAAACCTGGAAGCATTGAATGGCCGTTTCATCCGAATGTTGGACTCCTCAGTAGTGCGCATCCACGATCTCGCCTCGCGAGATTCGAAATCAGGATCTATCAGTCTCACGTGCGAGCGCTTAACCATTGGTGAATGGTTGCTCAATTTCATGAGTTGGTTGAAGAGAGACATTAACACCGTTGTAAGCTAGTTCAGTGGTCTGGTGATTAACCGCTCGCGCGCGAGACTGATAGGTCTTGTGTTCGAATCCTGCGAATCGAGGTCGTATTGCTGAGGAGTCCCACAATAAGACGAGTTGGCCGTCCAGTGCTTCCAGGTTTTCCATGGTGGTATATTTTCAATTGACTTATGAATTCAACCACATAAATTTGTTCTTTAATGGTACAATGCTAAAAAGTTGAGAGTTTTGAAGTTTATACGGACATCTAAAGTATATTATATTGAAGCTTCTGGATTTATCCCTGCCTGTTTCATGAGGGTTTACTACTGAGAAACCCTGAAATAGAACAAAATGTCAATCAAATTCTGTTGAGGTCCCCTAGTCCCCCGGTTAGTTTCTTGAAATCAACATGAAGTTTTTCGGCCATCGTAGTAGTGTATCGGAAATCAATAATCAAATAGGAAACTAAATAATTACACCAAAATTAGGAAAAATATCTAAATCAGTAAAGACAATGTATTCTAACAGTAACAGTTTGTTTATTTCTTTCTAATTGTCATTTTAAGCCCGGCTTTTTATTACGTGAATTATTCACCAATCCAAATACGACTTGTCTAATCTTAGCACTGTGCCAAACCAATGACGTTCGAGTGGTATGAACACCCTATCGTCCGTATTGGTCCTTTGCCCGCCCAGTCCTTCCAGTTGAGTCCAGAACACAAATTACAGCTTCTGCTATGCTAATCATTTGTTTGATGTATACTTGGTTTCTATATCAGAAAATAATATTTGTGCAAGATCAAGCCAAAATGTCGCTGTGAACATGGGACACAGTAATCAATAAACTGTGTATAATTTAAGAACAGTAAATCGTATAATAATAATCTGTAGGTCAAAATGAACCTTATAATAAGATGGATATAGATACAAGCAATCTAATTACTGAATAGTCATACAATAAGAATATTTATAGAACATTAGTCCATTAATAGATCTCAGAAGTTACCCGTACTTTAATCTTCACTAGGATACAACGTTATTATTATTACTGCTATTATGTATATAACCATGTATGCTTGATCACATGTGACAGCCCACGCACGTATCTGTCTCTAGCTTAAATGTTAGTCGTTTAAATATGGCTTGATGAATCATTAGTTTTCCCATATCTATGTACTAGAATCTCATTAATTGTTTCGCTTCGATTCCATTTGACTCTGAATCCGCCTCAGTACCTACTCGCTCTCAGATATTAGCCTTCCTTCACAAATTTTCTTGATGAATTTGTAACTCTATTATATGTGCTATGTAGTTGGCACTTCTTGTCGCCTTCTGAATTCACACATAGTTAGGATTTATTTATCAACAGTTATCAGAGTGATTGATAAACGTTACCAACAGAAATATCTCGAAATCAAACCACTCCAAACTCTTGAAGAAATGTCCGGCCTTTCACTAATAATATGAAACTGTCTTCATTCGAAAATATGATAATGTACACATTTCAAAAGGAATAAAGTTTATAAATACCCATAAATTTTGAATAACATTCAAAATACCTAAACTGTAACATCATTGCAAGTAAAGATAGACAGTGGCTAGCAGTGGAATCCAGGACGCGCGTTTCCTCCTATTTGGGACTTGTCAGCTGGATGTTCACTCTGAGACTCGAACCCAGTACCTTTTGCTTCAAGCGCATCCACTCAACTACTGAGCCCTGATAGCCACTTGCTTGTGCAATGGGGTGAAATTTAAATTCACTTAGTATCGTTTGTTTGAATCTTCCCATTGATGCAAGTACATCCAGCTGATGAGACTCAAATAGGACGAAATGCGCATCCTGGATTCCACTGCTAGCCACTATCCATCTTTGCTTACGACGCCTGTGAATTAACGATATATCAAGGCAATCCGCACAGTATGCACATATGCCAATTAGAGACTGACCAAATGCCGTCGTAGACATCAATGGGAAGATTCAAACAAACAGTACTAAGTAAATGTAATGTCTTTTAAAGTTGAAATCATGAGTCAATTGAAGCTAGACCACCATCGAAAACCTGGAAGCACCGGACGGCCGTTTCGTCCCATTATGGGACTCCTCAGCAGTGCGCATCTACGAACACGCTCTCGCGAGATTCGAACCCAGGACCTATCAGTCTCGAGCCAAAGCCCTTAACTGAAGACAATTGGTGAACGGTTGCTCAGCTCCGTGAATCAGTTGAAGTTAGACATTAACACCGTTGGATGCCAGCTCAGTGGTCTATCGGTTAAGGGCTCTGGCGCGAGACTGGTAGGTCCTGGGATCGAATCTTGCGAGAGCGTGTTCGTGGATGTGCACTGCTGGGGAGTCCCATAATGGGACGAAACGGCCGTCCAGTGCTTCCAGGTTTTCGATGGTGGTCCAGCTTCAATTGACTCATGATCTCAACTTTGAAAAATACTGAAATCTCCACAAATCCCCTTCTGAATCTAATATCATTTTTTACATTCTTTTTGCTTATCTAATTCTACTTGCTGTAAATTGCATTATTTCGGGAATTCCTAGTTTGTACAATAATTCAAATACTTCTAATTATCATACTGGCGTCGTGACTAACTCAAATCTTGGACAGTTGGATATTAATTCAAGTGCGGATGACTTCGAAGACTACATGGAACGGTTCAAAATTTTGAATAACTTTCAAAATACCTAAGCCGTAATATCATTCTTTACTTGTGTGTTGCTCTTTTTTTCAAAAAAAAACAAACTTGTTTTTCTAATATAATCAAGTTCATTGTTATTTACAAATAGATCTATGTGTATGTGTTTTGTTTTAATTGCCCTCAAGGCATTGATTGATTCCTTGATTATTTCACATCAATGGAATTTTGAAATGTGCATCCAACATTATCTGTTCCCTTCTTCATTATCTGTATATATACAACTATCAAAAGCAGGATACAATAAAGTTAGATTGAAACAATATCTGTAAATGACATGTGTTGAAAATTTAATTGTTTATTTTTTTTTGTTTTACCATTTAAGTAGTATCGTTTCATTTTTTGTTTGTTTGTTAAATCAAGTTGACAGAAAAGAAAACTCTTCATTATTCATAATGAAAAAAACATTGTGAGTGAGAAGAGGAAAAACAACAACAACAGTTGATCAAATGCCTCATGACTAATGTGATATCATTTAGTTTACTGAATTATGATTTAAACTGATTTGTTGCATTGTTATGACTAGTGTTAACTCCGTTTATAGCTATACTTTGAGAGTTATTGTCAGTCTGGTGCCTGGGTAAAGGAGGAAGATTGGGTAGGAGGGTCAACATATTCTATGCCTTCGAGACAAAATCTTACTAAACAAAAATGCCAACCAGATTAAACAAATTAAATTGTATTTTCATAGTTGAAATCATGAGTCAATTGAAGCTAGACAAACATGGTGTTATAACGTATGGGACTCTTAATATATATAGACGTGCAATTGGAGATGTAGTGGATTTTACTGATCGGATGCAAATGATACTTGAAATACGTACAAGCAGTCTTGGGTGCTATTCGGTCCTTCCTATCTGCCTAGCCCAGCCCGTTAAGTCCAGAACACAAATAACAGCCTCGGCAATATGAATCATTATTTACAGGCACACTGGGTTTTTATACAAACCAAAGTAATCAATAAACTGATTATAACTCAAGAATCGTATGATCATAAATCAAAGATCAAAATAAAGCTCATGATAAGAGAAAACGAATATGAATAATTTAGTTACGTAACAACTGTACAATAAGAAATAGGCATAATACATTGGTCGATAATAGACCTCAGATTTACGATTCATAATTCACCAGGGGATATAACACATGGAAAACCTGGAAGCACTGGACGGTCGTTTCCTTCTGTTGTGGGACTCCTCAGAAGTGCGCATCCACGCTCCCGCACTCGCAAGATCTGAACCCAGGACCTATTAATTAAATTGTGACTAGTGTTATACTGTAGTATCAGTTTATATGTTAAGCCCATATACTTTATTCTAGTTGCTGGCCAAGCCAATTCGCCTATCCATTATGAGTCATATTTTGATCTTGTTAATCATTTGCTTATTAACATTGACTATACTTTTATATGAGCATATATGTGCACACTTCGTATCTTATTCATCATATGTCTGTCATTCATTTTTGTCCGACTATAAATATTGATTAACGCTTGCTTAAATCGAGTTGGCTTCCCAGCCATCTCCAATACGCATCATCTTTGCTTCGCTTGCTTACAGTTGCTCATGTGCTTACAACTTTCTGGTCTGCATCGATTATCAATAAAAATGTAGTTGCCGCTTCCCTTTGCCTTCTGATATTATACACCGTTAAGATTGGTATTAATAACGGTTATCGAAGCGAACTATGATCGAAGCACGGCACTACAATACTATGGTAATAAAATCACTACAGATCAGTTTGATTTTACATGTTGAGGTGTTAATGTCGTAGGTATTTTTATCCAAGCTACGGATTTCATTGATCCAAAGTGAAAAAAAGACAAAGTTATAAGCAAACTGAAATAAATTTACATGATACATAAGTGAAATATGTAATTCTATGGTCATTTTTGTTTGTGGTAAAAGCATTGTATTTATTCATACACTATACCATTGATTAACTCATATATAGTACTACTAGTACAATGAATCGATGGTTAACTATGTAGTGTCAGTCGCTATGTTAGGCCTATATAACTTATTCTAGCTTCTGGACAGGCAGGTTTATCCATTCTTCTTGAGTCACGTTTAGACCTTGTTAATTATTCACATATCACCCCTGAATGTTTTATATGAGCAAATGTGTGTACATCTTGTTCTACTCATCACATGCCTGTAAAAATCGATTAACACCTGGTTAAATGGAGTTGGCTCATACGTCATTTCCACTGCACGCCATTTCGCTTCGCTCTCTTCGCTTCGCTTCATTCCTCTGAATATCTGTACAGTTCGATGAGTGTACAAATTATACGTATTCGAAATTCATTCTCGTATTCGATTTATTTAATTCTGTTATTTATCAAAGCCATTAAAGTCGATAATTATGTGCGAGGATAGACAGGATGTATATTTTGACAACAATCATTCATACGATCTAATTGGAATTAGATAAAGGGCTTCACTAAAACGATTGAATGGATATTTCAAATAGCATATTTGATTGTAAATCTAGGATGCAGCTACATCCAGCTGATGAGTCCCGAATAAAACGAAACATGCGTCCTGGATCCCACTGCTATCCACTATCCATATTTGCCTATAATGTTTGTGAATTAAGGCGATATTGAGGCAATCCGCACAGAATGCACATATGCCAACAAGAGACTGATTAATTGCAGTCTTAAACATCACTGAGAAGATTCAAGCATACAATACCATTTGTAAGGTAATACAAATTCTGGATCATTTTTTTGAATAATTAACCAATATTACCCTTGATTCCAGTCACTTTAGGGTAACGTAATCAAAAACTCATTTGTATTGGTTGTTTGAATCTTGCCATTGTTATTTAGAACTGCAATGTATCCATCTGTTTTGGCGTATCCTATGTGGATTTCCTTAATATTACCGTTAATTAACAAGCATAGTAAGCAGAGTTGGAAGATTCAAACAACCAATGCAAATAAACTAAGTTTCATCCTTTTGGAAAAGACACTGTCTAGCTGAAATCTGTAGATAACTGGATAGCTGTGTTATTTGTACTAACTGATGGTTCCTTTGTACTTAATTGGGCGCTGATTACGAAATGCAGATATAATACATTCATTTGGCTTATCTAATTCTACTTGCTGTAAATTGCATTATTTCGGGAATTCCTAGTTTGTACAATAATTCAAATACTTCTAATTATCATACTGGCGTCGTGACTAACTCAAATCTTGGACAGTTGGATATTATTTCAAGTGCGGATGACTTCGAAGACTACTATAGTGACATTTATATCTAGTGATTTTTTGTAACAACAAATTAAAGATCACATATTTTTCCTAGTTGTCACACTTTATATGTAACCACACTTATATTCGATATCTATTGTTTTTCTGTATCAATGGTAAAGAAACGAATACATTTTGTTTGGTTATACATAACACTTCTTCACTACCGCGATTCTTAAAATATAAACGTTGTATCCGCCGTCTATTCTTCTGCTTTAATGGCCACGACCTTTGATTGAAGATTATAATAGTATTATAATATCCTTTTAGGCCATTCCACACTACGTTGGAACTTTGGCCCGGATCATTACTGAATAATACTACTGGATCTAATCTTCTTCATTTTGCTGTTGGTGCCATCACGTGCAGATGAACCTTTGTTAACCAAGTGAACTTATTTGTGGTTGTTATATCAGAAAGCAGCTTACAAGTAACATTCATTTCATAACACTGTTACCATTTTGTTACTCAGTATACTTTTTCATAATTTAACCGTAATTTGTTACCTTTTGCGTTGCTCATAGACACACACTTAGGTTTGTAGTGTTAATTCTTTTGGTATATTGTTGGTAACTTTGCGTATTGTTATATTTTGATTAAACACTTTCGCTGAGGTCCACCACACTACATGGAACGGTTCAAAATCTGGTGAATGACTAGAAAAGATATTAATGATAAATTCATAGCTTATTTCTTGATGTTCAGCTGCAAAGAAGCTAATAACCTGCTACAGAATATAGCTTTTCCACAGAAACTAATTTCATTGTCATATGAATCCCCCAAGGAACTACTAACTATGTGGTGGTTACTACTTATACTGATAGATAAAGGTAGTGTGTGGCGCAATTCAGAAGTGAGATGCGTGGCAGCAGAAGATAAAAATAAGGGAAACAGTGAGGAAATAGGAGAGCTGTCGAAATAACAACAGAATTAGAGGGATATAGGAGTATGTAAAGGACGACGCAAAGATGTACAAATGATGTATTTATGTGTGATTTTCATATTTACTAAGTCACTATGTGATTTTGAATTACATAATAAGCTGGTTTTTCCAACCTAAGGTTTTGTTGATTACTCTTAGCCATGTGCAGTGCGTTAGCTTTGAATTCAGAAAGCGATCGAAGTTTCATAAATTGATGCAATAAAATGATTTGAAAGTCAAAGATTTATAATTAAACTACTGAAAAAAATCACGAAGTGCAATGTTGTGTAACGGTTTGGAATTCAACTTCATGAATTTCGAGAGAGGATTAATTCAAGAAATTAAAATAGCACGTATCAACTATGAGTCAGTGAAAATTTCCAATACTTTAATTAGGCGGTTGTATGAACTACACTCCCGGAATCGCACAAGCTCACGTTTGTTTAATGATGATTTCTATTCCCGTGGAAATATAGAAAATGACCAAATAAAGGATTGTAAAACAGTTAACAGAGGTGAGCACAGGTATGTTAGATGCTTACCATGTGGTTAATTTCCTTTATGTAATTCACATGTCTTTCGTCATGCCAAATGCTTTATATGTGGTAAAATGAGTCGATCTGCAGAGTTACCGTTCGTTTTGCCACTAGTGAAGTTCCGGTGTTAAAGATTACTGGACACAAACTTCCATAGAAGGATGCTGTGAATTGTTAATCGGAGATGATAATTCGTCATATATCCCTTGTGAATTTTTAGTTGGTAAAACATGACCGTCAATACTGGGTTTTAAAAATTTGAAAAGACTTAAAGTGGAGTTGTTTTCATTAGATTTATTAAAAGATTCTGAAACTTAAAGATATGGTTACTGTGCGTGCCAAGTGAAGTGGGTGTATAAGAATTCAGACTATAAAACTTCAAGTACTGGGTGAACGAGTCTTCTTTAAAAGCGGAATAATTCATTATGGTTGTGGGGAGTAGTGTAACGTCGTGTACTATATTACACCTACATAGCTTATTCTAGTTTCTGGACAAGCCAATTCACCTATGACGTTATGAGTCATATTTTGATCTTGTTAATTATTCGCTTATTGACCTTGACTATTTTTTTTATATGAGCGCATGTGTATGTACCCTTCTTATCCTACCTATCATATGTCTGTCATTCATTTTAGTCTGACTATAAATGTTGATTAATGCTTGCTTATAACGAGTTGGCTTACCAGCCATCTCCCGTGTATGTTGCTTTTTCTTCGCTCGCTAACATTTACTCATGTGCTTACTGCCTTCTAGCCTATGTTATTTGTCAATAAAAATGTAGTTGCCACTTCCCTTTGTCTCCTGATATTATACACCGTTCAGATTGATATAATAACGGTTATCAAGACGATCGATTAACGAAGCACTACACTACATGGTCTTCGAGAAGCTATACACAAAACACTGAACAATTTGTGTGCAAAACGTATAACTTATGGAGACAGTTAGAATAGATTTATTTTGTAACAATTTTTTGTTACTTTCATTCCTTTCATTAATTCTCATAATTGGTACAGTTATCATTATTTACTGTGAAAAATTGCTTACAAAACATGACCTTGAAACTCCCTTTTGCTTCTTTAATCCTCCATAGCATGCCATACTGATTATCGCTCACAAATACACTGCTGCATACGCATGCTTCTTGTACTCAGTGACAGAACTTTAATATACTTACTATCAGCGTCTGCAGATCCCAGTGATATGCTGATTATATTCTTTATCTGGATAAACGTCTCCAATTATAACAATTGTGATTGAAATTATTAACTAATTATCATTTTGGATTACATGACCAAAAGAAACTGGAATACGTCAATTGCTGAAAATCAGGTAACGTCCGGTATACCTTTTGTGTGTATAATTTGTGTTCGAAAAGAAACAAAGGTGTAAAACGACGAACCTCTCAATTTATCTCTTTATGTAAAGGCTGGTATTGATGATACAAAGTATATGGCGACAAACTATACTATATTACAACATTTAAACTCTGACCTTACAATACACATAATCCTCTGCAACGATGCATCTCAAAAAGATGTAGTGGCAGTACCGCAACAATGAGTAAATGATATCATTACACCTGCATCATTTTCTTCTAAATGTCTGTCACCACCCAAGAACGCTATAGCACCTTCGGATGTTAATTGCTAGTCATTTATATGGCTGTAAAGCATTTCTTTTTCCTATTAAAAAGACGCAAATCTATGATAATGACAGACCATAAACCCTTATGTTATTCCTTTAACACGTCAGACGATCGGCATTCACCACATGTAGCGCGAAAATTGTATTATATCTCACAATTTACAGATAGCATTCACTTAATCAAAAGACACTCCTGTGTCGTAGCGGTTGCTCTATCCCGAAAAAATATCAATACGCTGATACAAGAACAAGGTATCAACCTCAAAACTATGGCCAAATCGCAAGTGGGTGATGCAAACTTTGAAAAAGAAGTATATCTTAGTTCTCGAACCTGCACCATTTTCTTTCACCGATTTAATCATTATCTACGATGTTTCATCTAATAACAACCACTCTTTTATCCCTAATGCATATCGACGACAGATATTTAAACGACTACACGAACTCTCAAGTCCTGGGATCCGAACCACAGTAAAACTCACTACAGGTCGATTTGTCTGGCAAAAACCAACTCATTTATAAAAAGGTGGACGTGAAACGACATGCGATGCCAACATAGCAAAGACCAACGACACACATTCTGCCCCTTTAGAAGGATTCTGTTACCTAAGAGGAGCTTTGAATATTTACATCTTTATACCGTTGATCCTCTTCCAATATCGATCATTTTCAATCATTGCCTTACTGACGTGGTTCCTCTAAAGTCACGAGACCGTTGCCCCTTCTAACAACCAGTGCAAAAATTACTATAGGTACATGAAATGTAGCAGACCGAGTGGATTAACCAAATAACTGCGCAGATGTGGAGATACAACTTGTCAGGGCTCAGAATCAGTAAAATCAATTGTACTCAAGCTCAACAGAAATAGATAGATCCGGAAGAGATACTCCTGTACTACGGTCGCAAAGAAGAAAATGCTCTGCACACTCAGTGATTTGCTCTGATGCTATCCAAAGAATCACGTAAAGCAACTATAGGTTGGGAATTTAATGGACCTAGGATCATCAAAGCATCCTTCAAAACAAAGAAAAAGAGAATCACGACAAATGTTTTTCAATTTTATGCACCCACCAATGATAGCGACGACGACATTAAAGATCTGCTTTACTAGAGGCTTCAACTGATCGCAGAAAAGTGATCAGGATGGAGGACTTAAACACCGAAGTTGTAATGAACAACAACTGTTATGAAGATATCATGGGATGACAAGAACTGACTGGGGAAAAGGAACGAGAATGGTGAGAGATTTGCTAATCTATGTGCATTCAACTAATTGGTTATACTTACTTACTTATTTACTTACGCCTGTTACCCCTCATCAAGGAGCATATGCCGCTCACCAGCATTTAATTGAATTATTTTTCCTGGTTAGCATTTTTTTAGCGAGTTAGCTTTTCTACGGGATGGGGTTGCTAACCCCATGCCTAACCCACCTCCTTTACTTGGGCTTGGGACAGGCAGTACCTCTAGAAGAGGTGCAGGTTGAGTTTAATTGGTTATAGGAAGCACAATATACCTATACAAACGCATACACGAAGCTACATGGGTCTCATCGGACTACAACACAGAGAAACAGATAGATCATATTTGTATGGACGAAAAATTCAGAACGACAATGGAACATGTAAGAACCAGGAGATGAGCTGACATAGCTCCATATCACCTTCCGATTGTGACTGAGATGAAACTGAAGCGGAAACAGCTGAAAGAGGGAAACATGAAACAACTATAGGGCACGACGACGATACTGGCAGAGAGATATAGTAAATCAGAGAGACCGGTCAAGGACAAACATGACAAACTAATCGCTGAAACCAAGGGATAGAGAAACGGATAGGTGGAGCATTTCGAGGGACTCTTGAATAGACCGGCCCCACTGAGTCATCTGGATATCGAAGCACCACACACAGGCCTTCCCCTGGATGTCAGTCCACCAAACATAGAACGAATCAAGATGCCCAACAGATAGATCAAGAGTGGAAAGGCAGCAGCACGTCACAATATGCCGGCCCAAGCACTGCAGCTAGACAAAGAGGCAGCTGCGAGCATGCTCCACGTTCTATTCAGGAAGATTTGGGAGGAAGAACAGAGCCAACAGACTGGAAGCAAGGGTGCTCTATCAAAATACCAAAGAAAATAGATCTCAGCAAATGTGAAGATCACGCAGTTATCTCACTATTGTCAGTACTGGGAACTGGGTAATATTTACAACATTGTTATGGAACCGGATAAAAAATGAACTTAGAGATCATTCAGCTGGATTCCGTAAGGGTCGGTCGTGCACAGACCCAATCGCGACACTACAGATCATCGTTGAACAATCAAATAAATAGAAATCGTCATCACACTCCAAATTGCTTGACTATGAGGCGTTTGACAGGGTATCGACAACTGGATGTTGTCGATTGTTTGTTTTGCACTGTTTAGCCATCAAACATAGGTTTGGAAAAGAAACTAGATACACTAATATCCAGAGACAATAGAAATTGATAACCAGAAACAAAAAATGGAAAACTGTCAATTGTTAAAACTCAAAATGCGAACAAATACAATAGAAACAATGTACTCAAGTGCACCGACGATAAACTACTTCGGAAACAAAAGCGGTACACTTAGCGAATACTTTAACTGAAATAAATTTAATCAAAGTGGAAATAGTAATCTTCACACGTAACAAACGGAAAATATAATAAAATTAACCCAGAGAAGAAAAATACCGTCGTCATTTTTAAATAGCGTGCCTAAATGTCATGAACCTGTGTAGCTAATTTTTGGTAAAAGTGCATCATCAAATTATTGCTAAACTCAATTTTTTATTAGCCCGATTATCCCTCTGTCCTTGAAATTGAGAGTCCTACGTTTAGACTGGGTATTCACAAGTGAAGAATTTCTTGTCGACGACCTCTCAAAGTGCTACAATCATCAAGAACCGCGAAAGACACTCTTGGGTTGAATATAAACGAACTGATAATAACGGCGCATACAGGCAATACAAAAATATAAGGAACATATGCACGAAGACAATAAGAGCAGGCAGACTTCAGTACCAGACCAAGCTTATCGATAAATTTGTCTCCAATCCGAGAAGCTTATTCCGTTACACAGCTTATCTTCGACAAGCCAAAACTGGAGTTTTCCAACTGCTAGGTCCTAATGGTCCGACCAACAACGACGGTGATGCCGCTAATCTTTTGGCTAATTTGTTCTTAATGGGTGAGAACTAGTCAATCAATCTGTGATATTGAGGTTGTTCTCCTACACTCACCATTCAGACTCATGTTTCTAATTTTTATCCTGGATTAACTATTCTACTAAGACAACCTATAACATGCTAATTCGGACTTTTACATGAGAACTATGTGGCAGGCATGAGATGATGAAATAACGCAGACTGTAAAGGATATGGTTGTCATTCTACCTAACACTATACTCTCTGAATGCACCCTCTGTTCTAATAAGCAGTCTTCCTCATTCCAAACTTCACTTCCCTTCCTTCATTCGAACCTACACCACCTTGAAAAATATCCCAACATGAGCCGGTATCAATATAATTTAATAGTTTATAATACCTCCGTCTATTCCACTACTAAATGTTATGCGTTGTTTATCGTTCATATCCAAATGCCTTGCTGCTCCTCGGTTTCTTTTTTTCTCCTGTTTATCTTTTTTTCTTTCTTAAGAATCTTACTATGAGGGTGGAGCTGTGGAACAAGCTCGACATACGCGCATTCCCAAGGTCATAGTTCGCACCAGGCGCTCCACAAGTCTACTTTATAACAACTGTAAACTTAAAAAGCTGCATTACATAAATACTTAGCACGACCAAAATCCTATTACAATTCTTGTCAAGATTGGATCTGGTATTTAACGCGGAAGCGATGCCCCTTCAGAAAATATTTCGAAGAAAACACAGTATATATGAACGAATGAACTGCTATCCACTTTTATAGATTATGTTTACTAAACAACCCTTCTTGGGATGCATACTGTGAACCAGTATATGTTGTAACTCGTAGATCGTGCCTGTAAAAATGGCGTGTACCTGCCCTTGCAGAAATATATTATTAATATGAATACTCTCGGATATTTCAATCAACCGTCATCGACTACACTGATGAAAGCTTCACCTGCAACTGCACATGAATTTCCGAAGTGGACCTGAGCGCTGACCTGGTGTTCCGTAAACTGCAGCATATAAGAAAAGACACTTCTCGCGGTCTGGATATGGTTCATTCTGCTATACTGAGGGAAGCAGCTTCAATCCTGGCAAACACTACTTAGCGTGATGTCTTCACACTCGCTAAGCCGAGGCAAACTCTCGGAAATTCTGAAGCTGGCTCACATCACACCAATTTTCAAAGAAGGTCGACGCAGCAAATCCTCCAGCTGCCGATCGGTGTCCCTTCTCTCTGTACCTTTTAAAATTATAGAGTCCCTGATATGCGAAGGTATACACGACCACTTATTATCCCTAAAGTTCTCATCCCAACAGCATGGTTTCAGAAGGGATCATTCTTGTATGACCAGCCTGCTGACTGCAGTGGATAGATGGACAACCATCCTTGATCGCAAGAGGGAGGTTGACGTCATTTACCTTGATTTCTCAAAAGCTTTTGATAGGGTCGACCATATATATTTTATCAATAAGCTTAGACGACTAATTATCAAACGACCTCTGATTGACTGATTCGCTTCATGTCTAGAAAACCGACATTTTAAGATCAGGGTTAACTTAACTTTCTCTCAGGCTATGGAATGTCCTAGTGGGGTTCCCCAAGGCTCAATACTTCTTGATTTACATTAACGATCTTCCACAAGAAGTTTCTCCGGACTTATTGCTTTTTGCTGATGAGGTGAAACTTCGGAGAGAGATATGTAACCAAGAGGATATACTAGTACTTCAGGAGGATCTGACTCTACTTCAAAGTTGGGCAGACGACAACGGACTTACCTTCAACACTTGAAAGTGTAAAGAAGTCCAACTGCAACATTTTGCAGACTATAGTTACAGCTTAGGAAACTCCTCTCTAGAAGTTTCCCAAATTGAAAAAGATTTAGGAGTGTTGGTACCCTACGAATTGAAGTTGTACGCTGTGACGAAAACGAATTTCAAGCAAACCTTGCACTGGGAACATTGAAGCGCATTTTTGGCCAGTTTGACGGTAGAACCTTCCACATAATCTTCAACAGTTTTATTCGTCCCTATTTAGAGTATGGTAACATAGTATTTCCTCACTCCCTCCAAAAAGACAAGGGCACTCTGGAACGTATCTAATGTCGAACCATGAAATCAGTTTAAGGACTCAAATTCGAACCTTATGAAGAGCGCCTCCAACCACTTAACGTTTGCCCGTCAGAGTACAGACGTCTTAGAGGTGACCTTCTTATGACTTACTGTATCCTTAACACTTCTGATCATCCCCTTAAACATCTACTTAAGCTTAGTCACAATACTAACCCAAAGAGTAACATCCAGAAACTGATACACATGATCTTAGCTCAAAAAGCCGAGAGACTGGAGACCCAACATAGCAGAACAGACTGTAGACACAACTTCTACTCCATAATAGCTGTCAAATGATGAAACTCGCTGCCGACTGAGCTAGTCCAAGCGACTTCCCAGGATTCCTTTGAGAGGAAACGTGACCTATTCTTAAGGACAAAGATAAAATATCATTATGATTTACCAATTTATTTTTTCCTCTATTGTCGTTACTATACCTAGGTTCTTGCCTGGATGTATTGGTGATCAACTGCTACTAGGCAAGGAAGCCCGTTAAGTGAAAGCTTCAATTCCGTCCTCAACCATTTGAACCATTTGACCATTTGCCCGTGGTTTACAACAGTGGCGTTACGTAAATCCACGCGTATGGATGACGACGAATGTATAGATGACTTTGAATATGACGGTGAAATAGATAATGTATCAGTCGGTGATTGTATGGACTCGAATTCATTGTTCTTGCATCACATTGAATGGGTACGAAATCAAAGGAAAAAACATTTTGAATTGCCTGAAACTGTCAGTGTTATTGAGTGTGAAAATCAGTGCAAAGTGTATCTGATCGGAACTGCACATTTCAGTGAAGAAAGTATTGCTGACGTCAAAAAGGTACGAATTTTCTTGGCCATTATTCGTTAGGTTATGGAACAGGTACATCCTGATATTGTTATGCTGGAACTCTGTCCAAATCGGAGTCATACTTTGACAATGAACGAAGAAAATATTAAAAAGCAACTTAAAGACATTAGTATTGCATCGATCATTCGAAAGGTAGGTAATGATCATTGTCGTCATTAAAAACTTTTGATCATTTTATCAGTCCTTTGGTTACACAAAACTAAATTCGCCACCCAGTACTATATCTTCAGACTTAATCTATTTTTCAGATTTTATAGCTCTTAACCAAGTCATTATATGCTCTGGCAACCAGTGCGCAGTTCGACTAGTCAATTGTCCATTCTGATGGTAAATATGTAGTCGTAACTCATCACAGTTAGGCAGATACGACCATTAGGAATAAAGGATATTCGTAGGTTACTAGCAATCAATCATATGTTCCTTCAAGGTATCACCTCCGTATTTCAAAGCCATCAACCGAGCCATGCCTGGGTCAGGAATAAGGTACTGGGTAGGGATGAAAAGCCAATTGGTGAAGAATTGAATCCTCATTGATTGGGATAGTTAAGCATGTGTTACGAATCCCCAGCTTCGTCACATCTCGGTTGTTGGTGTTCTCTGGTGAAGAAATAGGTCGGGAAAAAGTTAGCGGTAGCCAAACCGAAATATGGCATCAGTTCATATAGTCATTGACAACTGGGCTGTACCATGTTAGTAGGTGTAGACTACTCGTTTATGTTCCTCGTGATTATCGTAACCAATGTTTAAAGACTTTAGATGAGACAGCTCAAAATCGTCTATAGTGACGTAGAATCATTCTTTTCCCGTCTGTTTGATGATCCTAATTTTCGAATTCTCTCATAATCATATTACATTAATGTAGATTTTATTGATCACCATCTATGCTTAATCGTTTTTATTACCATTCATGCTGCTACTACCTCTACTACTGTGGGATTCGCCTCAACAATTTTACCTCTGTGTGCTAATATGGTATGACAACTTTGTCCGATGTACATATGTACGAGGTTCTACTTAGTGGCTGACTGAGACAGGTACATAAACGTAGAATCTGTCGCAGACGTGCTTAGATCCAAGTTTGTTTGCCACAAAATGAAAAATATGTATTAGCAACAATAATAAGAAGAATTAAATGTCGAGAATATGATTCGAAAAGTCAACATAAATAGATGTGCACGGAGGAATACCGGTATTTCCTCAAATTCTCCAGTCAGTGATCAGGACGCCAACCAGTTAGTTTTAATTTACCAACCTTCATCAGATCCACACTCAACGTCTTTCTTTGGCAACCTAAGTATATTTGATCAGACGTGAACAAATAATGGTTGAGGAAGAATTTAATTGCTGAAGTAAGTGCTCGGCTGTATCTACTATCACTTCTATGTAACTGAGTAGTCATAGTGTCCACCACATCTTCGTATGTTAACAGCCTAAAACCACACGTCACGGCAAGCAAACATTAAAATTCGAATGTAAAACTCAACTGTTAACAGTTAGTTAAGTCGTAAGACTTCTGCCTCTTCAGATAAGCATTTTTCTTATTGATTTCGCTTTACAAACGAAGAATGAAAGCGTTAATCTTATGCATATTAAATCTTCATAGACATAAAACTTTGCTGCTTGAAATGAAATCTAGTAACTAACAAAGCGAACCAAATAATAACCACGAGCCTATAAATACCTTCAAGATGCTTTGCGATAAACTCTGTGCACGTTTCAAAGTTGATTATCTTATCAAAATTAGTCCATCGTGACTATAAGACAGAATGTAGGTCCAAGTTTGAAAAGTAAGCAATGATTAAAGACTTACAGTAACAGCTCAGTGTCTTAATTTGAAATACCACCCTTTATATTCCTGCTTTTGGATATAATATCAGTCCATACTTTTTATCCCTTGGACTTATTCATCATTTCTGTTTTAACCTCATCTCATCGTATGCATCATTTACTTCACCGTAACGAAAGGCTACATAATGCGACAAATTATTGTTAGGTCCTCCATTATCTACTTTTGATTTTCCCGGTGTTTTCTACACTGTTGTAATGTTTATTTATGTATTATTTAAATTTGTTTCATTTTTACCCAGCATGGTGTCAGTTCAGGTGTTTTGCATTATCTCTTGCTTCGATTAAGTGGCTATTTGGTTGATACTCTTGGAATGGCACCTGGTGGAGAGTTCAGAGCTGCCGCTAAAGAGGTAAGGTAGATATATAGGTTTGTGACGAATTATCGTCATACATTATACTCCCTACCTCTTAGTATTTAACACTGAGATTCTTCAGTAAAGTGTTTGTTACTGTGAAGTTGTCTGTCTAGTAATAATCAATCATTCTAATGTATTAATTTATGCTGACTATTTTTGTCATGATACATGTTTAGTGACATTTATTTACTAGGAAATATTTTTTGGTGTTTTATGCAATACTTTCTGTACATTTGTTTGGATCTACCGTATAGGCGATGAAGCAGCCTCACTGTCACGTTGTTCTAGGAGACCGTCCTGTAAACATTACACTTTATAGAGCTTTGGAGACTTTGGGTCCGTGGACTAAGCTCAAGTTTTTTATTGCTCTTCTATTCAGTTTCCAACCTGTTACGTAAGTAATTGCTTATAAATTTACTACGCTGTGTAATTTTGTCAGTGAGTAACTTCAACCCTGAGTTTTTGTCTGTATGCTGAAGTTTGCCTACATATCTAAAGTTACTGCACTTTCTCTCGTTAAGTGTAATTGTTCTGTAAGCAGAGTGTTTTCCAAACTTGTTTCCTATTCTAGTCACTGACCACAAACGTAAATAATTCGAAAAAAGGTTTCTATTGAAATGTAACAGTTCCCCGAGTTTCTAACCGTCCTAGCACTTCACTATTAGGATCAGTGACCTGTAGCTCAGCTAGTGAAAACTATCCTGTTCAGTTAAGAAGCGTCTCAGTTGCTCTTTTCTTTTTAATTTATTTTTTGGTCTATTGATCTTTATTTGTGTTATGCATCTAATTTCAGTAGTATCCCACGGCTTTCCATTACACTAAAATTTTTTTGTGATATTGTAAATTCCCTTTTAGGAAAGAGCAAATTGAGGAGATGAAGAAAACAGATTTTCTGGAAAAACTGTTAGTTTCCATGGCTGGTGAACACCCAGAATTAACAAGGATATTATTAGATGAACGAGATCAATATCTAGCTCGTTCCATCTGGGAGGCTACTGGCATGGAAGAATATTTGAAAGCACAAGCAATAAAGACGAATTTTACTTCTGAGATACATATTTCATCAAATATTGAAGAGTCTGTGGTGCAACATCGTAAAAATATTGATCACTCTAATGACTGTCCCCTGGATGGAATCGCTAACAGTTCTGAACAAGATAATCTCCTTAATAACCCCTCTTCTCTGCATCTGAGTTGTTGTTCACACTGGCCACCGACCAATATATTGCCAAGAGTTGTTGTCGCTGTTGTTGGAATAGGTCATGTGGCTGGAATCCGCAAAGTCTGGTCAACAGTAAACACAATCAAAAAACATGAATTATGTGTGTAAGTGAAAATTGTGTATCCAACGTTTAACAGGGTGATGACTGTTCATACATTTCTTACCATGAAATCACATTCCATTTTTAAGGTTTTCAATTACTGACTTCCCAGTTGGATTGTCTATCAACCTCATGTTTTATTACTCATCATTGTTCTCTAAAGTATTTAATTAATGTCTCAAAACTTTATACATACAGTTTCTAAAGCGTATGTGTGTTTCATTTGCTTGTAGCTGCGCTTAGATAGATGTGGTATTTTTATTATGAAAGCCTACCACTTTTACTGATATCATTTTCACAACAGGCTAACACAGCTGGTCTTGGAAACTGTATACACTAGACTGCTGCTTTTTTCAGTTTAAAGCTTTTAGGACCACGTCTAAAACTGGTATTTTCCGCAACAAACACCACTATTCAACGACATAATCAACAGTCCACATTTTTCAGTTTCATTTAGTTTGCAACATAGCTGGATCACCATTCAATGCAATTGGTGAGCATTCACTCCTCTCTCAGCTTGATTTTTTGTTTGGTTTGCCACTAAAATAACTTGCACTTATGAATAATTTGCACTGCACATTGTTTTTATTATTGGTTTTCATGCCTGTACATTTCTGAGGAGCCTTTAATAACCACAGAAATCAGTCTGACTAATATAGTGTCTAAAATAATTCACTGATCATCCTACGCTTACCTGGAGCTTAAGAAAATGAGAATTTTCAGAACTGAGCATGATTATGTCAACCGACTTTTCACCCTTCATTAGTTTACTTACCCAGTAACAATGCAAACATATTTGGAATGCTCTTATCTCCATCGGAATCTGACTCGAAAACATTACTTTTGGCCTGCTGTACATCATTGTCTAGATTACTCTACATTAACTACCCACTTATCATAGAAGCTCCATTAGCCTTAGTAGTTTGGTATTTGGTGAGATTGTTATATCCCGAAGAGAATTATGAATGGTAACTTTCGAGAACTATTTATGTATATTTTCATCGTATAATTTTTAAACAACCAAACTATTCATATTTATGTTCCTCTTACTATAAGCTTTATTTTGACCTGTAGACCATTACTATACGATTGACCGTTCTTGAGTTATCCCCAGTCTATTAATTACTGTCTCCCGCATTCACAGCCACATTTGTCTGAATCTTGTACAAATGTTATTATCTATTTTATGGTACGATCTGGTTTGTTTGATTAGTATATAAACCCAGTACGCTTGAAATAAATGATTTATACCGCAGAGGCAGGAATCGGTGTTCTGGACTTAACCGGCTGGGCTAGGCAGAAAGTAGGACCAACAAGTACTCAAGACTGCTCGTACGGGTTTCGTGTATCATCGGTCCCACCGATAATTCACTGCTCTCTAATGGGCGGGCACAAGATATAACGATTGGCGTTCATAGGTTATAACAAAGATCTCAGCAGAAAACGTGTATACGGCGCAGCAGTACGCTCCGTCTTACTATAAATGTGTGAAACATGCTCTATGGAAGTTAAAGACTTGTAAGCCGCAGGTTTTCGATTATAAGTGTCCTTGAATTATTGCTGGTGTAACGTGGAACGACCGAGTAAGCCCCCAAATGCCCTGGTACGGCCGAGAGTGGGGAGAGTCTGCTCTCCCTCTCGAAATGCTCTCATATGGCCACGCGAATATATAACCTCTGCCAGGGAAGTCCTACTCACTGCCTTCTCGTGGCGGGGGTGTTGTTCACAAAAGTGAGAAGACGAAAAGCGAATGTCCGGCGCTTTAACCGGGTCGGTGGATGTGGAGGATCCACCTAGGGGAGTTGGAAAACCCTCATTCCAAACCAATGGTGCACATGGGCTGGCTCTAGTATCCTGAAGGAACAAATGGAGTATGAACCAATCATTGGTCACCGGCTATCATGAGACTGATCTCCTCACAATGCTCCGCTGCCTTGTAGATTAGACCTTTAGGCTCCGGGTGTGGCTCCCTAAGAAAACCACCTGCTTCGATCTGGGCACCTGGGCAGTATCTCAGCCCTAACACAAATCGAATGAGATTTGTGAAGCGCATATTTATCTGGTGCTTCCTTGTACCAATATTTATGTGTTTAAATAAATAATAAATAAACAAAATAAGCTATGTTGAAGCTAGACGCAGTATATTAAGCACAGCTGGGAAGTCGGTTGATGAAGAGGTGAATCTACATAGACTGAGGTGACTGAAAAATGTTACCATCCCGAACCACCACCATATATTATTATTATTACCATTATTATTATGATTATTATTATTATTGAAGCACATAAATATTAGTACGAAAAGCACCAGATAAATATGCACCTCACAAATCTCATTTGACTTGTGGTAGGGCTGAGATACTGCCCAGGTGCCCAAACCGAAGCAGGTGGTTTTCTTAGGGGGCCACACCCGGAGCCTTTGACCTAAATGTCTGATCTACAAGGCAGTGGAGCATCGTTAGGAGATGCAGTCCCATGGTAGTCAGTGACCAACAGTTGGTTCATACGCCATTCGTTCCATCAGGATCCTGGAGCCCATGTGCACCATTGGTTTGGAATGAGGGTTTTCCAACTCCCCTAGATAGACTCACCGTGTCTACCGACCCGGTTGAAGCGCCGGACATTAGCTTTTCGTCTTTTCAATTTCGTAAACAATACCTCCGCCACGAGAAGGCAGTGAGTAGGACTTCCTTGGCAGAAGCTATATACGTGTGGCCATGTGAGAGCATTTCGAGAGTGAGAACGGACTCTCCCCACTTTCGGCCGTTCCAGGGTATCTTGAACTTCAATTGTGCCTGACTTAAGAGTAAGTTGTACGATAGCTAAGGGCGGGCAAACCATAACTGTGGACCAGTGTGCAAATTGATTTATGATTGGTCTGACCTACACGGGTAGATGTAGACGACCCTTTTGGGTTTGAGTAATAATCGCAACCAGAGATTTAAAAAGTGTAGTGACGTGGCTCAGAATCGAGCTTTATTATGTAGATGCATTCACTGTTTACTTCCCTTTAGATCTTCTGTCCTTATAACATCTTTCCAAACCACATTCTCAATGTTTAACCTTTCTCATTATAATAGTTACTACAATCGTTTCAACTTCTTTCCTCATTTTGTTAGTTTCATCTCGTGCTAATGTGATACAGTAATATTTGTGGTAGGCTCTATGTTGATTATGACTGACCGAGTCTATAATTAAGACAACAGTTCCACAGCACTCCTGAATTGTCAGTTATTATTTTCTTCACATCAGTTTACGATGATAAATGCTTTGAAACATTTCCAAAATTTATGATCTATCAGTTCAAGTTGTTTTTAACGCTGTTTATGATGACTTTTGGTGATTAATGAAAGGTTTTAACATGTATTACGTTCATTTATTTTTTTTTGTAGACTACTTGAACCTCCTCTTTCCTGGCGCATATTTAAGTGGTCGTTGCGAGGCGTTTTGATTTCTTTAGTTGCTGGAGTTGTTTATGGTGCGTATCGGTGTTCATTTATTTTTGGTTCTTTTGTTTATAATAGACTTTTGTAAATAATTGCTTGTAAAGCGTATGCACTAAGCCTGAACTGTGATTTAGTTTTGTTTTACTCTTGTTGTCTGATTAATCCTTTGTATACTTTAAGATCAATATTCTGTTGTACATTTCTTTGGACTGGGTTTTTCGATTCCTTTTAAATACATCTTTTCCATTTTGGCTGATCTGTTAATTATATATGTGTGTTCTAAAATGTAATCTATTTGCACCACTTTCTTATTGATTCAGTATTTAGTTCTCACCTCGTTATTAGAAAGTTTTTCAACGATGGGCTACTTGTAGGCAATTAAAAAATCTACTCAGCCTAATTAAATATGTCCACCTTGTTCATTCATTTAGTATCTATAGGTATTATGTGTAATTTGGATTTAAAATAAATTATTCGATAGGGTAATATTTAGTTAGACTGCTCAGATTTTAAAAAAACTGGCAAAGTTGGATGGATGAAGCTTATCAAACTGATTGGGTTGTCAAATGAGCTGTAGATCCTGAATATGTGTTGAAAGAATAGTGCGTTTACTCTTTCACGCCTGCCATTCCTCTAGATAGTAATTTTGTCAGGAAGTGTTATTTGGTTTGCTTGATTTCGTAATTTTGAAGATTCGTTAGGAAGGTGGTATTTGTAATAATGATCTTTGTACTTCTAACTTAGTAACTGACATTTCATGAACACATTTAATGATACATATGTTATATCAGTCATAATTCCTAAAGCAAAGTTAACATTATGACGTACGTCACTGCCTTAGAACTAGTTATCTAATTAGCTTCTCGAATATCACATTAGAAACCGAAGTCACTTGGAATTATTTATCCTTTGTATAGAATTACTGGTAGTTTTGACATACTTGTTATCAAGTGGTAATAGAAATTTATGCAACCTGGGCATCGTTAGTATTTCATGAACGAACCACATGGGATATAGCATCTCATAGATTTACTTTTAAAGCAATACATCTTGCGGTTTGTGTGACCACTAAATTTTACATATTCTTTCCCTAACAAACCTTAGTAGATAATACTGAGATTATGGTTTGAAAATACTGTTGGGATGATCTTATGTTAGATCCAAACTACTTTTCTGAAAGCTGAAATCAAATATCAGCAAAACATACATCTTATGATCCCAGTAAAACAGACTATTACGGTGACCCACATAAGATGTATTCCTGTTATAACGCTGAAGAACCGTATATTTTGTCATACAACAAACGTTAACTTTGGCAACTTAGAAGGCATTATTATTCGCTATATAGTAGCGGACGATCGGGTAAGTTGATTATATGGTGACATTAACTTTTAGTTGTAATGAAACTCAGGCTTGAGTTAGCTAACACTAATCTTAACTTGTAATCTAACAAATTTTCCCACAAAAACGGAGTAATATCCCCTTTTTTAACAAGGTTTAAAATCACATACAAGAATACTGTACAGCACCCAAGAAAAAAACACAAACATTGAACGGCGAACAACTAAAAATGAAATAGAATATGTGATTGTAGGGAAGTTGAGTATAAGACAAAAAGTTCTTATTTCGGGGAAAGAGGTATCTTGGACGGAGGGGGATTTAAAGGTACAGGATATAGCAGCTAGTACTATTGTGATGTGACCTACATATATCCATATAAGTAGTATATGGTGATGGCTAGACATAGGATGTATTTTGGCAGAAGACCGATAAGGAAAGAACTGAAATGAAGCGCAATTGGTAGGAAAATGCACAAACAATGAAATTAGAGAAGATGGATTGATATTTACAGGAGGATCAGTGAAGATGGGGACAATCGGTTGTTATTTGCAAAATAACTGTATGGCTATCAGAATTTAGTGAGATAGACTGTAATTTGTGTCTAAATACATTCGATTGTCCTCAGTCGTGTTTTGTCCACTACACTATAACCTACACAAAGTTATCGTGCACTTTTGTTCTCTGAGCTCGATGGTTTGACCGTGGAGCTTTCATCGTTCTTCTGAACGAAATCATTGGCACAAAATTCAAGTAGCAGTGGTGTTGGGATTTCTCCATATATGACTTTCAACTTATCCTGTAGACCTCCATCATGATTGGCTACTGTGAACCTTTAACCTGTCATTTCAATTGTATTTCCCATTGATTTGATTATTGGTCCTATATTTGTCCATAATAATAATTGTCATTTAAACACATAAATATTGGTGCAAAATGGCACCAAATACATATGCACCGCACAAATCTCATTTGATTTGTGTGAGCGCTGTGATATTGCTCAGATGCACAAACCTCAAAATTCAAGGTTTATATGTGTCGTCAAAAAATGAAACGAAAAAAAAAGAGTCTATCCGTAATTCAAGGTTCAATATTCACGTCTGCCTAGAATCTAATGGGGAATTATGTAGACAAGGTTAAGGTAAACTTATTCTATCATTCAGTCATTAATATGTAAAATACTTGGATTTCCCAATTCTTGACAACCTAGCTTTGGAGATCAAATGAGGTATCAATTTTGAAGGCTTTATAAATGTAACAATACAGATGTAAATGTTGCACATAGACGACTATTTAAGATATGTTCTATAACACTGCTCTTAAACCTTATGAGAAACATGACCTTCGCATTTTCATTCGAACTCATTAAGTCGCTGCCTAAAATGACAATTTTCGCCTTTCTTAAAATCTTGTTTTTGGTGATAAATACTATAATTCAACTGATTATAATATTTAAAATTATTCGAGTTATTGTACTAACTAGGAATTTTCGAAATACTACAGTTTATTATATGTGGAACTAGATGAACACAAATGAACGTATTATGTCTTGAATTCGTATTCAGCGGGCAATCAAGTATAAACGAACAATTAGTTCATACAAATACCACAATGATCTAACTGTTTAAGGTGTTTATCTTATTTGAATTACATTAATGATAAAACACCGTGTTGGAGACTCTGTAATGGCTGATGTGTTAAGTCTAGATACATGACCTTAATCTTTCGTCTTCATTCATCTGGTGCTTGTGATGCATTAAATATTGAGTTTTACTAATCTACAATCTTCTATTCCAGACATATATTTTTTGGGTAAGCCCAAGTTTTAATTATTAACCATATGAGCACTGATAGAATAGATAATCTTACATTCATTTTCTGAGGTATGGTAAGGTTACTGATCTCGGGACAGAAAAAGTATTTATCTAGCTTAAGTAGAAGGTCTCTCGACTGAACTTCGACTGAACATTTCTGATTATCTTGTACACACTCGAGCAGCAGATGAAAGTGAGGTGATCATATAACAACAAAGCCCGAAAGGAGTGTTTCGAAAGTTCCCAGGAGATCCTCTGATAAAGAGGGAAGGTCGAAAAAGAAATATGTCGTGAGTTCAGTAAAATATCCAGGAGTGCATGAAATTAGGCTATTACAAGATCGGGTTTGAATGATACAATCCTTTTAGCTAATCAATGAACACCTCAGTGTGACAGTGGTGCGAATACTACAAAATTAGGAATACTTGGAACTAGTTTGTTAGTGAATATTACTTTTTTCATGTATTCATATTTTATGATCAATAAATAGCTCCATTACTATATTTATATACTGTGTTTTTTCTTAGGCTTCTGTTCAAACCATTAACCATCATTACCTTATTGTCAATAGATTTCTCACAGCATACTTTATTAACACATTTCTTTGGAAAGTGTTCGAAAAATCGTTTTTTTTCATTTTATGGTGCGATGTGGTGTATTATTTTTGCACATAAACCGTCTTATGTTTGAAACATAATAGTAAGCGGAGCTGGCCGCTGATATTTGGGACTGAAGGCAGTGCGTAAAGAACAGCTTGCAAATAGCGAACCAATAGAGAGTTAGCTTCATCAGCTTAAACTCAACAGTGCTTCTCAAGTTTATAGTCGGTCTGGGGCAGTTGGCTTAAGTACTTAAGGTGTCATTTCTGTCATGGCAAATATGAAGTACAGAAATGAATGGGGGAACAATCTGAAAACTTTAAAAAAATCAAAATATATAAAAACGAAGAAAAGCAATGATTTATGGAGTTCGAAAAAGGAACAAACCCATGGTTTATGGGTTGGTGTTCTAGATCACGTTAGGCTCACCAATGAATATGCCACAGGTATTGTAGTTTGACAACACCTTACCACAAACACCGATAATTGAATCGCACCCACCCAGTGTAATCGAAAGTCAGAAGCGAAGAGGTTGGATGATATATTTGATGGGTTATCAATATATCGAGAAGTGACTGATCTAAACCGGCTAGTGATCTCGGGAGACGTTGAGCACGGCGTTCCAACTCGTGATTTGGTGTGGATACATGTCCGAGCAACGTTTGCTAAATGAGTTTATTAAAACTAATGTGGTCAGTATCCAATGTCAAAGACTTACAGAGCTATCGATTTCGTGGATTTATCTACTGCTATACTACAATAGTGGAAGGTCATTCGATATGAAGATATTTTGACAAATTATTTGAAAATGTAGAACAATTAGCCGTGATTTACAGCTAATGTATGAAGAGCACCATTACTTGATGTTAAGAATAATCTTAGTCAAATATAAAAAAATTAGTGTTGCAACGGAGTTGTTCTTGGCACTATCTTCGGTTTAACATAAAAAGTTAGTTAGCGTATATTCCAGTATGCTGTCCTTGTGTTCATATCCAATCGCATCTTCATTAGTAGGCCAAATGAAGGGACGAAAATACAACCGCAGGGATGAAAATGCAAATAATGTTCCATTACATTTGTTAACTTTAGTTATGGAGGCATTTTCCTAACATAATTATTATTTAAACGTCGGATTTAGTAATACTACGAATACATTTGGACAGACATGGAAAATGTGAATTTTGACTGGGTAGTAACAGTAATTCTCTAAACATGAGTGCATGCACGACAGGTATGCTGTACACTCAATGTTTTGATGTGTAATAAAACAATTATTTATGCTCGTACTCGTCGGTTTTCGGTGCACACAAGTTATTTACAAGTATCAAGTTTGGCATATGATAGAAATCGACTTGTTTGAGATGAACTGATACCCAGTTGATTAATTTTTTAAACTATATATTCCACAATTATAGGTGACATGATTTTGCCTATCTTTAGCCGAATAAATCCTAAAAAGGTGACAAACACTGAGTACCGTATATATAAAAAGCCAAGGCTTACTTCATGGTCAAAGTGTAAACACCATTTATTCTGTTAGCAAGTTTTAAGAGTTGGCAACTTGATTTAAAAGCCTGTATGTTTTTCGTTCATCCTCGGCTGTTGAACTCGTTTGACATGTCATTTGACTGATCCTGATTTAGTAAGCAGAAAAACATAAAATTTATCAGATCCAAAATCATTTATGAGCATTCTAAATATCAAAATTAATATACAGTAGGACAAAGTAGAGAGGTCTGTCTTTGATAGATTTTATCGAACAACCTTGACATTACTTAGTTGTTTGGACAGACCAACC